>JAPDES010000017.1:0-484963 GCA_027569235.1 Aspergillus sparsus
TCTAACCCTTTTAATCCTAACTCTTTTAATTCTAACTTTTTATTTTTTTAATTCTTTTTATTTTAACTCTTTTTATTCTAATTCTTTTTATTCTAATTATTAAATTTAATCTTTTATAATTCTAATTTTTTTTATTCTATCTTTTATAATCCTAACTCTTTTAATTCTACTATTTATAATTCTAACTCTTTTAATTCTACTATTTATAATCCTAACTCTTTTAATTCTATCTTTAAATTTTAACTTTATAAATCTAAACTAAATTATAATGAATATAATTCTAACTTTAATAATATTAATGCTTTTATTAAATTTTTTTTAATTTTAATTCTTAATATAATAACTCTTTGAACTCTATTTTTAATTAAACTTAAACTTCTAAATTTAATAATGTTCTTGAAATAACAACTCTACTTTAAATATATCTTAATAATATATATAATAACTGGATATAAAAACTAATTATAAATATAATAATATATAGATATAAATATACATATATATATATTTCTTTAGGCCTGATGGGTGGGCATGGTGGGAATAATATATATAATGGAAATAATAAAATATATAAATTAATATATAATAAAAATTTATAAATATAATATACTTATAATGCCTGATATATTTACCATAACTAATAAAATATATGAAACAATTAATTATATATCTAATTTATAATAGGCTGTCTAAATCATTATATAATGGCCGCCTTATCATCTATCTAAATGGCCTGACCCTAATATAAAAATCCTGCTAATCAGGCCTGCCATGCAGCTGCCACCATCAGGCCTTAGGGGTTATACAATATCTGCTTAATTATGTTTAATAATATTCCACAATATGCACACAGCTGCCCCTGTTATTTATAATATATGGTCTAGGGCATGCCACACTAGAAACAACCACTATATTAGGCATATTAGATCTGTTGCCGCACCTGGATCATCCACTGCCGGGCCTTCTGGCTCTCCTCGTGGGAATAATGATATAACTTATGGTCATTAGCCCACCCCCCCATGGCATATGTATAACATTGATCCTGCCACTAGCAGGCCACCTGCTCAGCCATCTTAGCATCCCACCCAGCCTGCATGGCCTGCGCATGATATCAAACAGCTGCTGGATCATACTGGGGCAGGGGATGGTCAGTGGTGGATGGATGGGGGGTGTGGGATGCATGGCATGCAGGCAATATATAGGATATATAGTTTGCATGGGATATATGGTTTACATGGGATATAAGTAATGTGGGTGATATAAATAATAACTAGAATAGATGGGATGCATGGCATGCAGGTGATATAGATAATGTATGCAATAAATAGTATAAGGAGAAATAAGAGTTTGGGGTTATTTAATTTAAATTATTATATTTATTATACAGCTGCTCCTAGGCATCCACATTCTAGTAGTACTATTACTGGTATCCATCCACCACCTTATCTAAATATCCATTCAACACCCATCATTAACACCCAACCCTTAGAACAACCGCCATGTATGCCTGCACGCACATGCTCTCTGCAGGGGGAATCTCACCTATCTATACCCCAGGCGTCTTCCACCCCATCAGCTGGATGATAATTGCCTCACTGGCCTACCCATCCCACCCAGCTCAGCCACTCTCCTGGGCATAATTTAACAACATCCAGGGCATCCCCATATGCATAATGCTCCAGATGTTAGGGATATTTACCCCTATATCTAATATACTAATGGCAGTAACTACCTATATGGTGTCATTTATAAATCACTGCAACACCCCAGTCCAATCCTTAATATCCCCATAGTACGCCTCACACCCTAATTTCTGCACCATTACCTAGACCTGGCCCTAGGTTTGCTTATACACAACCACCTAACCCACCCTGACCTGCTGAATATAGGTCTGGATAAATTATATAATACTTGCCTGCATGATTTATGCTATAGGTCCCTATCCTACATAGGGGATGATAGGGGGCTGCCACACACAATATACCATATTCCTCCAGCTAATGCGCGTGCAAAACATGCATACAGTATCTATAAGATAATAGATGTATTTCCACAACTAGGATTCTAATATAAGGGGTAATATTGCAGTTAATAATACTATCTGGATTTCTACCTGCACCAGCTGGCCAAGCTGCGCCATAGCAGGTTAAAAATTCTTCTGATTATTTAAAATAATATAATATTTATTAATTACAATCTAATCCAACTGCTGGAGCCACTACTGTCAGTTTAAAAATATCTAAAAATCTTTACTAATAGCAGATTTAGGCATAATTAATATAATAAATGCAGTATCTACAGGCTGTCAGCTCTCTTATATCATATAATAAATCTTAAGCTTCTAGCATTAATAGTATAAATCCTGCTGCAATAAAATTAATAGCACTATAACTACTATCATCCCCCCTATAGTAAATACCAGCAATATAAATAACATGCTCTTTCTATCTTCCATAAGTATTACAGCCACTATAAGGCTAACACCATCCTAGATAGCACACATGATCAGCGCCTGCACCCCATAGAATTAGAGATTAGTCCACCCCATCATCCAGTATAATACCTGCATCATGTTCATGGTCTGCAGTTGCTGTTAATACTGGACCTAATAGGTGGCCACCATCTCTTCCCATAAAACCCGCGCGTGCTTCCCCAACATGGAGGCCACCTAGCTAAATGTAAATCTAATAAACTAGTGCCAATCTATACTAAACATGCAGAACTTTAATCATTAATATACTGTAGTATTTAATGTCTTTATTATCTTATATCTATAGATTATACCTACCACATGGGGGCTATGCCCTGCCTGTTTATTAGTAATAGTACTAATGGTATTAGTCTTATTACTACCCATCTTTATTATTTATTATTCCTGTTCATGTTCCGCCTGCATATTATTAAGAAAAATGCTGGATAGCTATAAAAACTAACAGCTAATCCCTATAGTAATATTTTAATAACTAGTAATGGTTAATATTATCTGCAACTGGATAATAGTCTCTTATTTCATCATTTTATACAACCGCTCCAATGACCACAACCATCTGATGCTAGGGTTAGGTCTCCATATAAATAAGCTGGTGTCCACCCTACACCCTAAACCTGGACCCTGGCGGGGGGGATTCCTCCCATTACAGGGGCTGTGATTCCCAACAGAGGCATATAAGAAGCCTGTATTTTTATCTATAAACAAGTTATAGAATCTATTTATAGATAAAAATAATAATCTATTCTAGGGGGAAAGCAGTTAGCCACCTAAAATATTATTCTAATATAAAAGCCCAGCATTTTGGTCCATAAATAAGTCATGGGATTTATTTATAAACAAAAATGTTAGCTGACATGGGGGGGGAAGTAATTAGCTGCCTAAAGTATTATTTATAGGCAAACTAGTAGATGGGGATTAGAGATTTAGGCCAATAAATAAGTTACAGGTTTTATTTATAAATAAAACTATTAATCCACCCTAGAGGGGGGAGATATGGCCTTCATCCCCATTTATATATAAACTAAAACCATAAAATAGGGCTATAAAAGATAAGGAACCAGCTATTTTTAATTACTAAATAAATAGCAGCACCAGCTATAAATAATATATTAGCAATTTACCCATCTTATGGGGGAGGTAGCAGTAGATAATCTTAATATTATTCTAGGTGTAAAATCCCTTATAATATACTATAACTATCACCACCATGCCATCTTTAATAAATATATTTTATTAGTGGTTGGTCTGCATGTTAACATGCTAAATACTTAATAATTTAGGAGTATATACAGGGGCACTAGCTGTTAGATAGACTAAAATGGCCAGTTTCTTCTTAAATTAGGCCACCCTCTTAAAATACTGCTAGATTTTATTGCAATTCCACCAGCCCCATATTATAAATTGGCACTGCAGCTCTAGTTCACTCTATATATAGTTTATTAGCCAGGTCCACCCCTCTATAGGCCATACCATCCATTAATCCTGTAAAAAGCTCCAACCAGGGGTGCCTTTAGTGGGATCATTATATAACCCATCCTATAGAATAGTGGGCTATGTAGTGTAATTAAGGGAGCCTAATAACTTAATAAGAAGCCCCTGTATGGCATTTACCAGCCTATAGATGAAGCCTCAAAACTAGCTTATACTAAACTAGCTTTATTTATACAGTAACTATTTCTAGCCTATCCATATCATATGGCCGGGAGTAGTAGAGTTATAGTGCATCTTTAGTCTATATATTTACTAGTCCAGCAAGGTCTGCATGGGTCTATAGGTCCTATAAATTATAAATTATTACACTATTTACTCTATACATATCTAGAATGGCTTACGGGACATGAACTGGGTAATAATAAGTTAAGAATTAGGACTTTAAATAGATGATATTAATAAGGATAATAAAATATAATAAGGGGTGAGCATCCTACTGGTGGATGCACTTTTATATTCTTTATTCTTAATATTATACAAGCCCTCCTCCGCGCTTGTTAACACCCACTAAGTGGCTGGGAATTTAGCCTTCTAAAGCTAAATAATCTTCTAGAAATAGGGATCCATTCATAATGCCTTTTATACAATAAAAAACCGCGCCACCTTAATCACCTGGAATAAGATAGGGGGGTAATTCTTAGGATTGCATTATTATACTACACCCTAATCTAGTATAGCTATGGCACACACCAGTATACTTTTATACTTATGTGTATAGTAACACTGGTTTAATAGCTTAATATAAAACTTCAAGCAAGCCTGTTTAATAACCATTATTATCTATAGACTCTTATTGGGCGGGGCATTTATAGGAGCCTCTATATAAAATAGTAGATTTTATACCAACTGCTACAGCTATTATTATTTCTTTTACTATTAGGGCATTATCCTGTACATCATGCCTTTCTTACACCATGGCCATCCAGTCTTACAGTGGGCAATTAATGCTAGTACCTGCTGCCATAGCTTGACATGCTTCTAGATATTATCTGTGTGCATGTACACCTGCAGGGGCATATATAATATCTGTTTCAGCTTAGTTTATATAGCCTTTATCTAGATCCCAGACCCATAGTACTGCATGATCTGCTAACTCTATCAGGCAAGCTGGTATACTATGTTCCAGATGACCTAAACTACATGCTTAATGGGCTTAACAGCCTTAGGATGGAAAGATGCAACCACCTTAAGCAGGTCTTAAAAATACACCTGCTGTAAATACTTAGCCTATTAGGTTATTTAGAGCTATAGGTTAGCATTATAGAGGTCTTTTACTTTTACCATCTATACTTAAGCTTTCTCTACTGCCTCTACTAATGTCATCAGCTCATCCACAGACTAATTAATCTAATTAGTAGTTATAGGCTGCATGGGGGGCTTGGGGTCCTATAATTAAATATAGATGTAATAAAAGCCCTTGCAGGTGGAAAATACTTACTGCTAGACTACTAGACAGAATAATTATTAAAAAATGTCTTCTTAATGGGCCTTTTCTGCATGGCTAACTCAACCTTAACCAGTATATTAAGACTATTAATAAACTACCTGCCAGTGGGTATATATAGACTTTATATTAGATATAATAAATAGATACTATGGCTCCTGCTAATATAGTAAGCTATTATTATGGCATGGAAGAATAGACAGTAGCTATTCTAGTATATAGAGAATAATAATAGCATTATTATTATACTTAATATTATCCTATTCTTATATGGCCTGGGCAATCTGGCTGGCCTAGATATAAAGAAACTAATGCTATTACTTTAAATAATACTTAACTTTAGCTGTTTAAATTCCATATTTATATTAAATATAAATAATAATATATAAATTAGCTACCTTAATAAACAGCTTATTCTCCATGTTAAATTAATAAAGGAAAGTAAGTAAAAAGTAATCTAACCTTTAAATTTATAGGGGAAAAAAATTAAATATAATCTATATACTTCTTTACCTGATCCTCCTATTAAAATGATATACTAACCCTAAATATAACCCTATTTCTGCAAATAACGTCCAATTCATTTAAAAATAAAACTAGATATAATTAACTCTATTTTAAAGCTCCTATAAAAATTTCAGCTGCTCTACACCTGTATAGCTGGAGAATTAGCAGCTTAAAGTTAATTCAATGATATGTGACCCCTAAACCAATGATATGAAAATCCAACCAATCAGCAGCCATCCCTTCCCGCACCCTAAACCGAAGATATGTATCATCGGCTGCCCCCTGTTGGATAGACTTAAGATTTACTACAACACTACCCAGGAGGGATATATGATGTGGATGGGTCTGAACCACCTGCTGTATAAGGACCTGCAGTTCACCATGGACAACTTTTAAGGATTTATTTATAATATAATATCCATAATATAAGAGCTCCTGCAGTCTCTGCTTGGCCAGGACTCTGTCCAGTGGCTAGTAATCCCCTGGGAGGGTTTATATAATAATCCCACACAGAGTACCCCTGGGTGGAGCTTTTTATGGGACTTGCGCACAGTATGGCTGGTTATGGGGTGTTAGTGGATAATTAATTAGGTTTGGATTAAGCCTATGCTTTAAGGGTGCTTTCTGTCCTGTGGGTTATAAAGTCTATTTAAGATTAAGAAGTATCTAAAGTTGATTGCTAAATTTAAGAAGAAATTAGCTATTAATATTTAACTCTTTATAGGGGCTCCTGCCTGCGCCCTGAAGCTTTTAAGTATCTAACTGTAAAATATTAAGATAAATCTGTAACAGAATATCTTTATTAAAAATAGTATGGTTGTTCTTATTATTATATATTATAAGGGGTTCTATACTAGTAATAATGTAAAAATTATTTATTACTATCTTTCTTATAAGGTGGGTGGGCTTCTTATCTGGTATCTCTGGCTGGTTAAGCCCTTTACCTGCCAGTTAATAGTATAGAGTATTTAATCTAGCTTAACTATCTCCTCCTCTAACCCCTTATTTAATGGGCTGTGGAGCTTGTGGCTGTGGGGACTAGATATAGGTAGCTATTATTAATAGTCTCTAGCATAACTGCAGGAGGTTTTAAAATGCAAGAGTTAGACTTACTTAAAAAATATTTTAATTATTGCTAACTATTAGAATATTGCTGTAGTTATTAGCTGCCACTTTTTCTGCTAATTTAGTATATTTATCTAGCAGTATAAGGAAGAATAGAGTGATATTAATGCTGCAATTATAGTGAGTAATAATTCTAATAATATTGCTAATAAACAGGCTGGATATGGCCCATATATGGCAGGGCTAGTGTATAGTTGGGAGGCTAGTAAGGCTAAGGGGATAATAGTGGTATAGTAAATAAAGTTCTGAGCCTTAAGTATTAATTAGTATTAGTTTCTAGGCTTTGCATTAATGATCCAGAAGTTCTCTCTGGCTAGCAGTCTTGGTAAGCACGCGCGCGTGCTGTAGAAGGAAGAGGCTGAGTAATATTAATAAATGCAGCAGCAGGGGCTGCATAATATAAATATAGAATAGGCCCTGCAGTGCATAATGGGGTTAATATAGATATAGTTATAGTATGGCCAGGTGCTGGCTCTGCATGCTATATAGAATGGTAAGAGCCTAGTTGTTGCAGTCTTGCCCATAGAGGGTGGAAAGAGCTTGTTGTTTATATTACCTGCCTTTGCAGTCCCTAGAGGCACTACTGTTATGATTGTGTTTTTAATCTCTCTCTAGAAGGATCTTTATATATAGTATGGATAAGTGGGTATTTTATTTATTATCTAAAAAAGCTAATATCCCCCTAATAAAGCATTTATTGTGTTGATTATACCCAAGTCCGCCCTAACAGGTGATTTTATAATCTTTTTAAACTATTAGTGATGGCTCAAGCGGCTTGACTGTATTATAATTAATAAATGTTATATTATCTTTAATAACTAGAAGGGATTCTGGCTCTAGATGATATGGCTGGGCTGTTTTATATATATAGAGATACAACTCATGCTTCTAACAGCAATCTTATTATTTATTATGGAGTTGATCTTGTTCCAGCAGATTTATTATTATTAAAATAAAATTATCTTACTTTATATACTTATTAGTTAGACTAACCTTACCTATTATATCTGGCAACCTACCTTGCCAGACACAGCATGGCATGGGTTATACTAATAGTTAAAGATGAAGATAGTATAATTCTTTCTTTTTAAGTGTCTTTAGTATACTTAGTCTAGGCAGGTTATTATGTATGCCAAGATTATTAATAAAGTAATAGTTATTATATAGATCCTATAATGTGATGCCTACAGCAGTGAAGCTATTAATAAGGCTAGTATGTTTAACTAGTTCTAGAATGGCTCTACTAGGGTAATTGCTGCTACCAGTGCTCTAGGCATGGGGATTAATATTTCTAATATTTAATATATAATCTATGTAGGAACGCCTTGGTCCTTATTAGAATATATATAGAAGAGTAAGCGTGCAGGTTGTAATAAGAAGAAAAGTAAAGTTATTATTATCTAGCTAGAGAAGTGCATTAAGGAGATAGAAGACCCTTAAATTTATTAGTATATAGTAGTAGGGAGTGCCCAGGGTTGTTAACAGGTAATTTTAGATAAGTATCTAGATGGGACTATAGAGGGTGATTTTTAATAGAAATGTAAGAATAGGAACACATTAAAAGCTGTATATAATAAATATAATTTAGATTAGGAAGTCTTTTTATATTTATTTAGTTTTTCTTTTCTTTATTCTTCTTCTTTTTATATAGATTCTACTGGATATAAAGAAGATTTAACCCTCCCTAATTAGACTACATGCTATTAGGACTGGAAGAGTTAAAAGATGTTTAAAAGCTTAACTAATTTAGCAGAGTCTGCTAGTTTAAACTACTGGAAGTACAGCTTATTATAGAGTATATTAATTATCTTCTAAGTATTCTATATTATACCCTTATCTACCTATTACACTAGAGTGGTCTACCAATGGGTGGTAGTTATTACTGAGGGCTTTAATATAGAGATGGGCAAGTGTGAGGCTCTTTACTAGTAAAATTAATATTATATCTATACTATTACAGGCCAAAGCTTTAATTATAAGCTATATTATTATAGAAAGCTAGAGAGCTATTAGGTATAAGAGTAGATAAGAAAGGTTTACCCTTAGATTACCTACATGCTATTTATAGTCTGCTTTAACTGCAGCATGCCTTAAGCTATGTGTCCTGGTTGGGAGATAGGCTAGATCTATAAGTACTGGAGAAGCTTGATTTTTATGGTGGCGCAGATGCTATATAGCCTATAGGTGTCCTAGATTTAAGATAAATGGTAATAACACATGGCAGGGTGCATGATTCAGTCATGAGTAATCAAGTAAGGTTGTGCTGGTTAAAGATAAATCTATATTTATTCTATATGTTTTAATAACAGATAATCCATAGCAGATTTTCTTGGTCAGGGATCTGAGTGGGGTGGTGAAAGTCAGCTCTTTTAGGTCTTTTATTGGCTATATAAGAGATATCTTGAGTTTAAGAGGAATATATTTTAAGATTTTTAAGTTAATAAACTTAAATATTAGAATCTAAATCTTAAATAATTATTTTGCAGTATTAGCAAGCTAAAAAGTCTTAAAATAAAATACTACTTTTTAGAAGCCTATACATGCCCTATATAGCATGAGGTTAAATCCTGACTATATAAAAATTGGAATTATATCTTTATAGTATACTAGAATATATAGTTTATAGGCTATTTATGGTCTGCAGGCTATATATAGTCTGCAGGCTATATATAGTCTAATAGCCCTATATACTACTTTTAATAAGAGTTTATTAAAAGTATAAGATATTAAGAAGAAATTTATAGATAAATAACACTAAAATTTACTGCAAAGCTCTTTTAAATTTATAAATAAGATATTAATATAATATAAAGGAAGCCATAAAGAAAGCTGTAAAAAAAAAATTAAATATTTAAAAGCTTGATATAGCTATATAGCTTTATTTAAATATAAAATAGCTATATTAAGCCTTATATATTTAAGCAAGCACTTTAGAATAAGTAGTTTAGAGGAATAGAGCTCTTAATATTTATTATTTAAAGTAAATTTAAAGTATAGAAGCTCTTTTTATAGAAAATAATAACTTTAATAAATAGAAATATATAGCCTATATAGCCTGCATGGCCTGTATAGTATATATAGCATGCTTGATGGCCTTCTTTAATACTATAATAATAGATTTATGGCATGCTTTATTACAGGCCTTCTTAATTATTTACTTTAGGGCTTACTTGGGGCTAGCTAGATAATGGATGCCTAATAAATCAGGTAAAACTTCCCGCCTTGGCATACCCCAATAAAAAAAAATTTTTTTTTTTATCAACTTTTGATCGCTATAAGATTATAATGTTAGAAGATAGAATCTAGATTTTAAAAACCTAAAATAACAAGCCTTTAATCTATAATCTCTGCAAGTTTGAAAGGGATTGACCCTGATTTAAGTATGGTGATGAGGGTAGGAAAGTTGCACGAATGAGCATGCTTGTGGGTCTGAGCCAGCCAATCAGCTTCTAAACCCTACCACGAATGAGCCCTCATTCGTGACAGGCCATTGGGTTAGGGATTAGGACTCTAGATAGGTAATATTAATAGAGATGATGGAATATAATAAGGGGTGAGTATTCTACTGGTAAATGCACTTTTATATTCTTTATTCTTAATATTATACAAGCCCTCCTCCACACTTGTTAACACCTACTAAGCAGCTGGGGATTTAGTCTTTTAGAGCTAAATAATCTCCTAAAGATAAAGATTTATCTACAATACCTTTTATATAATGAAAAACCACGCTATCTTGATCACCTGGGATAAGATGGGGGGGTAATTCTTAAGATTATACTATTGTACTATACCCTGACCCAGCATGGCCATGGCATATACTAGTATGCTTTTATACTTATATATATAGTAATACTAGTTTAATAGCTTAATGCAAAACTCCAAGCAAGCCTATTTAATGGCTGTTATTATCTATAGACTCTTATAGGGCGGGGTGTTTACAGGAGCCTTTATATAAAACAGTAGGTTCTGTACTAACTGCTACAGCTGCTGCCATTTTTTCTGCTGTTAGGGTGTTATTCTATACACCATGCCTTTCTTATGCCACGGCCATCCTATCTTACAGTAGATAATTAATGCCAGTACCTGCTGCTATAGCTTAATATGCTTCTGGATATTATTTACATGCATGTATGCCTGCAGGGGTGTGTATGGTATCTATCTTAGCTTAATCTACATGGCCTTTATCTAGATCCTGGATCTGCAGTGCTGTATGGTCTGCTGACTTTGTCAGGCAAGCTGGTACACTATATTTTAGATAACCTGGACTGCGCGCTTGATGGGCTTAACAGCCTTGAGATGGGAGGGTGCAACTATTTTAAGTAGGTCTTAAAAATGCACCTGCTATAAATACTTGGCCTATTAGGTCATCTGGAGCCATAAATTAGTATTATAAAGGTCTTTTACTTTTATTACCTGTGCTTGGGCTTTTTTTACCACCTCTACTAATGCTATTAGCTTATTTATAGACTAATTAATCTAATTAGTGGCTATAGGCTGTGTGGGGGGCTTGGGGTCCTAGGATTAGATATAGATATAATAAAAGTTCTTACAAGTGGGAAATACTTGCTACTAGACTATTAGATAGAATAATTATTAAAAGATATTTTCTTAACAAGCCTTTTCTGCACAGCTAACTTAATCTTAATTAGTATATTAGGACTATTAATAAACTACCTGCTAGTAGGTACATATAAACTTTATACTAGATATAATAAATGGGCACTGTGGCTTCTGCTGGTACAGTAAGCTATTATTATAGTATAAAAGAATAGGCAGTGGCTGTTCTAGTATATAAAGAATAATAATAGTATTACTATTATATTTAATATTATCCCATTCTTGTATGGCCTGGGCAATCTGGCTGGCCTAAACATAAAGAAATTAATACTGTTGCTTTAAATAATACTTAACTTCAGCTGTTTAGATTCTATATTTATATTAAATATAAATAATAATGTATAAACTAGCTATCTTAATAAATAGCTTATTCTCCATGTTAAATTAATAAAGGAAAGTAAGTAAAAAGTAATCTAATCTTTAAATTTATAGGGGAAAAAAATTAAATATAATTTATATACTTCTTTATTTAATCCCTCTATTAAAATAATATACTAACCCTAAATACAATCCTACTTCTGCAAATAACATTTAATTCATTTAAAAATAAAACTAGATATAATTAACTCTATTTTAAAGCTTCTATAAAAATTTCAGCTGCTCTACACCTGTATAGCTGGAAAATTAGCAGCTTAAAGTTAATTTAATAATACATGACCCCTAAACCAATGATATGAAAATCCAACCAATCAGCAGCCATCCCTTCCCGCACCCTAAACTGAAGATATGTATCATCAGCTGCCCCCTGTTGGATAGAGGGTATAGAATATATAGCATGCAGGTAATATATAAAATATATAATTTATATAAAATATAGGTAATATAGGTAATATAGATAATAACCAAAATAGATAAAATGCATGGCATGCAGGTGATATAAATAATATATATAATAAATAGTATAGAAGGGAATAAAAGTTTAGAGTTATTTAATTTAAATTATTATATTTATTATACAGCTGCTCCTAGGCATCTACATCCTAGCAGTACTATTACTGGTATCCATCCACCACCCTATTTAAATATTTATTCAACACCCATTATTAACACCCAACCTTTAAAACAACCACTATATATGCCTGCACGCGCATGCTCTTTACAGGGGGAATCTTGCCCATCCATGCCCCAGGCATCTTTCATCCTGCTAGCTAAATAATAATCATCTTACTAGCCTGTTCATCCCACCCAGCTCAGCCACTCTTCTAGATATAATCTAATAATATTTAGGGCATTTCTATATATATAATACTCTAAATATTAGAAATATCTACCTCCATACTTAATACACTAATGGCAGTAATTATCTATATAATGCTATTTATAAATTACTGCAGCACCCTAGTCTAATCCTTAATATCCCTATAATATGCCTTACACTCTAATTTCTACACCATTATCTAGACCTAGCCCTAAATTTACTTATATATAACTATCTAACCCATCCTAGTCTACTAAATACAGATCTAAATAAATTATATAATACTCACCTATATAATCTATACTATAGGTTCCTGTTTTATATAGGGGGTAATAAAGGGCTGTTATATATAATATGCTATATTCCTTCAGCTAGTACACGTGTAAAACATGTATATAGTATCTGTAGGATAATAAATGCATTTCTATAATTAAGATTCTAATATAGGGGGTAATATTGCAGTTAATAATACTATTTAGATTTCTGCCTATATTAGCTGGTTAAGCTGTGCCATAATAAATTAAAAATCTTTTTAATTATTTAAAATAATATAATATTTATTAATTATAATCTGATCTAACTGCTGGAGCCACTGCTGCCAGTTTAAAAATATCTAAAAATCTTTACTAATGGTGGATTTAAGTATAACTAATATAATAAATATAGTATTTATAGGCTGTTAACTTTTTTATACTATATAACTAATCCTAAGCTTCTAGTATTAATAATATAAATCCTGCTATAATAAAATTAATAGTACTATAACTATTATTATCCCCCCTGCAGTAAATACCAGTAATATAAATAATATATTTTTTCTACCTTTTATAGGTATTACTGCCACTATAGGGCTAATATTATTCTAAATAATATATATAGCTGGCACCTGTACCCTGCAGAATTAGAGATTAGTCTACCTTATTATTTAATATAATACCTGCATTATATTTATAGTCTGCAGTTATTATTAATACTAAATCTAGTAGGCAGCTATTATCTCTTTTTATAAAGCCTATATATATTTCCCTAATATAGGGGCCACCTAGCTGAATATAAATCTAATAAATTAGTACTAATCTATACTAAATATATAAAACTTTAATTACTAATATATTATAATATTTAATGCCTTTATTATCTTATATCTATAGATTATACCCGCTATATAGGGGCTATACTCTACCTATTTATTAGTAATAATACTAATAGCATCAGCTTTATTATTACCTATTTTTATTATTTACTGTTTCTATTTATATTCTGCCTGCATATTATTAAAGAAAATACTAGATAATTATAAAAATTAACAGCTAATCCCTATAATAATATTTTAATAATTAATAATAATTAATGCCATCTATAATTAAATAGTAGTCTTTTATTTTATTATCTTATATAACTACTCTAATAACTACAACTATCTAGTGCTGGGGTTAGATCTTTATATAAATGGGCTGGTGTCCACCCTATACCTTAAATCTAGACTCTAGTAGGAGGGATCTCTTTTATTATAGAGGCTATAATTCTTAATAAAAATATATAAGAAGCCTGTGTTTTTATTTATAAATAAGTTATAAAATTTATTTATAAATAAAAGTAATAATCTATTCTAGAAGAGAAGTAGTTAACTATTTAAGATATTATTCTAATATAAAAGCTTAATATTTTAGTTTATAAACAAGTTATAGAATCTATCTATAAATAAAAATATTAACTAATATAAGGGGGGAAGTGGTTGGCTGCCTAAGATATTATTTATAAATAAACTAGTAGATGGGAATTAGGGATTTAGGCTAATAAATAAGTTATAAATTCTATTTATAAATAAAATTATTAGTCTATTTTAAAAAAGAAGATATAGCCTTCATCCCTATTTATATATAGACTAAAACTATAGAATAAGGCTATAAGAGGTAGGGAATTAGCTATCTTTAATTACTAAATAAATAATAATACCAGCTATAAATAATATATTAATAACCTACCTATCTTATGGGGAAGGTAACGGTGGATAATCTTAATATTATTTTAAATATAAAATTTCTTATAATATGCTATAACCATTATTATTATGCTATTTTTAATAAATATATTTTATTAATAATTAGTCTGCGTGTTGACATGCTAGATATTTAATAATTTAAAAGTATGTGTAGGAGTACTAGCTATTAAATAAATTAAAATAATTAGTTTTTTTTTAAATTAGACCACCCTCTTAAAATACTGCTAGATCTTATTATAATTTTACTAACCTTATATTATAAATTAGTACTGCAGCTCTAATTTACTCTATATATAGTTTATTAATTAGGTCTGCCCCTTTATAAGTTATATTATTTATTAATCCTGTAAAAAGCTCCAACTAGAGATACCTTTAATAAAATTATTATATAACTCATTCTATGGAATAATAGGTTATATAGTGTAATTAGAAAAGCCCAGTAATTTAGTAAGAAGTCTTTATATAATATTTACTAGCCTATAGATAAAGCTTTAAAACTAGCTTATATTAAACTAGCTCTATTTATATAATAACTATTTCTAGCCTATTTATATTATATAGCTAGAAGTAGTAAAGTTATAGTATATTTTTAGTCTATATATTTACTAGTCTAGCAAGGTCTGCATAAATCTATAGATTCTATAAATTATAAATTATTATATTATTTACTTTATACATATCTAGAATGGCTTGTGGGACATAAACTGGGTGATAATAAATTAAAAATTAGAACTTTAGATAAGTAATATTAATAAAAATAATAAAATATAGTAAAGAGTAAGCATCTTACTAATAGATGTACTCTTATATTTTTTATTCTTAATATTATATAAGCCCTTCTCTACACTTATTAACATCTACTAAATAGCTGGGGATTTAACCTCCTAGAGCTAAATAATCTTTTAAAAATAGGAATCTATCTATAATGTCTTTTATATAATAAAAAATTACACTATCTTAATTACCTAGAATAAAATAGAGGGATAGTTCTTAAAATTATACTATTATATTATATTTTAATTTAGTATAGTTATAATATATACTAGTACACTTTTATATTTATACATGCAGTAATACTAGTTTAATAGCTTAATATAAAACTCTAAGCAAGCCTATTTAATGGCCATTATTATCTATAGACTCTTATTAAATAGGGTGTTTGTAGAAGTCTCTATATAAAATAATAAGTTCTATATTAACTGCTATAGCTGCTATTATTTTTTCTATTATTAAGGTATTATTTTATACACCATATCTTTTTTATGCTATAGTTATTTAGTCTTATAGCAGGTAATTAATACTAGTACCTGCTACTATAGCTTAATATACTTCTAGATATTATCTATATGCATGTATACCTGCAGGGGCATATATAATATCTATTCTAGCTTAATTTATATAATCTTTATTTAGATTTTAGACCTGCAGTACTGCATGGTCTACTAACTTTATTAGGTAAGCTAGTATATTATATTCTAGATAATCTAGACTGTATGCTTAATAAGCTTAACAGCCTTAGAATGGGAAGATACAACTATTTTAAATAAGTCTTAAAAATATACCTACTGTAAATATTTAGCCTATTAGATTATTTAGAGCTATAGATTAGTATTATAGAGATCTTTTACTTTTATTATCTATATTTAAGCTTTCTCTGCTGCCTTTACTAATATTATTAGCTTATTTATAGACTAATTAATCTAATTAGTAGCTATAAGCTATATAGAAGGCTTGAAATCCTGTAATTAAATATAGATATAATAAAAGTTTTTATAGATAAAAAATACTTACTGCTAGACTACTAGATAGAATAATTATTAAAAGATGCCTTTTTAATAGGCCTTTTCTGCATAACTAACTTAATTTTAACTAGTATATTAAGATTATTAATAAACTACTTATTAGTAGGTATGTATAAACTTTATATTAAATATAATAAATAGATACTATGGCTTTTACTAGCATAGTAAGCTATTATTATAATATAGAAAAATAAGCAGTGACTATTTTAATATATAAAGAATAATAATAGTATTACTATTATACTTAATATTATTTTATTCTTATATAGCCTGGGCAATCTGGCTGGCCTAAATATAAAGAAACTAATGCTATTACTTTAAATAATACTTAACTTTAGCTGTTTAAATTCCATATTTGCATTAAATATAAATAATAATATATAAACTAGCTATCTTAATAAACAATTTATTCTCCATATTAAATTAATAAAGGAAAGTAAGTAAAAAGTAATCTAACTCTTAAATTTATAGAGAAAAAAAATTAAATATAATTTATATACTTCTTTACTTAATCCCCCTATTAAAATAATATACTAACCTTAAATACAATCCTACTTCTGCAAATGACATCCAATTCATTTAAAAATAAAACTAGATATAATTAACTTTATTTTAAAGCTTCTATAAAAATTTCAGCTGCTCTATACCTATATAGCTAGAGAATTAGCAGCTTAAAGTTAATTTAATGATATATAACCCCTAAACTAATGATATGAAAATCTAATCAATCAGCAGCCATCCCTTCCTGCACCCTAAACCGAAGATATGTATCATCGGCTGCCCCCTGTTGGATAGAAGCCCCTGTGTGGCATCCACCAGCCCATGGATGAATGTTATGACCATGCTGGAGGTTATCACCTGCAAACCCTAGCCAATCAGTCTGTCAACTAATGAGAAGGCAGACGCGGGATGAATGCCTCAGGAACGGACTCTTAAGATGAGGAGTCATGTGATCAGATAGTAGCCATGCTAAGATATAGTAGCTATGCTGTTACGAAACCCTTCGGGAAACCCTAAAGGTTTCTAACCCTGGTTCAAATGATGAGTTCGCCTAGTTTGGTATTCGGATTGAGGGTCAAGCTCCCTTGAGCCTGATACTTAGCTGCCTGAGGTATACTCGAAGTAACTCAATCACTATCTGGAGGGCCAGTAGAAGTACGTATACTGCTACTGTCAGTTATAGTGCTGATGAGTTGATCTAGTGAAGTAATGTAGGTAACTAAATAACAATGGTAAATTGAGTGTAGTAACTAAAACTATTTACATGCAATAATGAGCGTCCTTATATAACTCCTGATCCTTATAGTAGCTGTAGTAGCTGTAGTAGCTGGCTACTGTGTAGTAGGCATGGCTACTGATAGTAGGCATAGCTACTATGTCTTGGCGTGGCTACTATCTGATCACATGACTCCTTCTTCTAAGAGTCCATTCCTAAGGCATTTGTCCCACATCTGCCTTCCCATTGGTTTAATAGACTGATTAGCTAGGGTTTATGGGCAATAACCTCTAGCATGGTTATAACATTACTTCCCCCTCTTTCAGGTCTTCATCCCTGAAGATATATAAATTATAGTACCGTCCCTCTTTGTGCTCATAGATTCTCTTCTGTAAGTGATGCTCCTTAACAATGCACTTATTATAATATTTAATAAGAATTTAAAACAGAAAGAAATCTGTTACTAATAAGTTAAATAAATAGCTTTATATAGTTTCCCTTCTAAATTTCCCTGTTCTTTGTGTGTTAAGCTTGGTCAACCTTATATTATAGCTTCTATTAGTAAAAAGTGTGCTGAGTGCATGAAGTGCAGCTGCTTCTGTAAAAAATAATTTTATAGTACTGCTAAATGGTGAAAACTTGAAAGTTAAGAATAAAAAATAGATAGTGATATTTAAAAGACTGAGAATGAGCTTAAGTCTTTATTTATAAGATTAAAACATTTGTAAAAACAACAACAGTTGTTAAAAGACTATAGTATAAAAATGTTAAATCATGATGGTACAGTGTTGGATTGTATGGATAAGGATATTAATAAATAATCTGTTAATTTTTAAATAATTGCTGCTACCCTTAAGCCTATTAATTCTATAAATTATTTACTTAACAGGCTCTCCCCTGGTTTCTTGGAGCAGTTTATTAATAAAATTTTCTTATTGCCCATTGGCAATTCTCAAGGTTTTTAATAGATTTCCAAGTATTCTCTGAGGTATTGTACCCCTTTTATTTAATTAAATAATAGACTTTACCATTAACCTGTCTGCTGGATAGAATCTTTTTAACTTTATATTTTTTTTTAATTATCTTAATCTTCTAATATTCCTGGAGTTTAGTGTTCTCTGGTGCTGGTTCTAATAGTAATATATAAAAAACTGGGTGTATCTTTATTTTCTTAAGTAGTCTTAATCTAAAAGTAACTAGTTTTAGTTTTTCTTTAATCTTGTAAGGTCCCAACTTAATATGATTAAGTTTACTACTTGGCCTTTTTAATCTAAATATTTTATTATAAGAGGTACACTTTTCCCTCCTTTTAAAGGTCTGGTTTCTCTAACCTATACTTGTTGTAGTGCATAGCCATTTAAATATTAAAGAATTTAATATCCCTCTGCAGAGACTTATAAATCCCTTTTAACTTTATTGCCATTTATTTTGCATCTTCTACTTCTAGTATTTCTTATAGTGGTTCTCCTGGCATTCTTACATGGTATCTATAATTCGCAAAGAATGGTGACACTTTAGTCATCACACTAACTATATTATTGTATGCTAACTGTGCTGTAGACAGTAATCCTGTTTAGTTATTCTAGTTGTAATTAATATAATGATGTAGATACTATTTAATGGTCTGGTTTGTCCTTTCTATCTATTTATTTGTTTATAGATGATAAGTGGTTGAGTATTTTTGCTTTATTTTAATTTAATTTATTAATAACTTCCAAAGGTTTGAGTTAAACAACATTCCTTAATCTATAGTTATCTTTTTTAGAAATCTATGGTGCTTGAACACTTCTTTAAGCAACATAGTTGCTAATTTTTGCATATTATTTATTTCTTTAATTAATATTAAGTGTGTATATTTAGTGAGCCTATTCACTACTATCAGTATTAAGTTGTGTCCTTTTAATATAGGCAGTTTGGTGATGTAATTTATTATAATCTATTTTTATGGCCTTGCTGGTATGTCTGCACTCTATAGCCTTTTATATGGTATATGCTTATTTACCTTGTTCTTATTATATTCTTTATATTTATAAATGTATTTTTCCACCTTTCTTTTAATATTTAGGATGTGGAAATGCCTTGCAATTTGTTTCACCATTTTATTAATTTCTAGATGTTCTCTAGTAAGCTTGTTATAGTGTCTTGTAATAACTTCTTTTTTTATTATATATAGTACTACTATAAATTCTTTCAGTTATAGTAGTCTATTGTTTTCTTTAAGTTCATCAACTTTCTTTATTTCTATTAATAATTAGTCTTTTGTCTGAGCTTCCTTTATCTGTTTATAAAATTCTTAGTTATTATTTATAATTGTTGCTGCAATAATTGCTGCTTGCTTGTTATATTCAATGAATCCATCTTTATTATACTTAAGTATGGCAGTTTATAACTTTATCTAACTGCTCTGCTTATAATCTGATCTTTAACTTAATATGTCTGTGTGACTGTTTTCTGATCCTTTATAATGTTTAATTTTATAGTTATATTGAGCTAGTATCTCAGCCTATCTGGCCTGTCTTCTTGTTAACTCTTTAGTTATTATAAAGTAGATAAGATTTTTGTAATTTAATTTTATAATAACTGTTTATTTAGCTTCTTTAATATAAACTCTTTAGTACTTAAATGCTGCAACAATAGCCAATAGCTCCTTATTATAAATATTATAATTTAATTCTGCTGGTGTAAGCTTTCTTAAGTAGTATGTAACTAGTTACTATCTCTCTTTATTATTTTTTTAGGTTATTTAAGCCCTAATTGCATAATCTAATGCATCTGTTTTAATAATTATTTTTTTATCTGGGTTGTGTATCAATAACACTGGTGTAGTTATTATAGCATGTTTAACTCCTTTAAATGCTTCTATTTGGCTGTCCATTTATTTAAACCTAGCATCTTTGCACATGAGGTTGAATAGTGGTTTCATCCTTGCAGAATATCCTTTGATAAATTGCTGGTAATAATTTAATAACTTTATGAACTATTACAGTTCCTATAGATTCTTTAGTTTTGGCTAATCCCTGATTGCCTAAACCTTGTGTTTTTCTGTATAAATTCCTTCTATTATTATTTAATGTCCTAGAAATTCAGTTTTCTTGATGTGGAATTCACATTTTACTAATTTACATTATAATTTATGTATGCTGAGCTTTTTAAGTATGTTTTTTATATATCTAACATGTGCTTCCTTAGTTTTTAAAAATATAAGAATGTTATTTATATAGGCTAAGGTGTATATTTCTCTTGCTTTGCCTAATACTTTATTAATAAGTCTTTGGAATGATGCTGGTGTGTTGGTTAGTCTAAACAGCATTACTAGATATTTATAGTGTCTAAACTTGGTTCTAAATGTGGTTTTCCATTCTTCTCCTTTGGCCATGTGTATCTAGTAATACGCATTTATAATATTAAGCTTGGTGAAAAACTTAGCTCCTTTAATAACATCTTATATTTCTTGGATAAGCGGTAACAGGTATTAATTCTTAATTATAATATTATTAAATAGTCTGTAATCTACATATATTCTAAGTTTTCTATTCTTTTTTACTATAAACAGGACTTCATGTCCTGCAGGTAATTTTGATGGTTATATATTACTTTTTACTAGCTAATTATTAATATATATTTTAAGTATCTCTAACTCCTTTTCTAATATAAAGTATAGCACTTTTATAGTTGGTTTTTTTTCTTCCTTAAGTGGTATAGTGTAATTATGCTTTATTTGCTTTGGTAACTTAAGTTCCTTAGGTACTTTAAAGATGTGCTTGAACCTTTTATAGCATGCAGGTAATAGTGTGCTGACAATTTCATCTATTATTATTATTTTATGCTCTTCTTTTCCTATTAGCTGTCCTGTTTTGGCATTCACTAAGACTATACTTAGTCCTTTTTACCATCCAAGTTCTATGTACTATATATATTCTAATGGTCTTTTTATTACTGCTAATATTAGCTGTGCTGGGCTTGGTCCTAGATCTAGTTTGGATTCTTGCTTTCTACTGATCTTAAGTTCTCCAGTCTACTAGTTAATAATTGGATTCCTCTCTCTAAGCCACAGCATGCCTAATATGATATCATACTTAACTGGTACAACATCTAGTACTAGCTCCTTAAGTTGTCCTTTAATATTAAGAACTATTTTAATCTTGTAGGTAATTCCATTTTTTATAATTAATTTTCTGTTGATAGCCAACACCTGCCTGGATGATGCTTTTTTAGTTATATTAATCTATTTTTTTTTTATATATGTTATACTGATGAAGTTCCCTGTAGCTCCTAAGTTAATTATTACTTTAGCCTCATACCTGTTAACTCTAGCTTTCTTTTTTAAATGCACTCCTCCTGTAGTAATATAAAGATTATATTTTAATATCTCCTCTGGATACTTGTGGTCCTGCTTGTTAATATACTTATTAACTTTAAATTTAATTAATTATTCCTAGTTTGGTTGGTGCCGCTGTACATATTTTGGGAAATAGTTTAAGTCTATCTTTTTACTATAGTGTATTAGACATCTGTCTTTATAGCACATGCTTTAGTAAATTTATTGGTGTTCTGGGTGTTCTATAAACCCTCTATACATGCATCTGTTTCTTTAACAAGAATAGTATGGACTTTATTTAATAATTTTTAGTGGTAGAATCTGTCCTGTAATTTATTGCATGCTTCTGTAAGTATTGCAGACTGTTAAGTAGCACACCACCTATGGTAGTTGCTTATAATAATTATGTTTTTTATAATATACATATTTACACCATACCTTGATGCATGTGCTGTAATTATAACCTTGTTATTATTTCTTTAAAGCTTTCCTAGTAGCTTGATGGTAATCCTGGTTGTCTTGTTGGCATGTTTAACAATATTATAGATGGTTATTATAATTTTATAAATGCTCTATTTAGTCTTCCTTGCCTGTCCAATATTGTGTGTTCCAGTATAAATATTTATTAATAATTTTGCATAATCTAAAGTTATATTATTAAGGATCTTCCTTAAGCTACTAATATATTCCTTATATCTAGATTTTAACATCTTCTTCTAGTGCTGCCTCTCTGGGATCCTGCATTAACTAAAAGTCCTCCATATCTAAATCTGTATTTAAATCAACTTCTGGAAATTTACTATATAAATCTTTTTGGTTTTTCTAACTCTGCTGTTATTACATTAAAGCACTGCCTCTAGGCGAGCCTTTATTACTGCTATATTTATATGCTGCTCTAACAAGTGCGTTCTAATTGCTTTCTTGTCTTTCTTCTTGTTTTCTGATTTGTACTAGCTCTTCCTTAATATTATATTTAAGTTTCTCTTTTAATTTATTATTGCTTCCTGCAAGTATTTACCTGATTATATTACCAGCCCACTCATCCATATTGATCTTAATTCTTGCTATATTGCTGGCCTCTGGCTCTTTACTTTTCTCATCATTCTTAAATAATAATATGCTAACAACCTTCTATTAATCTTAAGTAAGACCTTTCTCCTTATTGCTAGGTTGTTCAACAATCTTATATTTAATAGTATAGATCTTAAGCATGCCTTAAATCTTTTTTGGCTTATTATGTTTCTTCCAGCTTGGTTTAGGTTTACTTTTTACTGGCTTATTACTCTTTTATTAATAGTTCTTAAGCATATATTCCAATTTTTTACAGCTATAACATAGTTTTTTGCTGCAGCACTGTTCTCTTTCATCCTTTAAAAGTGTTGCATTAAGTTTTATTGGTTTTAATTTATATAGGTTGCTTTCCCATTGACCTTATTATTTATTTATCTAAGGCTGGTACCTTAACTTTCCATAATAGTGCTTTCTGGCCTTAAAGTCTTCCAGCTGACTGCCAATTTATCTACAGATTCTTATAAGCTTATTAAGGGTCTTGGCTCTTTCCAGCATAATTATTTTTTCCTGGATTTCCCATTCTATCCTAACCTTAAACTGTGTGATTAGTGCTTTATTATCCCATTCTACTTATAATGATAGTTACCTGAATTCTAAAATATACTTTAATATGTCATCCTTGTTTCTAAGTCCCCTGAGCTGCCTTTCAGCTCTTTTAACTATATTAGTATCTCTAAACGTGTTTTTAAGTTCCTGCTTAAATCTCTAATAATTCTGAAATATCTCTTTCACGTCCTCCTGTGCTTTGTCACTGGGATTTTCTTATTTATTTAAATAAGTCCTGATGTACAGCTCAAACCATTTGTATGCCATTCCTTTAAGATGTGTAGACATAAATATAACCTTCTTAATTTTATTTTTAAACTTATCCTTGTTAATGCCAATATACACATTTAATTATGTAAGAAAGTATTACAGCTTGCTGCATATTTTATTAAAAGCTTCTAGTGCCTAAGGCTTGATTCCTTTCCTTCCTAATTTATTGCTTATTTTGAGGAGTTACTCCTGTAGCTGCTTGATTTGCCCTGTGTAGGCTGCTTCAGCACGCTGGAGTCACTTTGTGTAGGTTGTTTTGGCTTGCTGGAGTTATTCTTTCAGTGCCCTAATATGCTGTATAAGCTTATCATTATTAGGAACTGTAGAACCTGCTTAAGTAGTTTAGGGTGCCATGTTTTAAGTCAATCCAAACTCAACTTATACTAACTAATGCTCAATGTGTTATAAAACCCTTCAGGAAACCCTAAAGATTTCTAACCCTGGTTTAAATGATGAGTTTGCCTAGTTTGATATTTAGATTGAGGGTTAAGCTCCCTTAAGCCTGATACTTAGCTGCCTAAGGTATACTCAAAATAACTCAATTACTATCTGGAGGGCCAGTAAAAGTATATATACTGCTACTGTCAGTTATAGTGCTGACAAGTTGATCTAGTAGAGTAATGTAGGTAACTAAATAACAATGATAAATTGAGTGTAGTAACTAAAACTATTTACATGCAATAATGAGCATCCTTATATAACTCCTGATCCTCATAGTAGCTGTAGTAGCTGTAGTAGCTGGCTACTGCGTAGTAGGCATGGCTACTGATAGTAGGCGTAGCTACTATGTCTTGGCGTGGCTACTATCTGATCACGTGACTCCTCCTCCTGAGAGTCCGTTCCTGAGGCATTCATCCCACATCTGCCTTCCCGTTGGTTTGACAGACTGATTGGCTAGGGTTTGCAGGCGATGACCTCTAGCGTGGTCATAACATATGCCTACTATTAGTAGCCACACCTACTATGCAGTAGCCAGCTACTACAGCTATTATAGCTACTATAAGGATCAGGGGTTATATAAGGATGCTTATTATTATATGTAAATAGCTTTTAGTTACTATGCTTAATTACTCTATTATTATTTAGTTACCTACATTACTCTACTAGATTAACTTGTTAGCACTATAACTGACAGTAGCAGTATATATACTTTTACTGGCCCTTTAGATAGTAATTAAGTTACTTTAAGTATACCTCAGGCAGCTAAGTATTAAGCTTAAGAAAGTTTAACCCTTAATCTGAATACTAAACTAGACAAACTTATTATTTAAATTAGGGTTAGAAACCTTAGGGTTTTCTAAAGGGTTTTATAATATATTAAGTATCAGTTAGTATAAGTTAAGTTTAGATTAACTTAAAATATGGCACTCTAAACTACTTAAGTAGGTTCTATAGTTTCTAATAATAATAAGCTTATATGTTACGAAACCCTTCAGGAAACCCTAAGGTTTCTAACCCTAGTTCAAATGATGAGTTCACCTAGTTTGGTATTTGGATTGAGGGTCAAGCTCCCATGAGCCTGATACTTAGCTGCCTAAGGTATACTCAAAGTAACTTAATTACTATCTAGAGGGCCAGTAGAAGTATATATACCACTACTGTCAGTTATAGTGCTAACAAGTTGATCTAGTGGAGTAATGTAGATAACTAAATAATAATAGAAATTAAGTATAGTAATTAAAGTTATTTATATGTAATAATAAGTATCCTTATATATTTTTTATAGCTACCAGTAGCTACCAGTAGGCTGGCTATTACTACAGTAGATAAGCTACCACCCAGTAGGTGTAGCTATTATTTAATAGGTAAGCTATTATTTCTTAATATTAGCTACTATTTATATAACCTTATATTTTAAGAGTCTATTTTTAAGATGTCTATCCTATATCTGCCTTTCTATTAATTAATAAACTAATTAGCTAGAGTTTATAGGCAATAATCTTTAATATAATTATAATATTACTTCCCCTCTTTCAGATCTTTATTCTTTAAAGATATATAAATTATAGCACTATTTTTTATTATATTTATAATTTTTCTTAATAAGTAATGTCCCTTTATTATATCTAAAAGTAATAAGCTAAAAGCTTATTAACTTTGTTAGTTTAATTAAATCCTTTATAATAATTTTTCTATTAACATTTCTTGCTCTTACTATACAAAATTAAATTAAGATTATATAATAACTGTAAATAATAAAAAGTATGCTGAATATATAAAATATAGTTATTCTTATAAGAAATAATTTTATAGTAATACTAAGTAAAAATGTTTAAAGCATGCTAAAATAAAACTATTATAAGAGCTAAAGTAAGTATTTACTAAATAAGCTTGGCTTTCTGTAAAGATAAATTAATTATATAAATAATAAAGGCTGTTAAAGTAATATGGTTTAAAAATATTAAATTATAATAATATAGTGTTGGACTATATAGATAAGAATATTAATAAATAACTTATTAATTTTTAAATAATTACTACTATTCTTAAGCCTACTAATTTTATAAATTATTTACTTAATAGGCTCTCCCCTAATTTTTTAAAGTAGTTTATTAGTAAAATTTCTTTATTACCTGTTAACAATTCTTAAGATTCTTAATAAATTTTTAAGTATTCTCTAAGATATTATACCCCTTTTATTTAATTAAATAATAGATTTTACTATTAACCTATCTGCTAAATAAAATCTTTTTAACTTTATATTTCTTTTTAATTATTTTAATCTTTTAATATTTCTAAAGTTTAGCATTCTCTGGTGCTGGTTCTAATAATAATATATAAAAAATTAGATGTATTTTTATTTTCTTAAATAGTCTTAATTTAAAAGTAACTGGTTTTAGTTTTTCTTTAATTTTATAAGGTCTTAATTTAATATAATTAAGTTTGCTGCTTAACCTTTTAATCTAAATATTCTATTATAAGAGGTATACTTTTTTCTTTTTTTAAAAATTTAATTTCTTTAATCTATACTTATTATAGTGCATGGCCATTTAAATATTAAAGAATTTAATATTTCTTTATAAAGACTTATAAATTTCTTTTAACTTTATTATTATTTACTTTATATTTTCTACTTTTAATATTTTTTATAGTAGTTCTCCTAGCATTCTTGCATAATATTTATAGTTTGTAAAGAATAATAATACTTTAATTATTATACTAATTATATTATTATATACTAACTATACTGTAGGCAGTAATCCTATCTAGTTATTTTAATTATAATTAATATAATAATATAAATACTATTTAATAGTCTAGTTTGTCCTTTCTATCTATTTATTTATTTATAAATAATAAGTAGTTGAGCATTTTTACTTTATTTTAATTTAATTTATTAATAACTTTTAAAGGTTTGAGTTGAATAATATTTCTTAATCTGTAGTTATTTTTTTTAAAAATTTATGGTGTTTAAATACTTCTTTAAATAATATAGTTACTAATTTTTATATATTATTTATTTCTTTAACTAGTATTAAGTATACATATTTAATAAGCCTGTTTATTACTACTAGTATTAAATTATATTTTTTTAATATAGGCAGTTTAATAATATAATTTATTATAATTTATTTTTATAGCCTTACTAGTATGTCTGTACTCTATAGCCTTTTATATAGTATATACTTATTTACCTTATTCTTATTATATTTTTTATATTTATAAATATATTTTTTTACCTTTTTTTTAATATTTAGAATATAAAAATGCCTTGTAATTTACTCTACTATTTTATTAATTTCTAGATATTCTCTAGTAAGCTTATTATAGTGTCTTATAATAACTTCTTTTTTTATTATATATAGTATTGCTATAAATCCTTTTAATTATAGTAGTCTATCTTTTTCTTTAAGTTTATTAACTTTCTTTATTTCTATTAATAGTTAGTCTCTTGCTTAAGCTTTTTTTATCTATTTATAAAATTCTTAATTATTATTTATAATTATTGCTGCAATAATTGCTGCTTGCTTGTTATATTTAATAGATCTATTTTTATTATATTTAAATATAGCAGTTTATAGCTTTATTTAACTATCTTATTTATAATTTAATCTTTAACTTAATATATTTATATAACTGTTTTCTAATCCTTTATAATATTTAATTTTATAATTATATTAAGCTAGTATTTTAGCCTATCTAGCTTATCTTCTTATTAACTCTTTAGTTATTGTAAAGTAGGTAAGATTTTTATAATTTAATTTTATAATAATTATTTATTTAACTTTTTTAATATAAATTTTCTAGTACTTAAATGCTGCAACAATAGTCAATAGCTTTTTATTATAAATATTATAATTTAATTCTGCTGGTGTAAGCTTTTTTAAATAATATATAACTAGTTATTATTTTTCTTTATTATTTTTTTAAATTATTTATACTCTGATTGCATAGTCTAATATATTTATTTTAATAATTATTTTTTTATCTAGGTTGTGTATTAATAACACTAGTATAATTATTATAATATATTTAACTTTTTTAAATACTTCTATTTAGCTGTCTATTTATTTAAACCTAGCATCTTTATGCATAAGGTTAAATAGTGGTTTTATTCTTTTAGAATACTCTTTAATAAATTATTAGTAATAATTTAATAATTCTATAAACTATTACAGTTTCTATAGGTTCTTTAATTTTAACTAATTTCTAATTATCTGAATTTTATATTTTTCTATATAGATTTCTTCTATTATTATCTAATATTTTAAAAATTTAGTTTTTTTAATATAGAATTTATATTTTGCTAACTTATATTATAATTTATATATATTAAGTTTCCTAAGTATATTTTTTATATATTTAATGTATGCTTCTTTAGTTTTTAAAAATATAAGAATATTATTTATATAGACTAAGGTATATATCTCTTTTACTTTATTTAATACTTTATTAATAAGTCTTTAAAATAATGCTGGTATATTGGTTAGTCTAAATAACATTACTAAATATTTATAGTATTTAAATTTAGTTTTAAACATAGTTTTTTATTCTTCTTTTTTAGTTATATATATCTAGTAATATATATCTGTAATATTAAGCTTGATAAAAAATTTAGCTCTTTTAATAATATCTTATATTTTTTAAATAAGTGGTAATAGGTATTAATTCTTAATTATAATATTATTAAATAGTCTATAATTTATATATATTCTAAGTTTTTTATTCTTTTTTACTATAAATAGGACTCTATATTCTATAGATAATTTTAATAGTTATATATTATCTTTTACTAGCTAATTATTAATATATATCTTAAGTACCTCTAACTTCTTTTTTAATATAAAGTATAATACTTTTATAATTAATTTCTTTTCTTTCTTAAGTAGTATAATATAATTATGCTTTATCTATTTTAATAACTTAGGCTTTTTTAGTACTTTAAAAATATACTTAAATCTTTTATAGTATATAGATAATAGCATGCTAATAATTTTATTTATTATTATTATTTTATACTCTTTTTTTTTTATTAATTAATTTATTTTAGTATCTATTAAGACTATACTTAATTCTTTTTACTATCTAAGTTTTATATACTATATATATTCTAATAGTCTTTTTATTATTATTAATATTAGCTGTACTAGGCTTAACTTTAAATTTAATTTAAATTCTTACTTTCTACTAATCTTAAGTTTTCTAGTTTTTTAATTAATAGTTAAATTTCTCTCTCTAAGCTATAGTATATTTAATATAATATTATACTTAACTAGTATAACATCTAGTACTAGCTTCTTAAGTTATTCTTTAATATTAAGAATTATTCTAGCCTTATAGATAATTTTATTTTTTATAATTAATTTTTTATTAATAGCTAACACCTGCCTAGATAATGCTTTTTTAGTTATATTAATTTATTTTTTTTTTATATATACTATACTAATAAAGTTTCCTGTAGCTTTTAAGTTAATTATTACTTTAATCTTATATCTATTAACTTTAACTTTTTTTTTTAAATATGCTTCTTTTATAATAGTATAAAAATTATATTCTAGTATTTCTTCTAAATACTTATAATCCTGCTTGTTAATATACTTATTAACTTTAAATTTAATTAATTATTTCCAGTTTAGTTGGTGCTGCTGTATATATTTTAAGAAATAGTTTAAATTTATCTTTTTATTATAGTATATTAAACATTTATTTTTATAATATATACTTCAGTAAATTTATTAATATTTTAAATATTTTATAAACCCTTTATATGTGCATCTATTCCTTTAATAAGAATAATATAGACTTTATTTAATAATTCTTAATAATAAAATTTATTCTATAATTTATTGCATACTTCTATAAGTATTATAGACTATTAAGTAGCATATTATCTATAGTAGTTACTTATAATAATTATATTTTTTATAATATATGCATTTGCATTATGCCTTAATATATATATTATAATTATAATCTTATTATTATTTTTTTAAAGCTTTTTTAATAGCTTAATAATAATTCTGGTTATCTTGTTAGCATGTCTAATAATATTATAAATAGTTATTATAATTTTATAAATATTTTATCTAGTCTTTCTTGCCTATTTAACATCATATATTTTAGTATAAACATTTATTAATAATTTTATATAATTTAAAATTATATTATTAAGAATCTTTTTTAAGCTGCTGATATATTTCTTGTGTTTAGGTTTTAATATCTTTTTTTAATACTATTTCTTTAAAATTTTATATTAACTAAAAGTCCTTTATGCCTAAATCTATATTTAAATTAACTTTTAAAAATTTACTATATAAGTTTTTTTAATTTTTTTAACTCTGCTATTATTATATTAAAGTACTACTTTTAAGTAAGTTTTTGCTACTGCTATATTTATATACTGCCCTAATAAATATATTTTAATTACTTTTTTATTTTTCTTTATATTTTTTAACTTGTGCTAGCTCTTTCTTAATATTATATTTAAATTTCTTTTTTAACTTATTATTATTTTCTGTAAGTATTTATCTAATTATATTACTAGCCTATTTATTTATATTAATCTTAATTCTTACTATATTACTAGCCTCTAGCTTTCTACTTTTTCTATTATTTTTAAATAATAATATGCTAATAATCTTTTATTAATTTTAAATAAAATCTTTCTTCTTATTATTAGATTGTTTAATAATCTTGTATTTAATAATATAGATCTTAAGTATACCTTAAATTTTTTTTAATTTATTATATTTCTTCTAGCTTAATTTAGATTTACTTTTTACTAACTTATTATTTTTTTATTAATAGTCCTTAAGTATATATCTTAATTTTTTATAGCTATAATATAGTCTTTTATTATAGTACTATTCTCTTTTATTCTTTAAAAGTATTATATTAAATTTTATTAATTTTAGTTTATATGGGTTGCTTTCTCATTAATCTTATTATTTATTTATTTAAGGTTAATATTTTAACTTTTTATAATAGTGCTTTCTAGCCTTAAAGTCTTTTAGCTAACTACTAATTTATTTATAAATTTTAATAAGCTTATTAAGGGTCTTGGCTCTTTTTAGCATAATTATTTTTTTTTAGATTTTTTATTTTATTTTAACCTTAAACTATATAATTAGTACTTTATTATTTTATTTTATTTATAATAATAGTTGCCTAAATTCTAAAATATACTTTAATATATTATTTTTATTTTTAAGTTCTTTAAGCTATCTTTCAGCTCTTTTAACTATATTAGTATCTTTAAATATATTCTTAAGTTCCTGCTTAAATCTTTAATAATTTTAAAATATTTCTTTTATATCCTTTTATACTTTATTACTAGAATTTTTTTATTTATTTAAATAAGCCCTAATATATAGCTTAAACCATTTATATGCTATTCCTTTAAGATGTGTAGATATAAATATAATCTTTTTAATTTTATCTTTAAACTTATTCTTATTAATACTAATATATATATTTAATTATATAAGAAAGTATTACAGCTTGCTATATATTTTATTAAAAGCTTTTAGTATTTAAAGCTTGATTTCTTTCTTTTTTAATTTATTACTTATTTTAAGAAGTTACTTTTATAGCTATTTAGTTTACTTTATATAGACTATTTTAGCACATTAAAGTTACTCTATATAGGTTATTTTAGCATGCTAGAGTTACTCTTTTAGTACTCTAATATACTATATAAGCTTATTACTATTAAAAACTATAGAACCTGCTTAAATAGTTTAAGGTACTATATTTTAAATTAATCTAAACTTAACTTATACTAACTAATACTTAATATATTATAAAATTCTTCAGAAAACCCTAAGGTTTTTAATTTTAATTTAAATAATGAGTTTGCCTAGTTTAGTATTTAGATTAAAGATTAAGCTTTTATAAGCCTAATATTTAACTGCCTAAGGTATACTTAAAGTAACTTAATTACTATTTAAAGGGCCAGTAGAAGTATATATACTGCTACTGTTAGTTATAGTGCTAATAAGTTAATCTAGTGAAGTAATATAGATAACTAAATAATAATAGAAATTAAGTATAGTAACTAAAGCTATTTACATGCAATAATAAGTGTCCTTATATATTCCTTATAGCTACCAGTAGCCACTGGTAGGCTGGCTATTGCTGCAGTAGGTAAGCTACCACCTGGTAGGTGTAGCTATTATTTAGTAGGTGAGCTACCGTTCCTTGGCATTAGCTACTATTTATGTGACCTTGTGTCTTAAGAGTCCATTCCTGAGGTGTCCATCCTGTGTCTGCCTTCCTGTTGGTTGGTAGACTGATTGGCTAGGGTTTGCAGGTGATGACCTCTAGCGTGGTCATAACATTATATAATATATTAAGGTACTAAAAGAGTAACTCTAGTAAGCTAAAATAACCTATATAGAGCAACTCCAGCGCGCTAAAGCAGCCTATATAAAATAAACTAAGTAGCTATAGAAGCAACTCCTTAAAATAAGTAATAAATTAGAAAAGAAAGAAATTAAGTTTTAGATACTAAAAGCTTTTAATAGAATATGCAGCAAGCTATAATACTTTTTTATATAATTAAATATATACATCAGTATTAATAAAGATAAGTTTAAAGATAAAATTAAGAAGGTTATATTTATATCTATATATTTTAAAGAAATGGCATATAAATGGTTTAAGCTGTATATTAGGGCTTATTTAGATAAATAAGAAAATTCTAGTAATAAAGTATAGAAGGATGTAAAAGAGATATTTTAAAATTATTAAAGATTTAAGTAAAAATTTAAGAATATATTTAAAAATGCTAATGCAGTTAAAAGAGCTGAAAGACAGCTTAAGAAACTTAAAAATAAGAATAATATATTAAAGTATATTTTAAAATTTAGGTAACTGTTATTATAAGTAAAATAAGATAATAAAGTACTAATTATATAGTTTAAAGTTAAGATAGAATAAAAAATTTAAAAAAAAATAATTATACTGGAAAGAGCTAAGACCCTTAATAAATTTATTAAAATTTATAGATAAATTAGTAGTTAGCTGGAAGACTTTAAGGCTAAAAAGTATTATTATAGAAAGTTAAGATACCAGCCTTAAATAAATAAATAATAAGGTTAACAGGAAAGTAACCTATATAAACTAAAATTAATAAAACTTAATATAATACTTTTAAAGAATAAAAGAGAACAGCACTGCAGTAAGAAACTATATTATAATTATAAAAAATTAAAATACATGCTTAAAGATTATTAATAAAAAAGTAATAAGCCAGCAAAAAATAAATCTAAATTAAGCTAGAAAAAATATAATAAGTTAAAAAAGATTTAAGGTATACTTAAGATCTATATTATTAAATATAAGATTGTTAAATAATCTAATAATAAAGAGAAAAATCTTACTTAGAATTAATAAAAGGTTATTAATATATTATTATTTAAAAATAATAAAAAAAATAAAGAGCTAAAGGCCAGCAATATAGCAAGAATTAAGATTAATATAAATAAGTAGGCTGGTAATATAATTAGATAAATACTTATAGAAAGTAATAATAAGTTAGAAGAGAAACTTAAATATAATATTAAAAAAAAGCTAGTATAAGTTAGAAAATATAAAAAAAGATAAGAAAGTAATTAAGATATACTTATTAGAGTAGTATATAAATATAATAGTAATAAAGGCTTATTTAAAAGCAGTACTTTAATGTAATAATAGTAGAGTTAAAAAAATTAGAAAAACTTATATAATAAATTTCTAGAAGTTAACTTAAATATAGATTTAAATATAAAGAATTTTTAATTAATATAAGATTTTAGAAAGGCGGCACTAGAAGAAGATGTTAAAATCTAAATATAAGAAATATATTAGCAGCTTAAGAAAGATCCTTAATAATATAACTTTAAATTATATAAAATTATTAATAAATGTTTATACTGGAACACGTGATGTTGGATAGGTAAGAAAGACTAAATAAAATATTTATAAAATTATAATAATTATCTATAATATTATTAAATATACTAATAAGATAATTAGGATTATTATTAAGCTACTAGAAAAGCTTTAAAAAAATAATAATAAGATTATAATTATAGCACATGCATTAAGGCATAGTATAAATGTATATATTATAAAAAATATAATTACTATAAGTAATTACTATAGATGGTGTGCTATTTAATAATTTATAATATTTATAAAAATATATAATAGATTGCAGGACAGATTTTACTATTAAAAATTATTAAATAAAGTTTATATTATTCTTGTTAAAGAAATAGATGCAAGTATATAGGGTTTTTAGAATATTTAAAATATTAATAAATTTATTAAAGCATGTACTATAAAGATAGCTGTTTAATATATTATAGTAAAAAGATAAATTTAAACTATTTTTTAAAATGTATACAGCAGCACTAACTAAGATAAAAATAATTAATTAAATTTAAAGTTAATAAATATATTAATAAATAAGATAATAAATATTTAAAAGAGATACTAAAATATAATCTTTATACTACTATAGAAGGAATGCACCTAAAAAAAAATACTTAAATTAATAAGTATAAGGCTAAAATAATAATTAATTTAAAAGTAATAGGGAACTTCATCAGCATGGTATATATAAAATAAAAATAAATTAAAATAATTAAAAAAGTATCACCCAGGCAGGTATTAATAATAAATAATAAATTAATTATAAAAAATAGAATCACTTATAAAGCTAAGGTAGTTCTTAATATTAAAGAATAACTTAAGAAGCTAATACTAAATATTATATTAATTAAGTATAATATTATATTAGACATGCCATAGCTTAGAGAAAAAAATCCTATTATTAATTAGCAGACTAAAAGAATTAAAATTAATAATAAATAGAAATCTAAACTAGATCTAAAGCTAAGTCTAGTGCAGCTAATGTTAATAGTAATAAAATAACTATTAAAATATATATGGTATATAAAACTTAAATAGTAAAAGAAACTTAGTATAGTCTTAATAGATGTTAAAATAAAATAGTTAATAAAAAAAGAAGAATATAAAATAATAATAATAAATAAAATTATTAGCATGCTATTATCTGTATACTATAAAAGATTTAAGTATATCTTTAAAGTATTAAAAAAGTCTAAGTTATTAAAGTAAATAAAGTATGATTATATTATATTATTTAAAAAAAAAAAGAAACTAATTATAAAAGTGCTATACTTTATATTAGCAAAAAAGTTAAAGGTACTTAAGATATATATTAATAATTAACTAGTAAAAAATAATATATAATTATTAAAATTATCTACAGAACATGGAGTCCTGTTTACAGTAAAAAAGAATAAAAAACTTAAAATATATATAGATTATAGACTATTTAATAATATTATAATTAAAAATTAATATTTATTACTGCTTATTTAAGAAATACAAGATACTATTAAAGAAGCTAAATTCTTTATCAAGCTTAATATTATAGATATATATTACTGGATATATATAATTAAAGAAGAAGAATAAAAAACTGTATTTAAAATTAAGTTTGGATACTATAAATATCTAGTAATGCTATTTAAACTGACTAATATATTAATATTATTTTAAAGACTTATTAATAAAGTATTAAATAAAATAAAAGAAATATATGCCTTAGCCTATATAGATAATATTTTTATATTCTTAAAAACTAAAGAAGCATATATTAAATATATAAAGAATATACTTAAAAAGCTTAGTATATATAAATTATAATATAAATTAGTAAAATATAAATTCTATATTAAAAAAACTAAATTTTTAAAATATTAAATAATAATAGAAGAAATTTATATAGAAAAGTATAAGGTTTAGGTAATTAGAGATTGGCTAAAACTAAAGAACTTATAAAAACTATAATAGTTTATAGGGTTGTTAAATTATTACTAGTAATTTATTAAAGAATATTCTATAAGAATAAAATTACTATTTAACCTTATGTGTAAAGACACTAAGTTTAAATAAATAAATAGTTAAATAAAAGTATTTAAAGAAGTTAAATATACTATAATAACTATACTAGTGTTATTAATATGCAATCTAGGTAAAAAAATAATTATTAAAATAGGTGTATTAAATTATATAATTAGAATATAAATAATCTAAAAAGATAATAAAGAAAGACAGCAATTAATTATATATTACTTAAGAAAGCTTATACCAGTAGAATTAAATTATAATATTTATAATAAAAAGTTATTAGCTATTATCACAGCATTTAAGTATTAAAAAGTTTATATTAAGGAAGCTAAATAAATAGTTATTATAAAATTAGATTATAAAAATCTTATCTACTTTATAATAACTAAAGAGTTAACAAGAAGATAGGCTAGATAGACTAAGATACTAGCTTAATATAACTATAAGATTAAATATTATAAAGAATTAGAAAATAGTTATATAGATATATTAAGTTAAAGATTAGATTATAAATAGAGTAGTTAGATAAAGCTATAAACTACTATACTTAAGTATAATAAAGATAGATTTATTAAATATAATAAGCAAGCAGCAATTATTACAGTAATAATTATAAATAATAATTAAGAATTTTATAAATAGATAAAGAAAGCTTAAGCAAAAGACTAATTATTAATAAAAATAAAGAAAGTTAATAAATTTAAAGAAAATAATAAACTACTATAATTAAAAGGATTTATAGCAGTACTATATATAATAGAAAAAGAAGTTATTATAAGATACTATAACAAGCTTATTAAAGAATATTTAAAAGTTAATAAAATAATAAAATAAATTACAAGGCACTTCTACATTTTAAATATTAAAAAAAAGGTAAAAAAATACATTTATAAATATAAAAGATATAATAAGAATAAGATAAATAGGCATGCACTATATAGAAGGCTATAAAGTATAGATATACTAGTAAAGTTATAGAAATAAATTATAATAAATTATATTATTAAACTGCCTATATTAGAAAAATATAATTTAATATTAATAGTAGTAAACAGACTCACCAAATATGCATATTTAATATTAATTAAAAAAATAGATAATGTATAAAAACTAGCAATTATATTACTTAAAGAAGTATTTAAGTACTATAAATTTTTAAAAAAGATAACTATAGATTAAGGAATATTATTTAACTTAAACCTTTAAAAGTTATTAATAAATTAAATTAGAATAAAGTAAAAATGCTTAACCACTTATTATTTATAAATAAATAAATAGACAGAAAGAATAAATTAGATTATTAAATAGTATTTATATTATTATATTAATTATAATTAAAATAACTAGATAAGGTTACTGCCTACAGTATAATTAGCATATAATAATATAATTAGTGCAATAACTAAAGTATTACCATTCTTTATAAACTATAGATATTATACAAGAATGCTAAAAGAATTATTATAAGAAATACTAGAAGTAAAAGATATAAAGTAAATAATAATAAAGTTAAAAGAAATTTATAAGTCTCTATAGAAGAATATTAAATTCTTTAATATTTAAATGGCCATGTATTATAACAAATATAGGTTAGAGAGACTAGATTTAAAAAAAAAGAAAAAAGTATACTTCTTATAATAAAATATTTAGATTAAAAGGCTAAGCAGTAAACTTAATTACATTAAGTTAGGATCTTATAAGATTAAAAAAAAACTAAAATTAATTACTTTTAAATTAAAACTATTTAAAGAAATAAAGATATACCTAATTTTTTATATATTGCTATTAGAACCAGCACTAGAGAATACTAAACTCTAGAAATATTAAAAGATTAAAATAATTAAAAAGAAGTATAAAGTTAAAAAGATTTTATTTAGCAGATAGGTTAATAGTAAAGTTTATTACTTAATTAAATAAAAGGGGTACAATATCTTAGAGAATACTTAAGAATCTATTAAGAATCTTAAGAATTATTAATAAGTAATAAGGGAATTTTACTAATAAACTACTTTAAAAAATTAGGGGAGAGCCTATTAAGTAAATAATTTATAGAATTAATAGACTTAAGAGTAGCAGTAATTAATTAAGAATTAATAAATTATTTATTAGTATTCTTATTTATATAGTCCAACACTGTATTATTATAATTTAACATTTTTATACTATAGTTTTTCAACAACTGTTGTTGTCTTTATAAATATTTTAATCTTATAAATAAGGATTTAAGCTTATTCTTAATCTTTTAAATATTGCTATCTATTTTTTATTCTTAACTTTTAAGTTTTTATTATTCAGCAGTATTATAAAATTATTTTTTATAAAAGTAATTATACTTTATGCACTTAGCATACTTTTTACTAATAAAAGCTATAATATAAGATTAACTAAGCTTAGCATATAAAGAATAAGAAAATTTAAAAGGGAAACTATATAGAGCTATTTATTTAACTTATTAGTAATAAATTTCTTTCTGTTTTAGATTCTTATTAAATATTATAATAAATATATTATTAAGAAGTATTACTTATAAAAGAAAACCTATAGATATAATAAGGAACAGTGCTATAACTTATATATCTTTAAAAATAAAGATTTAAAAGAAGGAAAGTAATATTATAACCACACTAAAGGTTATTACCTGCAAATCTTAGCTAATTAGTCTATCAACCAATAAGAAGGCAGATGTAGGATAAATACCTCAGAAATAGACTCTTAAGATAAGGAGTTATATAATTAGATAGTAGCCATACTAAGATATAGTAGCTACATCTACTATTAATAACCACGCCTACTACACAATAGCCAGCTACTACAGCTATTACAGCTACTACAAAAATCAGGGGTTATATAAGAACGCTTATTATTATATATAAATAGCTTTTAGTTACTATACTTAATTACTCTATTATTATTTAGTTATCTACATTACTCTACTAGATCAACTCATCAGCACTATAACTGATAATAGTAATATATGTACTTTTACTGGCCCTCCAGATAGTAATTAAGTTACTTTAAATATACCTCAGGCAGCTAAGTATCAAGCTTAAAAGAGCTTAACCCTTAATCCAAATACTAAATTAGATGAACTCATTATTTAAACTAGGGTTAGAAACCTTAGGGTTTCCTAAAGGGTTTTATAATAATAAAGCCCTAAAACTAGCTTATGCTAAACTAGCTCTGCTTATACAGTAACTGTTCTTAGCCCATTCATGTCACATATCTAGGAGTGGTGGAGTTGTAGTATACCTTCAGCCTATATATTTACTAGTCCAGCAAGGTCTGCATGGGTTTATATATCCTACAGACCATAAACTGCTGGACTATCCACTCTATATATATCTAAAATGGCTTGTGGGATATAAACTAAATAATAATAAATTAAAGATTAGAACTCTAGATAGGCAATATTAATAAGAATAATTAAATGCATTTAAGAGTAAGTATCTTATTAGTAGATATATTCTTATATTCTTTATCCTTAATATTATATAACCCCTCCTCTATACTTGTTAACATCTATTAAGCAGCAGGGGATTTGGCCTTTTAAAGCTAAATAATTTTTTAAAAATAGAGATTTATTTATAATGCCTTTTATATAATAAAAAATTGTACTATCTTAATTATCTAGAATAAGATAGGGAAGTAATTCTTAAAATTATACTATTATATTATACTCTAATTTAGTATAGTTATAGCACACACCAGTACACTTTTATATTTATATATATAATAATGCTAGTTTAATAGCTTAATATAAAACTTTAAGTAAGCCTATTTAATGGCTGTTATTATCTATAAACTTTTATTAAATAGGGTGTTTATAGGAGCCTTAGTATTAAATAATAGATTTTATATTAACTTCTATAGTTATTACTATTTCTTTTACTATTAAAGTATTATTCTATATATTATATCTTTTTTATACTACAGCCATTTTATCTTACAGCAGGCAATTAATACCAGTACCTACTACTATAGCTTAATATGCTTCTAGATATTATTTATATATATATATGCCTACAGAGGTGTATATAATATCTATTTTAATTTAGTCTATATAATCTTTATCTAGATTTTAGACCTACAGTGCTGTATAATCTGCTAATTTTATTAGGCAAGCTAGTATATTATATTCTAGATAATTTAGATTACATGCTTGATAGGCTTAATAATCTTAAGATAAGGTGGTATGACCACCTTAAGCAAGTTTTAAAAATATATCTACTATAAATACTTAGCCCATTAGGTTATCTAGAGCCATAAGTTAATATTATAAAGATTTTTTACTTTTATTATCTATACTTGGGCTTTCTCCGCCGCCTTTATTAATATTATTAGCTTATTTATAGACTAATTAATCTAATTAGTAATTATAGATGGGGTGGGGGGCTTAAAGTCTTATAATTAAATATAGATATAATAAGAGCTCTTGTAGGTGGAAAATACTTACTATTAAACTATTAAATAAAATAATTATTAAAAAATACTTTTTTAATAGGTCTTTTCTGCATAGCTAACTTAATCTTAATTAGTATATTAAAATTATTAATAAACTACCCACCAGTAGGTACGCATGAACTTTATACTAAATATAATAAATAGGTACTATAGCTTCTACTGGCATAGTAAGCTATTATTATAGTATAAAAGAATAAGCAGTAGCTATTTTAGTATATAAAAAATAATAATAGCATTACTATTATACTTAATATCATCTTATTTTTATACAGTCTAAATAATCTGGCTGGCCTGGATATAAAGGAACTAATGCTATTACTTTAAATAATACTTAACTTTAGCTGTTTAGATTCTATATTTGCATTAAATATAAATAATAACATGTAAACTAGCTATCTTAATAAACAGCTTATTCTTTATATTAAATTAATGGAGGAAAGTAAGTAAAAAGTAATCTAATTCCTAAATTTATAGAGGAAAAAAATTAAATATAATTTATATACTTCTTTACCTAATCTTCTTATTAAAATAATATACTAACCCTAAATATAACCCTACTTCTATAAATGATGTCCAATTCATTTAAAAATAAAACTAGATATAATTAACTCTATTTTAAAGCTTCTATAAAAATTTTAGCTGCTCTGCATCTGTATAGCTGGAGAATTAGCAGCTTAAAGTTAATTTAATAATATATGACCCCTAAACTAATAATATAAAAATCCAACCAATCAGCAGCCATCCCTTCCCGCACCCTAAACCGAAGATATGTATCATCGGCTGCCCCCTGTTGGATAGATAGAGAGAATTACAAAGGAAACAAGTCTCTCTGTTAGCTGAGCAGGTTTCTACTGCTACTAGTACTAGTATAATACCTATTACTAAGGATTAGTGAAAATTTTTAGCAAAATACATCATAGTACACAGTACTTTTAGTAAGTTACTGTACTAGTACTAGTCCTTACGCTAGTTACTGTATGGCTACGTAGGCACTACGAGTTCCCACAATAAAAGCACCCCCACCTCCTCTTAATTTTTCTCAATCTCTCTTGTTTTTCCATTTCTTTACATTTCTTAACTATGTACCAGCTGACGGCTGCAGACCTAGACACTACCTCGGATCAAGACACCCCCATCATCCGCGCCGCGGCCAAGGCCAACCCGGCCGTCCTGGAAGCACTCCTTGCTCGCTATGCACGCCTCAGAGAATTGACCAAGGGTGAACGTCTGCCACGCGAGCGCGAGAAAATGATCAACAGGCTATCTCCAAGTAGAGATGTGTATATATACTACGTAGTGCAGTCGCCCATCAAGGCGGCCATCGGTGCCAGTCTATCAGATAACGTCCGGATTCTCCTTGCCGCGGGTGCTGACCCAAATGGCATCTGCAGGCTTGGCCTGCAGTTCTATTCCGTGCAATGGATCCGTGGTCGCCATCCCAACGTGAACAAGATCAGCGACGTCCCAACAAAACCCCGTGCTCAGGCTCTCATTGCCGCGCAAAAGCACAGTTGGATTTCCGACCAGATTTGCCCATTAACGCAGGCGGAGCTGAACGAGCGTCGCTGCACCGTCCCCCGTTTCTGGACCGAGCCTGAATACCCCGGTCAACATTTGCGGACAGACAGGGCGGTCACGGCTCTTGAAGCTGCGGCGGCGATGGGAAATATTGAGATTCTCGATCTGCTTCGAGCGGCAGGAGCAGAGGAGTCTGCTTGGTTATCAGAATGTGCTGCCTCTGGCGGTGACGCTGTAACAACAACGACCAGTGACGAGCAGCTATTCAATATTGGAGATGGGAGCGAGGCCCCGATATCCGCTTTGTCAGTATCCTCACCTGTCCACGAAGCCATTGCTGCCGGTCACCAGTCCATGCTTCACCACCTGCTGTCGACCTGTGGGTATTCTCCAAATTACCGTCCTCGCATTGCCCCTACTGTTGCTCTCTCACCGCTGTCGTACGCCATCGCACTGTGCAATCTAAATAGCCCAGGTGTGCAGCAATGTTTAGGGGACCTGCTCTCTCATCCACATCTAAATACAAATCTTCGTACCCCAATCTTTAATGTGCATGTCCTTCACCTAGCAGTAGCACATCACAATCCTGACCTTCTCACGTGGCTTGCTAGTTTTGTCCCGGGGGGTTTAGGTGCAGCCGAGGTCACTGCGTTGGGACACACACTCCTACATGTGGCTTCAATGCCTCTGACAACCAGCCAGATGGTTTTTAACACGACGAGGATAACGCAAAGCTTGCACTGTGCTCGCACTCTGGGCTCGCGTTGGCAAACTCGTCAAATCCATGGGCCACTATACCGCCGAAATCCTAGTCACAACCCCCCAATTCCTCCCTTTCATAAACCAGCGCCCTTGACACAGTCTCAGCAAGAGGCACAGACAGACACGATTCGCACGCTATTGGCATGGGGCGGGGTTGATGTGGTTGATGTGAGGACTCAGGATGTTGATGGAAACACGCCGTTGCATTACTTGGCGGGCACTTTAAACATTGCAAAGGAGACGATCGAGTTAGTCCGACAAATAGATGGGGGGGAGGAGGTATGGCGACACACAATGAATCATTGGGGGTTCACTCCAAGCGACCTGTGGGAGGAGCAGCAGGTAGACTTTGAATTTTAACGGGTTAGTCTTATTTTTATTTAAATTTTACAAATCAACCTGCTGACTTATCTTATGATTTTATTATTTTTTATTATTTTTACTATTTACTGCCCCTGTGCAAAGAAACCAAAAAAAAAACCCTCTAGTAATATAATCTAGATAATAAGGCTGGTTCCCGTGTCAGCTAGGCACCAAATGGGATCCGACTGGGGAGTGGATGCCTGGAGAGGCACGGGAGTCAACATAGCTGCTTTCCCATCAAGTGGCATGTTATCTATTTGCATCAATCTCTACTTTCAGTATTTCCATGAAACGCTGCCCATTCTTTGCCGCTCAGCTTTCCAATTCGCCGAGCATAATCCAGTTTTATTGTTATCAATGGCAGCTATCGGAGCTACGTACTCTAAAAATCAAATTGCTGGAATAGCTATGGTCCTTAATGAGTTCTCAAGGAGGGTCATTGCCTACTTGAGGGAAAGTGACTGGTGTGCCATGTGTGACACATCGACCATGCAGGCCTGGTTGCTTCAGTCAGTCTTCGGACTTTTCTGTGGCTCTCCCATGCTCTATCACCATGCCGAAATTAATCGTGGTGGATTGGTTACGGCCGCTTGGCGAATGCACTTTCTTCGCCCAGGTTTTTCTTTCGTCAAAGAGCTCAAGCGGCATGGATCCACGGCCTCTACCGAGGAATTAGAGCGAGCGCATGTAAAAGATGAGGAGCGTTGTCGGTTGGGGTGGGGTATTTATGTATGTACATTAAGCCGCTGAAGGATGTGTTTTTTAAAGCTTACTTCCCCTGATTCTCCAGCTCTATGACATGCAAATCTCCGCACTGTTGAATATTTCCCCTCATTTTTCAGTTAGCGAAATTAATATGTCGCTTCCCTGGCATGAGGATGCTTGGGAATCCCGCTCTCGTCGTGGGCATCATGACTCTACCCAGTTGCCGGGTGACACCCCGAATTTTTGTCATGTCCTTGAGCGCCTGCTGTCAGTTGGCAAGCTGCAACAGCCACTGAGCCCATTTGGTCTCTCTATCATTGCATATACTTTTTATAGGGAGGTTACGCCTGATTGATTGCGCGCTCATTGCTAATGAAGACACATAGGCTTTGCTCCGATGCCTCTTCCATAGACTCACTTTGTCCGGCTCAACCACTCGAAAATCATTCATTCTATCAACTATCGTTTCCCCCACACTTCAAATGGTTTTGATATCCGAGTCCGCTCAAATCTCTAAAATTTCTGTTGACTTGTTTTAGCAACCCCCAGGAATTACTAGATCAACTCTCCGGGTGTTTTCATTTTCTGTCATATACACCTTCCCCTCCTCTCATCAGCATTTCAGCCCTATCTCATCTAGGACATCTACAGTTCACTTGGACCGGGTTTTTAGATAAAGTAAAGATCACGGCAGGCAAGTCAGGGACTGAGGAGAGCAAGCTCAACGCACGTTTGTGGCTTTCCTCAAGAATCTCTGATGATGTAATCAGTGCAAGATCTATACTTGTGCATGCTGGGCGGCTGAATGCCCTCCTAGTTCAATTTACATTTAAGTGAGCCATTTCTACCAAAAGGTTTACCTGGGATACTAAGTTTCCTAGAAATCCATGTGAAGCTCTTTGGACGTTTACGGCTGCGCTGGCGTTTTGGGCGATCGTTAAATTCAGCAGTGAATTAAATATCTCATCTTCTGGTCCCAAGCGAACAGTCGTGACATGTAAGCCCTATTTATCACCGTTGGTTCTCTCCAGGTACTAGTAACTGATAGCAGCGTCAATTGCCGTAGGGGTCAACTTTGATGATGTTGACAAATGAATTCACCATGGAGGCCAGAATTTTTTCCAGGGCCTTGGGAATCTAGCGGAATTGCCAAAATCAAAACTCTTGTTTAGACTCAGCGAACAATTAGAGTTTATGTCATGGGGTATATCTCTGCAATTTCGCCATGTGCTGACGAATCTATCAGAAGAAGCAGTCTGACTTGAAGAAAGACTAAAGATAGTTTACATTGAACTACAGTGTAGTTCTTAAACCCTAGTAACAAAATATACCCGGAGGTGACCTGAAACAGACTAGCACCTGCTGTTATTGATCCATTATTTTTACGCTTTTATTATATCTTCTAGATTTTAAGAATCTTCTAAAATACTTAATACTATTTGAACATATTTTTCTAGCACTAGCTAGTAGTAAAGAAATTTGTGAATTTTTACTTTATCTTTAATTTTTTTTTTTTTAAATATAGTGCTTTACTTTGTATAAAAATTATAAAAGGTACTATACCTGTTTAAAATTGATTTATAGTGATAGAACTCTTGTTGTTATTGTTGAAGAGTGGCGTCCTTAGAACCGTACAAATGGTCCTAAATGTAAAGACGTCTTGCTTGTCGGGTAGACGACCTAATCTATAACTTTCTCAAAAAAATATATAGGCATATTAGATGGAATAAACTATTACAAAATATCCATAGATTAATCCAATTTAGATTACAGTAAGGTTACACTAGAGCGAAGTGCATTGTAATAAAATAGGTAGAATACTTCTCTTATCTCTTTCTTTCTATGCCTTATACTGCCTAGCAAAATTCTATAAATTAAATAACAATTTTGGTATCCAGCTCTTAATACTATTCTCACTATGGTAGGGCCCTCAGTAGGAGTACTGGTGCTCTATTGCTGCTATATCCAGTACTTCTGATCTGCGCGGTGTTCGTTCATCCACGGGACAACCTGGTCTCTCCACCTCTATAAATGAGTAAAAATGCTGGCAAAAATTTCCGTTGTTAGACTAACGCACACCTATTATATTAAACTAAAAAGACAACGTTCCCCTCTTTTAATATATATAAAAAGTGTTATTTGCGTGATTGCATTGTCTGCATGAGGCTGCAGAAAGCCGGGCGGGCCGTCTGCAGCTAATGCAACTACCCAGCTAATAAGTCCGGTTCTAGATTGATCTGCCATGTGTTAAGATCCAGCACCATGATTAGAAAATTATCATCGTTAAATTTAGGGACTTGACCCCACATCCCTACTGATTGCTGTAATTGAATCTGGATAACACACTTAATTAGTGCCTGGACATTGGAGACTATATTTGCCATGGCCTAACATAGTACTGGTATAAATGTGCTAAAGTATTTATTCTAGGTAATCCAACTATTCTCATATACCTTGCGCATCCAAAATAGTATGCATGTGATTGCTTTGTCTGCATGAGCCTGCAGAGAACATGTTCTAGCCAGCCAGGCTGTGCAGGCTGCAACCACCAGCTGAGGGTTCTAATCCTAGCATAGTGACTAGGGCCTCGGCCCCACAACCCTACTGATTGCCCCCACTGAATTTTGATTACACATTTCATTTGTACATCAAGACTAATTTCCGCGATAATATTGAATGTATTTGCCTTGGACTGATATAGTATTTATTCTGGGTAAGCAACCATTGTTTTGTTTGAATCGCACACAAGTTCACAGCTATCCCTTGCCAATCTCTCTTAGGGTCTTATCCGGAACCGTTGAACGGGAGGTGTAGTCTGTTGATTCAGTAATATACAACAGGTAGAACGGCTATTATTGCTGAATATGAAAATGCAATAAAAGTTCCAGCCCCCCCAGTGACCAGCAAGTTTGATGATAAAGTTTTAAGGCAAAATCACCGAGTTCTCCTTTTGTCGCAGGTGTCCAATGGCGAAATCCCCTCATAGTACTACACTATGCAAAGGTGGGAGGAATCAGGTCAGATACCTCCTCACCTGACAGAGACTCGGTGATTCTTACCTGAGGGATTCTGTAGGTGGCTGATGGACTACGTTGATATCTACGACTAATACCAGTCACTTTATCTTCACAAACTCAGCTTTCTCAGCTTCTCTACTTTATTCAGCCAGCCACAATTTGTACAAAGACCGAGCGCACATCGACAACACATCAACCACCACCTCACCTGAATGTAAGGAACGGGGGTCAGCATCTACCTTGCTAATGAGTGACCATGACGAACATAAATAATCAGGCCCGGATCCCTCTTTTCATTGAGAAATCAGACCTTCTTGAAAATCACCGGTAGTTACAAACACTTTCAGTTACTTCTAGCAAATTCGATTCATTACCCTTCTCGCTTCAACAATGTCTGTCAACAATCTTCTCCGAGTCAGCATTCAATCTCAGCAATTCCCTGGATCCTACCTCCGTCTTGATGGTAGTGGTTTCACCCAGAGTGCTGACAACGGTGGCGGCGTTGTCAATGCCCAAAACTGGGTCGGACCGTACGAGACGCTCCTCATTATAATCTATCCCGGTGAAAATACATTTTCTATCCTTTCTTCTCAGTTCCCGGATGTGTATCTTCGCATGGATGGTTCGGGTGTAACTTCCGGAGGGGATTATCCCGATGGCGCTGGGGTGGTCAACTGCCAGTAAGATTGGTTTTTCTTTCTCAGAATGCTCCTGATTATCGGCTTTATTGGCCGACCCTCCCGCACACTTATGAAATTGTATACTCACCTTGAACCTTCACACTCAGAGTCAGCAGCGGCCCCTGGGAGAAATTCCGTTTTGTGGACCAAGGAGATGGATCGAAGGCCATCAACTCTGTGGCATTTCCCGATGCCTACCTTCGCTTGGAGAACGTGAATGGAGCTGGTGGAGACAACGGAGCTGGAACTGTCAACTGTCAGAGCTATATCGGACCCTATGAGAAGTTTATTATTAGTGTGCTTTAGGAAAATAATGAGGATAGTATGGAGGCGGGGAAACTGTGATAGCATGTATTTATTTGGAATGGATAAACACCTTCCATTGAAATATATCTGAAACAAGGTCTTATCTCTACAGTATACATCGAAAGATAGTCGACATTGAACTACAGCATAGCCCTTGAAACCCTAGCAACAAAATCTATATAGTAGATAACAGGAGGGAGGTGCTACAGCCACATCGGCCAGGCTAATGCCACACCCTTTTTGTAGATGGTTGCTTATTATTAGAGCCCCGGGCCTTTAAACATCTCGCTAAGTAGGTTATAACCTATAACTACTTAGAATAGTCTCAGGATTGAAGATTATGCAGGGTATATATTTATATTAGGACTGTAAAAGTAAGATACTTTACAAAATAGCTAATGGGCCCATGGTAACTACCTTGATCTTTTCATCCTTAACAGCCTATTTAAACTTTAGAGAACCGGGGATCTGGTGGTCGGATATATATGCAAAAATTCAAAGTGTGTGAAAATTTCCCTAAAATATATTTCTAATCCCGCATTATGCATCTTGAATGTCCTAATATTAGTTGACAGTATATAGTAGATCCACGGTCGCGAATCCCAATAACCCCAGCCAGGTTCTGGGACGGCATCATGTTGAACCCCACAACTTCGTCCCCCTACCGAATATCCCCTTCTAATACATGGTCCCATGATGACGCAAGTGGTTTTCGTGGGCGTGATGGTGATGGGCGATAGGTGCCGCTGTAATCGTGGGTTCTTTCTGCTGCTCGTCTTCTAGTTCTAAGTCCTGCATCATTTCCTCCAGATGCCGTGCGGCACGGTCCAAGTATCCGGTCCCATCTTCACTGGTAAGATCAATGGGATTCTTGAAGGACTCCGGCGAAATAGTCACACCCGTCATCAGGAGTCAGCAATGATTTGGTTGTTTCTCGCCTATTTACAATTAACTCACTCTTTACAACCCAGTTCGCAGGATCATCTGGGTCAACCTCTCGCTTGAACAATGTCGTCCGAGCGGCAAACGTGACACTACATCCATACGCCCGCGGACCCCACCCTTTCAGCAGTGGATCGTAATATCCGCCGATCGAGCACAAAGCATTTCCAGCATCTTCGTAGTTTGACTAACAACGCACAGTTGAGAATATACTAGAAATGGGTGTTAGGTGCGGCTGGCTTGCAGGAAATAGGAAGTGATAAACTGACCATAATGAATAGCGGTGGTACCAGCCGAATATCCACTTTCCACAGGATCCCATAGATTCCTTAGCCCTGTTATTTCGAATTTCTCGACAAAAGTGGCCGCACACCTTCTCTCCAAGTCCTTGTTGACCATGAAGGGAGTCACATCAGGCAACATAACGTTCTCCAACTTAATAGCATTGTTTTTATTCATAGTGAAAGGGAAATTGGTCCATGTGTTTTGTTGACCACCTCAAAACCACAGATGCGTGTTGATGAAGATTTAACACTGAGCTGGAGCTGCTATTTTGTTCAGAGGTGGAGATGCCGTATCGCGCTGTGGAACTCCGAATGTGTGGAGTTATCCTTCCACTCAGTCCCTACGAATTCGTCCCCATGGTCGCCGAAAAAGCGGGGAATATGTGGGGGCGAGCTTAAGTTTCGTTAGTTCGTTGGCCTCAAGGTACAGTACTGTCCAGGGTGGTGGCGACGGCTCTCCACTTCACAAACTTAGAGTTGACTACTTTGTTGAAATGCGATCGGATCTCCATCGGAGTCGCTGTGGGACGAATTCGAAGATCTAATCCACCCTCGTTGGTTCATAATGTAAATCTTTCCTTCTTCTTCAGACAACTGTCGCTTAACTCTTACAAAACAGGTGTGCGAGTTGCGATCACGAGAACGTCGGTCCCGTTGCATTTTAAGCTCAATACTGGCGCCTCAATTCCCGCAGTTGGACTGGGTAGCTACATCTTGCCTTTTATCACCAAAACAATTAGGGCTTCACCGACTAATAAACTCGCTACAGGGACATGGCAGGCAACGCCGGGTGAAGTTGGTAAAGCTGTCACTCATGCACTGAAATTCGGTTATCGGCATTTAGACTGCGTCTTGATCTATCAAAATGGTCGGTCCACTGAGCTGGGAAGTTTCCGAACCGGGTCGGTATGCCAAACAGGAAAGCATCGTATTCGAGGAGCTGCTCAGGTCGGACGACTGGATAAGAGCCCTTTGGTGGAGCATACATCTTGTCAAGCACCTCCTGAGGTAGCGTCTCGGCAATTCTGGGAAGATATTATTAGTGGGCAGTTTTCTGGAATCGAGGAAACTAACTTGGCGGTTGGTACTTACTGGAAAATATCCGCCTTCCCACCAGCGGCCTCGATACCCCGCTTTTCTGCCTCAGCTAGCCGGGTAATATGGCCATACATTGAGTACTAGGAGATTACCAAGTTTAGCCAAGTCTGCGCCATCAAAGTGGAGAATAATAATAATAAATGGGCATTGGACATACAAAAATGATAGCGATCTTGGGCGCCATGGCTACGAACAACTGAGAGGAATTATTAGGTCCGACAATCTATGAAATATTTCTTTAAAAAGATAGTGCGGCGAAGGCGCAACCCTTTTATACGATAGGTTATTAGACGGAGACCTAGCATTCTTTTCCGAGCGTAAGTATATTTGTCAGTGCTCGATTTAACGCTAGAGGCGCTAATCGGCAAACCGTAGGCTAATTCACGCCGACGGCAGGCAATCGGCCGCCGTGAGGCTAAATCTGCCGGCCTAGCCGCTCCTAACCAGCTTAACCTTTCTGATGACAAATCCAAGATACAGATAAGTTGAGAGACAGAAGTTATTGCACTCGATTGCCTTGGTTAAAACCCCCGCTCCCTGTTCCTAATTTTTCTTCGTGTTCGTTTGTTGGTCCGATTTCTGTGTTTGTGATGATGTTAAACAAAGCCGCGTGGATTAAGAAACCCGGTGGGTTGATTGAGATAGAGACTATTGAGAAATGGGTTCCAGACCGTGGTGAACTTTTGGTCCGGGTCGAGGCCGTCAATTTTAACCCTATTGACACGAAAATCCAAAGGCAGGTTTGTCTGAATGAACGTCTTAGAGCATCTCACTGATGTTGGATTAAATAAAGGTCTAGTTTATTTCAGGCACAATATCCGCTCATTGTTGGATTCGCATTTGCGGGAACGGTTATCTCCACTGGACCTGATGTCAATTCAGTCAAGCCTGGCGACCGAGTAACAGTAGCTCGCTGGGGCAAGGCTGGGAGTGATAATAGATTCGGAGCGCTTCAGAAATATGCACTGGCTCTGGAGGATAATACATTGAGACTTGAACCAGAGATCACCTTTGAAGATGCCTCCGGGGTTATCGCCAACCTCGCAACTGTTGTCTCTGCTCTTAATATTCACATGGGCCTGTCTTTGCCTCCGGTTACTGGAAAGGCACAGCCAAACGGAAAGCGAGTGCTCGTGTATGGTGGATCATCAGCAGTGGGGGGACTGGCCGTGAAATATGCCACTGATGCTGGGTATGAAGTTGTAACCACCTCATCGACGGCAAATAAAAAGCTGGTTGGGGAGCGCAACGCAACGCATATAATCGATCACTGCCAACCAAATGAAGACATTCTCCGGGAAATACGAGCCCATGGCCCCTATGATGGAATTTTTGAGGCTATCGGCTCGCAAAAGACCACACAACTTATCGTTGAATTGCTTCAAGAAACTGGCGGCCAATTTTTCTCAACCAGTCCATCTCCTGGGGATGATCAGATACCTGAAAATGTGCAGAAGAAGTGGGCGGGATATTCGGAAACCCTTGTCTCCCAAGAAGGAAACCGGGAATTACGTGTGTGGTATATGGAAAATTATTTACCAGAAGCCCTGAAGAGTGGCTCAGTATGGCCCAACCCTCCGCTATGGCTTAAAGGAGGGTTGAATTCAACCCAAAAGGCGTTGGATTTGCTGTATTATGGTAAGGTTAGTGGAAACAAGGTCATTATAAACCCACAAGAATAGCTTGGTTTGCCTTGGTTCCGCCTGTGATTTCTTTCCTTTGGACATTCCAAGGGCTAAGAAAGTTTGAGATTTACATGAGCCTGTCAATAATTCGAAGGAAAATTGTCTTGATTTGCCATACCACTTTTGGAGGATATGTAAACGGGTTTGTGTAACAAACAAAAGTAGAGGAACTTTTCAGACAAGCTGAGAGGCCAAGTTATACTGGAAAGAGAGAGTAGAAGGAAGGAGGGAGAGAGCAGGGAACCGTTATATCACATCTGTGGAAGCATTACCACATTTGCAATGACAAGCAGTGCAAAATAATATGGAAGTAACATAGCACACAATCCAGACAAGAGGGGCGCTTTGTTGTAATACGGATGTGGGGCGGCGCAATTCTACCAAGCTAAGCGTAGATATTTTCTTTTATAAAGACCCTCTCACGTGTAGACGGATGGAGATGGAGAAAATCCTCTTTATCAGCATGGTTGTTCCCTGCTATGCAAGCTGTTCTTCAAAAGTTTGGCGAGCTTCAAACTGTCTGTTCATACAACCCTTGCTTAGAAATGATAAATGGTTGACTTACGGCACTTATATACTGTCTTACCTATGATGCGGCCAAGCGAAGACTTAAGAATTAGCAACCACCATATTGAACCTCGAGCATCCATCCGTGCTAATGCGCCTGAAGATTGTACGCCTCAGCAACAATACTCTAGTAAGTTCTTGCAGAGCGCGCCCACCCGAGTTCCCAGTCCAGATTCCCAAAAGACATGTCGACCAATAGCAGCCGACTGGTATCTTGTAAGGCTATATGAAACACCATGAAGAAATGGCGTACGCCATAACGGATCCTATAGGAAGAACCCTACATTCAGCCCTTGGTCATTTTTCGCTTGAGAGAACGCTGTCAACGGAGATGTAGAGAATTTTGTTTTCCATGCAACGACGAGCTGGGCCCCGCACTTTGACGCGACCGACCTGTAGCCACGTTGAGGGGGGTCTAGTTCACCTCTGCTGCCGATGATCCGGGAAATAACTATTTCAAATTTTTGCTGTTTGTTGCACAATAATGCATGGATATTATTGGGGCTATCTTGTGTCATTTGCGTGACGGGTGGCGTAGGCCGTATAGCTCATTCCCGCCCTCTTTGCTGTCATCTACCCCAAAGACCGAAATGGCGAGATATCACCTTATCCATGGCAAGCATTACGAATCAACCCTCTTCCTTCTCTCTCTCCAACTGCAATTGAGCGTAGATAATACAAGAGGTCCTTATCAGTCAAGTCATGTGTTCAACTCTTTTAGAAGCGGGGTTAGTCAAAACCTGTGGTGATATCGTCGCCTCCAGAAATATAAAGAAGGCGCCTCGGAGCTCAACCATACAGCTCTCCATGAATTCCGCAGAATACAACGCGATCCGAGATTAGTCGTATCAACGAGGAATACCCCCCAATATATATCACTATGGCACCCTCTGTCGCTGACACCGCCGCTGCCGTTCCGATAAAGTCTACTTTTCGGGAACCGGTGAAATCTAGTGGCGCCATTGACAGCTTTGAATCTTTTGATGTTACTCCTATTATCGGTCGTGAATTCCCCACCGCTAACCTGAAAGAGTGGCTTCATGCTCCCAATTCAGATGACCTGCTGCGTGATCTAGCCCTCACAAGTAAGTTACTAACCGCGGGACTGTCCTACGGAAACCTAACAGTGATGACTAGTCTCTCAGCGAGGCGTGGTCTTCTTCCGGAAGCAGGACGGCCTCGATGATGACCTACAGAAAGAACTGATCCAGCGGCTGGGTCTTCTTTCCGGCAAACCCAGCACATCGGGCTTACACATCCACCCCGTCAACAACTCTGGCCGTGAGCATAGCGTGACAGACGACGAGATTAGTATTATCAGCTCTCGTCAAGCGCAAAAGTTGTATAAGAAGTTTCACCACAGCCTGAAACAGAGCGGGAGACACCAGTGGCATAGTGATATTACCTTTGAGCCGATTCCTAGCGATTATACCGTTTTGCGTCTGACGGAGCTACCAAGGACGGGAGGAGGTATGTCCCACAGCCCATTAGAAGCAACCAAGAAGGGAATGAAAATACTAACTAGTTAGACACTCTCTGGGCTTCCGGATACGAGCTATACGACCGCCTCTCAGAGCCATACCAGAGGTTTCTCGAGACCCTAACAGCCACCTATGCACAACCAGGCTTTAACGAAGTCGCCAAGGACAATGATTTCAATATTTATACCGGCCCACGCGGTGCGCCCGAGAACGTCGGAGATGAGCTGAAAGCCGTACACCCCGTCGTCCGAACGAACCCAGTGAGCGGATGGAAGAGTATTTTCGCTGTGGGACACCATGTGGCCAAAATCAACGAGATCTCCGAGGAAGAGAGCCGACATCTCTTGAACTGGTTTGTGACGTTGATTGTGGAGAATCACGATTTGCAGGTTCGGTTGAGGTGGCAAAACCCGAATGATCTTGGTAAGTAACTCCATACTTCACTTGAAAATAACAGTACGCAAAGAGGTTCTGACGACGAGGCTAGCAATCTGGGATAATCGTAGTGCTTATCATGCTGCGACCTTTGATTACGCTGAGCTTGGGGCACGGACTGGTCATCGTGTGGTGGGACTAGGAGAGAAGCCTTACTTGGATCCGAATAGTACCGGACGGCGAGAGGCATTGGAAAAGAATAAGTAGAAGGGTATCAGAGGTACTGGGATTTGCTTGCAATGAAGGATACTGCTTAAATACTAGTTTGTTTAAATTTTGAGCACATTGCCTTAACTTCTTCCCCATATCTCGACCTTCCTTAGAGCCCCAATCACTTATTACCGCACCATAACCACCGGATTTCCCCTCACGTCTGGCCAAATACACTCCAAAGTCTGGCTGAGTGGTCACCCCATCGGGCAGACGTGTCCATCGCATTCATTCCCTAGCCTTGTCGGTAATTTCCAATTGTCTAGCACGGCGTTTTGCTGCCTTGGAGAGCACACAATCAACAATCGCAACTACTCCAGACGCAACTGGTATGGACATAGATTTAGAGCACTCCGCTTGCTGTCCTTCAATGAAATGTTGTAACAATACTGGTTAGGGGCTCTGCCATGATCGATATTTCGGTGCGAATAATACTTCTTGTATGAAACAAAAGAAAAATCTGTTGGCGTGCAATTTTTCCACCCGAAAAGGGGGTAGGGGCAATTTCAAGTACCTGGCTCGTGGACTACCATTTCCTGTTGGTTTCTCTGCGCCGCGGCGGTGATTCAGCACCTACCTTATTCCCGAGCGCTTACCTGATCTTCCTAAGGCTCACAGTCCTGCTTTCGCTTTTACTCCGGCGAATACGATTTCTACAATTTTTGCTTTTACCGTTTTCCCTCACTCCCATGCTGTGCTATCAACGGAACCACCCGTTGATCAGCTGCGACGGTATAGGGTGTAGTAGAGTGAAATGTGTTGGCAGGCAGGCATTCTTCCTACCACCACGGGAAGGTTTTACATACTATGGACTTGGGTGGTGGGAAGTGCACATCAAGAATTATAAACGGGGATGACGTTGATTTCACGAGGGAGACCAAACAATAGTTAATAGCGTCAATGCAGTTAGAGATAGAGGTCAGTTTTTCCAAGCACTCTAGGGTGGGCCTGCTACGGACGCCGTCAATGCTGGAGTAACACAGAAGTCAATCCAATGTTCAATCATATGAGCTATCCCACTAGCCCGCCCCAGTGACCTTCACACTCGCGTTATTAACTTTCAGTTATCCAAGTAGAGGCTGATAGTTTAGCTGAGAAGTGGGTGGCGGCATATCCCAAATTTCTTCGCTATTTTGAGCTCGAAACCAAACTCCTTCCACAAATCCTCGATGCACGCTTCACCCCAATCCGTATTTATTTTGAACTCAGTCTCAAGATAGAGTCTGTATTCAAGCAGGTGAACACTGTCAGGCGCCCCGCTTGTTATCTAGCGTCAGCGAAGCCGATTAGATTTTTGCTAATATCTTGTTCATTATTGGCACCGATTTTATCTTGTTTTTCTGAACTAGGAGGTGTCAGCCACGTCAGTATGTGCATGTCATTATTTCAGCTCCATCCATTACAAACGGGAGCTGACGCGACCCAGAGGTTCAAGGCTTAAGAGAAAAAGCCCAACAAACCTGCGCTGGAACTCTAGTTACTTTTTGGGAATATGCATGGTCTGGTAATTCGGTACCTGGCTTTGTGATTGTCCCTATTTACTCGGGGTCGAAACTCGCTACTCTAGAATTCATGCCACCCGCTAGTGCCGTGGAAAATTCCCAGTTCCGCGGAACTAGTTGAAAGGAAAGAGCGCTGCTAAAATGTCCCGTTTGATAGAAAACGTGTGTATTTTAACCGAGAGATGCTCCAAGGTATATTTTTCCCCAGAATAAGATCTAGACTTTAACTTTCGCCTCTAGCCATTGCCATTTGTCCGTCGAAGATGGCGGACACTGTCACCCTTGCGGAGTACCTCTTTCTGCGGCTTAACCAGCTCGGTGTTGACACAATTCATGGAGTACCGGGGGACTACAATCTCATTGCCCTGGACTATATCGAACCCCTTGGACTGAAGTGGGCGGGGAATGCAAACGAGCTCAATGCGGGATATGCAACTGATGGGTACGCGCGACTCAAGGGCATGGGCGCCCTGATTACTACATTTGGGGTGGGCGAATTGTCAGCAATCAATGCCATTGCGGGCGCCTATGCGGAATGTTCTCCTGTGGTGCATATTATTGGGTCGCCACCCCTAACTGCACAGACAGCAGGGACACGTCTCCATCACACAATGGGAGATGGGAACTTCCGACGATTTGCACGCATGGCCGAACAGGTGGTTGTTGCTCAAGCAAATCTTGCTTCGACCGATACCGCGGTGGAGGAAATAGACACAGTATTGAAGCTCTGTAAAGAGCACAGTCGCCCGGTATATATCGAGCTCCCCACAGATATGGTCAGGACCCCAGTACCCCGCTCACGGCTGGAAAGGGAAATCCTTCCAGCATCAGTTTTGAGGGCCTCGGCAGCAAGCACGGTAGAAGCCACAGCAGGACTTATATTGGACCGCCTGTATGTTGCAAAGCAGCCCTTCCTGCTCCTTGATGGCTTAGTCGCTCGCTATGACTGTCTTCAAGAGGCAGAAGTGCTTGTGAACACTTTGGGAATCCCAACCTGCTCCACTGGGTTCGGCAAGACTGTTCTGTCAGGCAGACCTCCCAATTTTTATGGGGTATACTCAGGCCCAACAGGTGATCAGGGAATGTACTCTTGGGTGCAGCAGTGCGATCTTGTTTTTGTACTCGGCCCCCTGGTCTGCGACTCCAATACATTTGGCTTCACTACTCAGCCGGACCCAGCGTTGGCAATCAACGTGCACAGAGACCACGTCCAAGTCGGCCACCCAGACAAAATTCAAACCATTGAGGGAGTGCCGGTAAAACCATTGCTGGATGCCATCGGGCGCCTTTTGGATCCCAGGAAACTTCCCGTTATCTCTAGACCACCGAGTCCTCGAGCCTCCCTGGATCGGGAATGGGTAGCCAATTCACTAGCGGACAAAGGCATGTTGGAACAAGATCAGCTCTGGAAATTCCTATCGCTCTACCTAACACCAGGTGACATCATCCTTGCAGATACTGGGACAAGCTCGATAGGATCGAGTACAATGACCCTCCCTGCGGGCTGCACCTACATATCCTCCCCGATGTGGTTATCGATCGGGTTTGCACTTCCCGCAGCAGCTGGGGCAGCAGCAGCCCACAGGGACCTTGTACGCGCAGGGAAGCAGCAAAGGGGGAGGACAATCGTTTTCCAGGGAGACGGCAGCTTTCAAATGACAGTTCAGTCTATCAGCGATATGATCCGTGCGCGCCTCAATATCGTGGTGGTTATTCTCAACAACAATGGCTACACAGTTGAGCGTTGGATTCACGGGATGAAAGCGCATTACAACGACATTATGCCCTGGCAGTACCTCCGAACGGCGGAGTACTTTGGGGCTCCACAGAACGAGGAACTGTATCCTGTCATCACACGGTCCGCCTCCACGTGGCAGGAGCTGTCTAGAGTAATGTGTGAGCCTCAGGTGGCTCAGGGGCGGGGATTGGCTATAGTGGAACTGATACTAGGAGAGTCAGATGCGCCGCTCCCCCTGCAGCAGATGGCGACTGCGGCAGGGCAGAAATTCTGTACCTAGGCACCAACTAGTATTTTTTGTTAGAGTGGAAGCCGGATCTGTCTTCCGAAGCTGGGGTAGTCCACGTCTTCATCTGCATTGTCAATGCATAACATCTTGTTCACAGCGAGATCCTTCGGCTTTCCTATCTATCTATGATGGGCGACATTCATCTGAAAGATATTTGTTTTATACCAAGGTGCTGCCCCTTGAGTTCAAATGATGTGTTTTCCCTCAACTTCGGTAATCCTACCTTTTACTCTCTTTTAAGTACTCTTACAAGCCCTCCCACGCGAGTCTCAACTTAGTGCATATTTAAAATAACCACTGCATAATTATATACCGGTGGTTACTTTACATTACAATCTTTGTGAAGAAAATCTAATTAATATTTATCTAGCCCATAAGATCCTGGTACCAACAACAATAAAACACGCGTATCTCATGAACGTAATGCTTCCAGAGCAGTGAAAAGATGCGTATTGGCAGCAAAGTCTTTTGAATAAGTCAGTACTCCTTAATCTCTGGGCTTGCAGTATCACAGGCTGGTTGGAGAACATTCACATTTACCTATCACATAGCCCTAATCCTCTCCCCGGCCTGCTCCAACACTAGCTAAAGCACGGGCAGCGTCCACAGTAGTCATCACTGCATCGTCATACTCTCTGTCCTGTACCACGGCTTGGCCGAGCGCTTATGCCAAATCACAGCTAAGAGTGGCTTTGTTTCTACGCGTAAAGGGTTTAGTTTTAGTGCTATATGTATCCCTGTAAACTGTCCCCACAACAAAATGCGCTCTTTGAGGATATACAGTGGTCGTGGGGGAGCTGCTTGTAGCAATTCAAAAATTGCGAATAATCATTGAGCAATTCATCTACTATTTCTTCTGGACACCTAGTTGGCTATTGGTCTATCATGACTGACTCGACTACCCTACCTAGGTAGTAATACTTCAGGCCGTTGGCATTCCCCGGAAGTACCATGGGAGCCCTGTTGACCGAGAGCACACCCGCATACCGGGAACTCGGCGACCCTCTTGGTATCTTCACGATAAGACAAACACTTGAGCTCTGACAACCAGGAGCGAGGCAGCTATCTAAAATCTAGAAGAGATTGCATATGAAACATAGGAGTCCGGGCTATTGAGACGCTCATTCGTGGCAGTCAGGGTGGTGTAAACTATTGGACGTCGTCAACTGCTTGCTCATTGGGCAGATCCCCTCGGCAAAAATAGTCATACCGATAGTATCTTCCCCGGAAAATTCCCTACGCCTCCACCTATTAACCCCGGAGGTATTATTCTGGGGTAGGGCGAGCAACACCCTCCACATCTGTAGGCACCTATATAGCCCAGGTGGGGGCTCTAGGGGCATAGGTACATTGAGCTCAAGCAAATACCCTTCATTGACTGCTACTATACCCGATACTGTGCCGACTACGCCTACTTGCAGGTATTAAACGATGGATGCAGATAAAGGACAAACGGAAAATATTGAAAATGTGACCGAACTGGCCGTACCCGAGGCGATACCATCAGTGCGCTGGGGCCGAACGGTGATCACAGTCTTCGTACGCAGATTCCTAGACACAGTTATTCACCCCGTATCCTGACAAGCTTTGCAGGCCATCAACGTCATTGCGTTTTCCCAGATAAATGCCGTTGTTGGGTCTGGCCTACTTGCCCAGCAAACCACAGCCTACCTCGGTGACAGTTCAAAGGCTGGATGGCTCAGCACAGTGCTCACGCTTTTCACACTTGCCTTGAACCCTTTTCTAAGTCAAGCAGCCGACTACTGGGGTAGACGTTGGATCATCCTTCTTACCTCCCTAGGTGGTTTTGTGGGGCCTCTTATCATCTCAAGGGCAAATAATGTGAGCACACTTATTGCGGGCTTCTGTATCTTAGGAATTGCCTTTGGCTGTCAGTCGGCTTTCTACACCATAGTTTCTGAAGTTCTTCCGCGTCGGCATCGATCAATTGGACAAGCCACTTTAAATATCACTAGTGGTGTGGGTGGAATAGCAGCCATCCTTATCGGCGGCGCAGTGCTGAAGGACAACAACTTTGTAAGTTTCCGAACCTACTGGTACATCGTAACTGCGCTGTACTTCGTGGGACTGGTAGGGGTGGCCGTTGGGTACAGACCACCACCACGGGAGTTGCAAAGGACCCTAACACTCAGAAAGAAGCTCACTTCGATGGACTGGGCCGGTGGATTCCTACTCACGGGTGGGCTTATACTTCTTTCTATCGCTCTTCAGTACTCAGAAAATCCTTACCATTGGAGCAATGCCCACGTTGTCGCCCCATTTGTGGCGGGTGTGGCACTACTAGCATGCTTTGGTCTGTACGAGTGGCGCTTCCAGACTGGTGGGATTCTCAACCACGAGCTTTTCAGAGATCGAAACTCGGTCATTGCATTGACAACTGTCTTTATCGAAGGTCTTGCGTACTTCGCCGCAAACAGCTACTTCACATTCGAGGTTCAGATGTTTACGAGCACAAACCTATTCTGGGCGGGCCTGAGGTTCTGTATTGTCTTCTTTACTGCGGCAGTATCTGGTGAGTGTATTGTCTCCATATCAACCATCCCATCTCCTAACCTGCTATCAGCTTTCATTGTAGGTCTGTATACAACCTGGACGAAACAAGTACGCGAGCCGCTGCTCTTCGGCTACATCTGCCTTGTCATCTTCCATGCTCTGATGGCATCTATTACCACCAACACCTCCACTATCGTATTCTGGGGGTACCCAGTATTCGCCGGAATGGGAATTGGCTTCTTACTCACGAACCTAACAGTCATTACGCAAATGAGCACACCCAAGGAGTTGATATCGATAACCACCGGGGTCCTGATATCAACCCGGAGCCTGGGAGGGTGTGTTGGCCTCGCGGTTAACAATGCTATCTTCAAAAACGCGATCTCATCCAACCTTGCCCCCAAAATTGCAGCCGCCGTTCTTCCACTCGGCTTCTCACAGTCCGACCTGGGCTTCCTGATCCAGGCGATTACTTCTGGGGATCCAGCAGCCATAGCGGCAGTCCCTAACGCAACTCCCATGATCATTGAAGCAGCAAGACATGCGGCACAGGAGGCGTATGTTATCGCCTTCCGAAACATTTGGATATGTGCTGCTGCGTTTTCCGCGGCAGGTCTAGTCGGTACTCTCTCCTACTTCCCCTAGATCTTCCCGGATTTTTGCTTACACGTCTGCGTTAGTTGCCGCATTCTTGAGAAATGTCAAAGCTGAGTTTACCTTGGAGGTCGACGCGCCGGTTGTGGGGGAGAAGTCCGGATTCGAGGACTAGGCCAGACCCCTGGTCAATTCACTTTCTTTGCTCTTCCGTCTAGAATGCTTCACTTTCATACTCGTGTCTCTACTTGCTATCTACGTCAATAGTTATGTGAAATTGCCAGAGGTTAAAAAATTAATCATCTGCCACATAGAAAGCAGATTTTTCAATATTAGTTATCATTGAGGCAATGAGGTTCCTTGTAAAGAGCCCCATTTTATGTGGAATACAGCTATAGAGACTTAGTGGTGAATTGCGTTAGTGAATATGTAACGAGAAAGCCAATTTTATCATCCAAAAGATATTTTCAATTTCATTCCTATGATATCACCCGATAGTATGTAGCCCTCCCTCACGGCGATGGGCTATAGAAAATGCACCCCCGAAGGCCCCAAATGTCGATGCCCCCTTTCCTGTGTATCGATTGCCACATATCCCACAAGGCTAAGCCACCCGTATTCCCCCTCCACCTGACCCACGGAGTTTTTTAAGATGTCTAAGCCTATTATTGTAAATCCCCGGGACATACAGTGGGACTCGGGAATACCTCGAGCTCCTTTTGGTCCAATAGGCATGGCGCACCCAACACAGGTCGTGGAGGATTGGAGGGGGCACCTGGATCTCTAGTGAGTACATTTCATTTGTCTTATGATCTCCTTCTTTCCGCAAAGTATTTCATCTGATCGTAATGGCAGAGAATGCCTCGCCACCCCAAACCAATGGGACAAGTTAGAGACCCCGACCCCGGGCAGGGACCGGCGTTCTTATAACCGGTGCCGGACCAGTGGGCCTCTTCGCCGCAGTTTGTCTTTCAAGATACGGCATGGCCAGCACAGTCGTCGAGCGCCAACCCGCCAGAGCTGGACAGCCCAAGTCCCACGTACTGGCCTCCCGCTCCCTCGAGCGATGTCGCCAGGCGGGGGTCCAACCGAAAGTTTGCGTACAAGAGGGTTCAGCCCCATCGATGTCTATGTTGTGCAGTGGGTTGAGTCGCTGAGGGGGTGCCGAGTACGGGAGGCGAGACAACCATCTGGATTATCCTGGACTGCGTAAATATCAAGGAATTCACCATCAGTAGCAAGTACATCCTAGCATATGCCTGTCTCGATCTGGCATGTTGGGCGTGACTTTGAAATGGTAGAGCAGAATACATCCCCGTACGACGGGAACGATATAATCATCGTCCAACCTGATCAGCACGTTTGGGTTCGCGTCCCATCACGGCCAGGTGGAAAGCATCCTCCGAGACTTAGGTAGACTCTAGTCTACAGGCAAGATTTTCCGGGGAACCCCGCAAGCCTCCGGGGATCTATTGTGTTCATGTCAAATATCTATCTGTCCGTCGTCCTTCCTGACCTTTGTCTCACCGCAGCAATGGAGTACATGTTTCAGCGCCTTGTGCGCTTCGAGAACACAGAGGGTGAGACCTTTTATGGAAACATTACTATAGACACATCTGAGCCAGAGACCCTTCTCGGGCTCACTACGGAGGTTCTAGAGGGCGACCCTCTCGGTCCTGGCTGTCGCGTCTCATCGCGCAAGCATACTATCCACAAGGTTCCATACCCCTCCTGAAGCTCATGCATCTTATTAATACTCGGCCAGCTTCTGTGCCCTCTCAAGCACGTACCTGCTATTATTGGAATCGGTTTAAATTATCGCAGACATGCGGCAGAGGTAAAGGTGTGGTAGTAAAAAATCCTGCAATGTCTCCAATATTAACCCTCAACCGGTAGATGCCAATTCCACCGACCCCAGCGACCTTCATCAAGCCATTGAGTACGTGATTCTGGCTTACTTGCTTACTCACGAATAAAGACTGACGCGGGACAAGCGGCACTTGCTGGCCCACAGGATGAAATCTCCATTCATCCCACAGCGCGTTTGTTGGACTATGAGGTACAGTCTTCTGCTTTGGAGAGACTGCAGCTAGCATTCCAGGATCGCATCTAACCCGCACTATGATAGGGAGAGCTATGCGTAATTATCGGCCGGGACTGCAAGGATATCCCCCGCGATAAGGATCCGTTGGACTTTGTCCTTGGGTACACAGTTGGCAATGACATCTCATCCCGGTACTGGCAAGATCCGGCTATATCTGGAGGACAGGCAGACTATGCCAAAGGCTTTGACGGGTTTGCGCCTATCGGACCCGTTATTGTCTCAAGCGCGGTGATCCCTGACCCATCCAAACTAGCCATTGCCACGTGGGTCAATGGGGAACAACGCCAATGTAGTACGACAGACGACTTAATCTTCGATGTTCGGCATATCGTTCGATTTCTCAGCACTGGCCATACGCTACGTCGCGGAACGGTAATCATGACTGGCACCCCGAGTGGGGTGATTGCTGGCATGGCGGATCCGAAATGGCTACAGAATGGGGATACAGTGGAAGTGAGGATCGACCGTATTGGAGCGATCAAGAATAAGATAGTGTTTTCAAAATAATGAGAGGGCCGCGCACAGGTACAATCTGGCTATCGATAACTATATTTTTCCTGGGCCAGGGTCTACGTACAGTAGCGCTACCAAGCATTTCCCGTGGTCTCAAATCTGGAATTCCTCAAATCGTCTCCATTGTAGCTCGGGGTATGCCCGAGTTCCATCCTACGTAGATTATAGTGAGCATTGGGCGAAAAATAGGACGAAGGGTCAACAAACCTTCAGCAAGAAATCACCCTTGGGCTTCAGAAGCATAAATGTTGAACCGCCCTCTTCCCAATAAGACAGAATCCGGCTCTGTTTCCCTCCTATACGACCGGGGTCGCTAGCAGCCTCCACATCAATCTCTAGTAGCAGGCCACCATCGCCATCATCAAACAGCTGCAAATGCCCGCAGTACATAGAAATACCGCGTAGTATCTGGGCCAGCTCCTCGTCAGACGCCTGGGATAGCAATATATCGCCAAAATGTTTCATGGTGTCGGGGTTGACATTGTGGGCAGAGGTGAAGCCGGCTGGGGTGATGACAGACCGGGCGAGTGGATGCTCCGTGTTAGGGCGTGATATCACCTTTCTGTCGTCGTTGTCGTCGGAGTCGAAGATTTCGAACCTAACGAGCTCCCAGGTGCCTGCGATACTCGAACGATGCTGTAACCATACGTTGGCCATGGTGTCAGAGTCCTTTGCAGAAGCGAGGAGTGAATGTTTGGCCTCAGTTAATTGTCATTCTGAGCACATAAATCATCGCGCTGCCGCCCAAGGTCTCAGCAGGCCAAGCCACACCTCGCTTAATTTATATTTCCATGGAACATTGCCAAATTCCCCGGGAGTACCCATAGAAAATCCGAAGCAAGTACTGACGGGGGAGTTATGGGACTGGGCAGCAGCGTCATCCAGTGGAGTGCCCGCCATTCCTTCGCCCCACTACACGCCGCTAGTCTATTCCACTTCCGAATTAGGCCAAGTTGAAGCCATTTCGCCTACAAAAATAACAAGTACATGGCTGCAGGTGATGACGAAGCTATACAGATTCGGTAGGTATTTAACTAGGTGTCGTTAGAGTTCTTAGAGTTGCATTTGGGGCGGGTTGTTCGTCAATCCTCATCCGTAGTGCATTCCTCTGTGCGTTTGCGGACTAATCAGCAAAACTCGACAGTTCAAAATATATATGGTTATCATGGGCACTAAAATATATCTTCAATGCCCCCGATATATTGACGATAAGAACCACTCCATTATCAGTAATAAAAAGCTCGTTCTGAATTCGATGCTTATATCCGGGTTGTCAAGTAGCTTCACGGTAGTTTAAATAGGAAGGTAAAATAGAGTAGCGCATGTGGTGTGGCGAAAGAATAGCGGAATCTTTTGTCACACCACGGTAAGACGTCGCTGCTGATCTCATAATGCCTACCTAGGTGGGCATTTATGCTGCAACGGGGTCGGGGCAGCCCGCCTGGCACATGGCTGGATCAATCGACCTTGTCAAGTATTTCTCTATCGGGATCAGGCAACCGGGCGCTCGAACCACTGATAGGGTACTAACGGTAGGCGACTATGACTTACTCGCCCTCGATTGCATTACACTACCGGGGCTGAACTGAACTGGAAATGCAAATGAACTCAATACAAGCTGCGCCGCTAATGGGTGTATGCGCGGGTAAAGGGGATTTACTACTGCAGGAGTAGGCGAGCTTTCTGCAGTCAGTACCATCGCAGGCACCTACGCGACGGGTCGTGTCTTCATCGGAGCTTTGGTGACAGCACCTTCCGGCGTTTTGCGCAAATGGCAGCGCATGTTGTTGCTGTCCAGGCGAATTTAAATAGCCAAGGCTCCACGGCCGACGAGGGTCGATCGGGTTCTTCAGATATGCGGCGCTCAGAGCTGTCCCGTGTACATTAAATGGTGGACGGATATGGGAAAAACGCAGGTCTCTCGTGTACGGCCGGCCTGAGCAACATCTCAAGGACACATCTAGAGATGCCTCACGCAAGAATGAGGTTGAAACCGTCGCCACCAGGGTTTTGCGTCACCTATATGCTGCCAAAGGGCCATTTCTCCTGGTTGACGGGCGGCTGGTGAGACCCAGAAACTCGCTCGTGCGCTGAGGATACCCACCCATTCACGTTATTCGGGAAGACTGCCCTGGGGGAGCCGTCTTAGAACCACAGCTGGTCCGGGGCAGGCCCAGAGATTTTGTAGGTAGGAAGACGTACTAGGACGTACTCGTGCCTAGGTCCTCGGCAGCCGATGACTAGTCCTCGTAGCCCCAGAAACAATGCATCGACTAGTCACTCAGCGGCTTCCGGGCAGGTCAGCATCCGAAATTCAAACCCTCACTAGCGCTGCTTCTGCTTCTCCACATCTTGCGCATCCATGATCCATGCACCCCAGACCCCCCGCCTCAAGCAGCGCCCCCGCACCTGAGGCAACCTAGCTGATTTTATTGGGATTCTTAATCCGCGAACTCCCCTCCCTCCACCATCTCTGGCCGCTGCCTCTGCACCTGTCACCCCTACATATAACATGGCCACTATCCCAGCACCTCCCGACAGCGGCCAGCGACAGCGCGCCAGTCGTGCCTGTGAATACTGTCGCAAAAAGAGGGTAGCTCCTATTCTTTCTCCTCGCAGGCCGAAGCTGTGACTAAAACTTGTGCAGCTTAAGTGCACCCCCGCCCAGCACCCTTGCATGAACTGCCAGTTGTACGGCGCAGAATGTGTCTATACCGAACGCAAAAAACGCACTCGGGGGCCGGTTCGATCCACAAGCATGGCCAACCGACCTGCCGCCCCGCCACGGAAGAGAACAATTGAGGACCAGCAGCCGCAAGTTTCTGAGCCTGCCATGGCTCCATCGGACACGTCGCCGGTATCTTCATCCCTTACGATGCAAGAGCCCGCGGACTTTCCGACCCCCGATCCGACAACTGGCTCGTGGAGCGACCCCGTCAGGACAACGCCGCTTACTGAGGACCATCCCGACGCGATTCCATCCCTGCAACATGAGCCACATATCCAGCCTTCGATGGGGTACCCATGGTTGCTCCCAGGGCTAGAAACGGACGTTCCCATGGACTTCTGGGACCTCAGATCGGATGAGAGCCCAATGCCGTACAGTGAGTCTGGCGCGTACGGCACACTGTTGCTAGCTGACTGCCTCTTCCAGCATCCCTTTCGAACATCCTCGGCCCTGACAGGGGCCAGGGAGCCGAGCCCTTTTCCCTCTTGCCTCGCGCGGACCCGAAAACATCAGAAGTGTTCTCTCTTTCTCGAAACGCGACCGAGAGTTCCATGGACAGGGAGATCCCATCGGGCCTGTTCATTGAGAAGGATGTCAGGGTGAATAGCTACATTGGTAGGGCACTGGTGTCTCAATCGACAACACGCGATTACTGACTGCTTAGGCCTTCACTCCGCTGGCTCAACACTTGCCATGTGCCTGAAGCATTGTCTTGCCAATTCGCCGGGCCTCGGTGGATTGGACCACCTACGGTTCCTCTTCGATGCGGGGCCCCATATAAATGAGTCCAATGTGCCGAGTTCTTTATCGAATTATCTTACAGAGCTACCGGAATTAGAGGTCGCAAAATTTGGGATCCAGGGTATGGTTGCCAGTGCTTCCACATCAGAAGATGTCTAGCTGACCGCCATGCAGCGTATTTTGAGAACGTGCATCCAATATATCCGATCGTCGATCGTCAAAGCTTCTTGGCGAACTGGCCTGCCTTGTACACGGGGGAGTACACTACCCTTGACCCCATTCCATACTCAGCATTCTGTTTGATTGTAGCAATTGGATCCCTGAGCGACGCCAGTGGCCGCGGCGTGACTGAGATGCACGACACCGTGATGGAGCTATACCAAAAAGTCTGGCTTTTGCTGAGCGATGTCGTCGGGACGCCATTTCTGCAGTCAGTCCAGGTCCTGCTTCTACATGTACGCTGTATTCTCCTGTGATAAAAAATCCTGGTTGACTGGCTGACTGTTGTTGCAGGTCATATTGCATATCCTTCTTGCAAAGGAGAGCCTTGCATGGGTTCTCTGCGGACTTGCCGGTCGGATGGCGCAGTCATTGGGGCTTCATCGCGGTTGCCCAGCAAAGTTCAACATTCCCGATGAGGTGGCTCGCTTGCGATCGCAGCTGTGGTGGGTGACATTTTCTCTGGATGCCCTTCTCTCTGCCACTGAGTGCCGGCCGGCAAGTTTGTGTGAAATGACGTGCGACCATGAGCCACTGCCTCTACAGGATCTGCCGGAGGGCTCAGAAACGACCACATTGGCCAACATTTTCCACTGGAGCATCAAGCTTTCGCGGATTAGAAACCACTATTGCGCCTCGGTCCACCGCTCCGAAAGTGTGCGCTGCCGCCTGGATGCTTTACTGCAGCTGGACACTGCTCTTACCCGCTGGAAAGAGGAGGTTCCGGTGGATATCCGACCTACTGAGGCAGTCCTGGCACCGCAGAGCATACACAAATTCATAGCAATGCTTCATCTAGACTATTACTTGCTTCTTTGCTCAATACACTGGGCGTCAATTCTTTGCACAAGCAAGAACCCAGAGCTCCGTTCATCACACCCGAGCATCAGGATCCGATCCAGCGAGGATATATGTATTACAGGGGCAAGGTCCTTTGTCGATACGTTGAACCGGTAATTTCTTTTTACCTATGGATGTATCATGCATTCTGACGCGCCCACTAGAATTTCCAATATGTATGAAGGCAGCCGGCTGTTTCCAATCCCGTAAGACCCCAAAATCACACCCCAGCCCACTGCCTGCTAATCCATGCGTTAGCTTCCATAGCCAGAGCTGTATTATTGTGCTGTCGATTTTGTACCGCACCGTCGTGATTCATCCCCGGCGAATAACAGCCAGGGCTGACCTTGAATACTTTCGTGCCGGGAAAACGCACCTTGAGCGCCACGCTCACCCATTGAAGCTGTCGCCGACGCTGAGGGCGCTGTTCAATGACATGCTTTCTTCGGGCGAAGATCTGCTGACCCGGGCGCAGTGACTGGGTGCTTCCTCGGAAGTAACTGATACACTTTCTTGGATCTCTCTCTCCAACTGATCTACCCACCCGTCTCTAGTGTGTACATCTTGGCCTGTGTGTGATAATCAGTTGGTACGATGTCTTTCGGTCTCCTCGAGGACGACAGGGTCGGATCCTTTATCTTGTAACACAGCGTCTGATTATCGCGTCAGTAGAAAAGCATGGCAACTGTGGCGGAAGCACCTTGCGACGAGTTTTGGGATGCAGAGTTGTGCAACCCTAAGAGCATGTATCCGAATTCTTCCACAATTTCCTGCTATGGCGCTGGGGAACCCACCCCAGTGCGGGCCGCTTCGTCGGCCTCAACGAAAACGATGTTGTCATCTCTGCCAGACGCTGCTCGTATGACCTGAATTTAAACAGATATTTGGCCTGTGGGTCAAATGAGTCAAAATTCGGTTCGGAGGCATTACTACAGGCAGGGACAAAATTAAGAACCTCTACGCATTTCCAAACGAAGGAAGGCGCTCCCTTTCAGGCCATAGGTAGCGGCTGCTAGTTGAGCCCTTAAAATGCTCGCACCTGAGGAGAAGCTCAAAGTGAAGCTCAAAGTGGTCTGTGGCCAGGACAAGGAGCAACGGTCTGGTCCCTGCATACACGGTAACCCAGCGGGCCCCCAGTAGCATCACATATATCAGGTGCAGGTGATTAAGCCCTGGATTTGTCTTGTTTCACGAGTGTGTCTTTGGTAATCTGGGGTCAATAGTATGCCTGACTGGATGAGCACTTACGTTAGATGCTTTTTCTCTCGCCAATACTCTGACAGCAGGGTAGAGACAATTCTACGTGTTAAGTGATAGCTGCCATTGGCGTCTCCTGCATTATCTTCTTTGTACTATTCACACTCTTAAAAAACTCGAGAATTATAAATTTAATACCCGACAAGTAACGATTTAATGACGATATTCAAGTAACCGTTCAATTAATATGATAAAGGTGGCTCTTTATGCAAAATGCCCAGGGAGTGACTCAACTCCAGGGACCGTCAGCCCCAGCACGATCCCCGAAGCAGAGCCTTCCTGTGAGAGCGATCCAACCCGAGTGTGCCGGTCTTATCTTCCAGTAAACAAGCATTAATACAGCGTTGCTCCTGAAGTCTTTAGCGGAACAATTTTTTCCACCCCTACTCTTCTTCCCAGCACGCTTCGCGGATTAGGGTGCCACCACGAAGAGGCCGGCCTAGTAAGATCTGCACAGGAATGGACGCAATCTGCACTGGCCCCCGTTGTGGACCACCTTTCTGGGCGGCGTCTCCTAACACGTTCGACTACCACAGGCTTCGATCTACTGAAGTGGGAAGCGACCAACCCCGCCCACTGATGGACGCCGAGCAATGCATATGCTTGTAAAGATATTTGATTTCTTGACTCTCAGAGCAGCTGTGAGAGAGATGCATAGTAAGGCTCATGATAATAGTTTACTTGGCCTGGCTCACCAAAACATTGCCAGCCTCCGTCTCAAGCGCTTGGGTATTGTGATTTAGAGCTCTACCTCCCAAATTGGGGGTGGGATTAGATTATGAGGAAAATCTAGCCCGTGATTACGTTATTTTCTCCTCTCGAGATAGCTTGACAGGAAGTCGGTGAAAGCCTTGCTTGTGAAGTAATCGGTACCCTTTCCCCAATGGTATAATCAAGGCCTATTTAGGGCAGGTAAAAAGGGCTTTATATTAGGCGGCGTACAGAAGGATTACAGTTAGGCACCTCAGGCAACCAGAGTGTCATAACCTTGACCAGTTCGCCAATTTCCATGGAGTGATGGAAATGCCTCCTTCTTTTGTTCCGTGGAGTAGTATTGCTACAGCATGCCAGAGAGCTTCCGTCCTGTATGGAGCGCTCTTAGGCCTCCCAACCCGATTTTAATGACTGTTCCTGGGCTGGTGTTGCATGATCTCTACATATATGGGGTCGCCCTTGCATAATCTGGGGTACCAAACCACCGGTTCCTTGGGGAACTGCCCTTTAGTCTGGGAGGCATGTCAAGCCTGTCCCCTCAACCGCCTTGCTCTATTTTGTATGGACGAGCCCAGCCCAGCCATTCTTGTCGCCACGATTATGACCCTTGCTCCCCGTGGGATTATTATGTTGCTCCTTTCTTTGGACAGGTACACCTGATAAAAATACTCATGGCGCATGATGGGTTTGCCGCCTTCATTCCCGTCTGTCTTCCTATGTCTGGCGTCTTGGCTTATGTAGAATAATTCCCCAACCCCGCCGCTCCAAATATATCTTCCGCAGCCTGCGGCTGTGTAGTTACTGGGGTGGCCTATATAGAAAACGCTTAGGCATATTATCCATAACAATGTATATCTTCCATGGAAGTATTGTGATCTCCACTGCTAGGACCAAGAACGGGGGAAATTGGAACATTATAAAATGCTTAGGATTCCACCAGCATACGCAATCAACAGGTAGTTCTGGGAATATCGATAGGACTTTGTTAACCGTCCAAATCTTTTCCAATGCGATTTACTGGCTATACCTTGAGCTGGGGGGCGAGTGTTCTCCAAGCACTCGCCGCATACACCTTTACTCCTGATCAAACCGGACTTGGCCTGGAGAAATATGTCAGTCGTTCCTGAGCCTTGCCCTGAGGGCGATATATTAACTTCTCACCTTACTAGGTCACGTCCTTGCCTCTTCACTATGATTTGGCTGCGTCACAGACTGCCCAACCCAACATCAGTAACTCGTATTGGGCCTCCTCGTACATTCAGGGGAGCAATAATCACCAGTACCTTGTGATCTCGCACTTCATTACCGTTGAACCACCCGGTATCGCAGTGAGACGTTCCTCAATCTTGGACATCACAGATCCCACTTTCTACACTCAGTTCTCGACTTTATCCAGCGTACCGGCGCCGCAGGGCTCCAATGTCAATATCAAATTCGACGACTACGGGTTCATCTCGACTACCACCGACCCTCTCGGCCCAATCAACTACTACAGCGAAAATTCCGCCGTCAAGTTTAATCTGACATTCTCGTTGACTTCGCCCGTCATTCTGAACGGAGGACTTGGAAGTTTTAAATGGGGTAAGAATGCGAAATCGAGTGGATACTCTAGCCACTACGGGTTGTGGTCGCTAACAGCCAGCACCCAGAAAGCACTACGGCAAACCAATGGTCAATGCCCGCAGGCACAACAACCGGCTTTCTCACTATCAGCGACTCTGCCATCAAAGTCAACCCAAGCAAATCATTCACCTGGTACGACCGCCAGTTCCAAGCGGGTGGAGCATCCGAGTGGACCTGGTTCGCTCTGCACGTCAGCGACCCGCTCAGCGCACTCAAGCAGAAATATTCAATCTGGTTCACCCCTGATGGTTCAGGCAGCGTTAATGGCTTTGCAACCGTCAAAAACGAGCAGGGAGCTCAGAAGGTTGTCTCAGCGACGCTGGCGCCGCGAGCGTCGTCATGGACATCGCCGTATTCTGGAGCCGAGTATGCGACCGCGTGGGACGTTAATATGGCCGATGGCGCGTCGTTTGAGATTCATGTCATTCGCGACGATCAGGAAATGCATGACCCTCTAGCTTTGCAGACCACCTACGAAGGGATGGTCAGTGTGAAGGGAGAAAATGCGGTTGGCCTTCCTGTAGTTGGATATGGTATCGTTGAAATTCAACCATCAGTTGAGTTTTAGATTTTACGGTCTGTCGATGGCTCAAGGTACTATCTTTGCTCCTTGCCGCTCTTTCTAGCCCCTGGAATGGCGATTGTCTTATTCTTGATAAATGTATTGCACAAACTTGCACCCAACGCAGGCGTAACAAAGGACCCGTTCGATAGCAATAAACCAATCCAAATATTCACACAATCCAAGGGATGATACTATCCTTCTGTCCAAGTTGTACCTGTTTGAGATGGAATGGATAGAGGCGGAAAAGTAGTCTGATAAGTTTAATCCACCTGGGCTTTATTAACCTGTCCCTGGGCGAGCTTGGGGAAATATCTCTCTTCCAAACGCTGACAGAGTACGCAGTCATTGAAAGATTGCATAGGGTTTGGTATGGAGTACTACGTGACCTATCACTTGAGTCATCCACAGACAGTGGCAAAAGATAGTCGAATATAGGTCATAAAGGTAAGAAGCTGTACAAATTGGACGCTTCTGACTCAACGCAGCCTAGGAACCATAGGTGTGGGTGGGATCGGGCTGCAGCAGAGTATTGGCTAGAAATAAAATTGAAGGTCACAAGCTGGAATAAATAAATGACATCTTTTAATGTACTTACCGCCTCTGGTACCACCAACAAAGTGATTATGGTAGAATCAGGGTTGTAGTGCTTAGCGCTTCGTCCCAAGGGGATTGGGGTTCGCTGGGTTGGTCATATATAACCCAAAACCACCAACTAGAATTTTAATTATCTCGATTTTTAGGTAGCTAGATAGAGTTAGGAATTAGCAACTCCATATATAGCCGACATGCTTGTTGCAAGAATTAAATAACCATATATAAATTCTAACTGTTGATTCTGACTGTTTTCATGTTTGTTCTTGCCATGGTGTTGATTCTAACCATTGATTTGGTTCCACCCAGCACACTGGGTAATCTGCAAAGTGATAACTTTATGCTTAGATTATCAGAGATACCCCTGCAACAAGGCGATCTTCCCCGGGAAGGTGATGTGGCTGTAGCACCTCCTTATTTTTATGGTGGTCAGGGTTGGTAGATAATGGTATCCCTTCTGCAATAATACACGCTAAACTTTCCTTCATGGTGTTTGTCTAACTCCTAGTACCAACATTGGGGGGTGACCAGTACTACTGAGAGAAAGATGACCCCAGGTTTCGCGGAAGTATTTGTGGAGGCGGGGAACACTGCCCCCAGAGCCATCCTGGAATATCCGGGGAAGTGCATTAGTTAAGAGTGGATACCTTCAGCATATAGGAGACTGGCATTTGGCGTGGTTCCCAGTTTTTGGAATCATCATTGAGCACGATATTGACATTTATACGCCATGAAAATTGCCCAATTCCTTCCCGTAGTAGCTGCAGCCAGCGCAATATGCGTGAGCGCTGTGTCCTTGTCTCAGCGTTATGATTTCACCCCTGAACTGGCTGACGCCTGCACCACAGTAAGTTCGCAAACTGCCCAATCACACTACGTCTGCCCCTAACAGCGCAACCTCTTTAGAACTTACCCCAACTGTTCGACCTGTCGGCTGCCCAGTTCGCAGCTGGGACCACAAGTTCCTATTGGACCTGTTCTTTCGTCACTGCCTCCGATGGCCACCAATACATGGCCCTGCTTATCACCATGTGGCAAGTTGGAATCCCTGTTACCGGCGGCATACTGATTGATGTGACGGACCCCAGCTACGTGGAAAGGTTTACTCGCGTTGTTCCCGGAGCTGTACCCCCCAGCGAGGCCAGTCAAGCCACGCTGAACGCGACCATCGACACCAGCTCCATCTACGCGCTTTCCAGTGATAGCATCAGCCGTCTAGGCTCAGCCACTAACTACGCAAATTTGACCTTCGACTTCACATTCGAGGCCTCCTCGCAGCTGCTGTACCAAGGCGGGCTGGGTGCCTTTGCCCTCAACGGCCAACGATCCTACGAATGGGCGATTCCCGGCGCACGAACTGCCGGGTCACTCGTCGCTAGAGGGAAGCGTTTGACAATTGATTCCAGTCGCTCGTTCACATGGTACGACCGTCAGTGGAGCACCAACGATAGCACCATCGCCCCAGTTTCCGGTGCGGCAAACTACACCTGGTTCCAAATCAATATTCCCAAAGCTGGGATCAAGGCGAGCATTTGGGCAATCGACTACAGCTCGCCTGGTGGGCAAAGCACGGTAGCGACCTTCCGGGACGCACACGGTGCACACCACGTTCTCTCGTTTGAGTTCCTACCCGACCCAGCCTCTCTATATATTTCTCCTCGCACGGGGATTGCATACGCGACCGAGTACACGTTGAACTTCCCCGACCACGGGTTCATCAATGTGTCTACCATCCGCATGGACCAGGAAGTGTGGTCTGGGGGATATGGGACGTGGGAAGGTTTTGCGGAATTTGATGTTAGCTTGTTTGGTATCAATGAAAAGGGCTTTGGGGTTCTAGAGATTATTCCCAGCTTGGTCACTTGATTGAGGGAGGCTCACCTGAACTGACCTGACGCGTAATGACTTCGCGGCTCCGTTTCACACCATGTGTTATGTAGTAGCGTGAGTTAGTGGTGCGTGGATGATATAAGTGAAATTATATAGTAATATATGTGTTACAGCCTTCAAATGATGCTCCGAGTATCTAATCTGATGCATGACAACTAATTGGATAAATCAGGATCAAGGAAACAGCTGAGGAAGTACAAGGAAAAGCATGTAGTCATGGAATTATCTTTAATACTAACGGCAGTTGCCAGCTATTGGCATGCAACAAATGTTGGCATGGCTCTTCTAAAAGGAATAGTTAGTGTGCCGGCTAGGGGCTGTGTGATGCAAATGCATGTAGATAAAGTGCAAGCCCCCTGCTTGTACACCAATACTAGCAGCAAAGAACAAAAGATCCCGTGTCAACCAGGTTACTTTATGGGGTGGGGACTCAGATGGTGAGGCCATTTAGTAGTCTATAAAGAGAAAAAAAAATGAGCTGCGACGCAGGCTCAGTCACTCTCCTGCGGACCACGCGTCTATTCAATCCGCTGTTGCTACCTAGATAATTACAAAGCATTCCGAGGGACTTTAACAACGCCAATTTCATGAGAGATGCTTTAAATTTTGGGACCAGCATTCCTTATATCTTTCTTCTCCGCATCCCGGAGAATACGCCTGAGAATCTTCCCACTTGGGCTTTTGGGGATCGCATCGATAAACCTGACCCCACCCTTAAGCCACTTATGCCGTGCCTTGTGGTCACGAACGTACATTTGAATGGACTCGGCGGCTGCTCGTCCTTCCACCCGTACGCCTGGCTTTAGGACTACAAGAGCCTTGGGCACTTCTCCGCTCGCCGGATGTGATATTGCGATTACCGCGCAGTCATCCACCAGAGGGTGCGCAAGGAGATGCGCCTCCAGTTCTGCGGGTGCTACCTGCAGGCCCTGTACATTCATTAGCCTGACCATCCAGTAAAGACCCCAGAGGCCGTGTGACCGACCTTGACTTTAATCAGTTCTTTGATTCTATCCACGATGAAGATATGTTCACTGCCGGAGGGACTAAGACGAATTACCGCCTCGTCACCTGTGCGGACCCATCCATCTTGAAACGTCTCGTTAGTGGCCTTTGCATTGTTTAGATAGCCTAACGTATTGCTTGGGCTGCAGATAATGATCTCTCCTGGAGTATCATGGGCTGTAATTTCGTTGCCTTCTGAGTCCTCGAGGCGAGCTTTGGTTCCTGGTAGCAGCACACCAGACGAACCGAGCCAGATGTCATCATGGTGCGTCACCGACACCGCGGTAGAGGTCTCAGTAAGGCCTGGGCAGGAGTCAGAAACAGTTTAGGGAGATTATCTGGCATAACGAACCGTAGGCCTGCCGAATGATAATTCCTGGGCATAACTCTTGCAACTGCTGTGCGATTTCTTCTCCCAAAGGAGCCGCACCGGTGAAAACAGATCGTACGCTGGTCAGGTCATGCGACCGGCATTTATCACGATTTTGGACCATGTTTATGATTATCGGAGGGACCTTGTTTGGCCGGTTAGCCTGTCTCTCGGTGGGCCTTGTAGGTGCTTACAAGGAAAAGGGAGGAGATTTTGAACTCCTGAATGGCTGCCATATAAGATTCAAAGGTGTATTTGGGAAGGATGATAGTCTTATCCCCTCTGTACCAACCAGCGTGGCAAATTACCACGAGGGAGTAGATGTGGCTCTGAGGTAGTAGCCCAAGCGCAATCTCAGAACCTGGCGCATCCAGCTTGTCTCGATAGCTTCGTTCAAAGGCAGCAATTTGCAGCGTATTGGCAATGACGTTGTAGTGAGAGATCATCACGCCTTTCTTGACACGGATCAGTTTGCATTTACGGAGGTCAGTACAATGGAACCTACAGGAAGTCCGGATGTCCCACTTGAGTAGCACAGGAACGCCGTCCTTCGGGAACCCTCTCCTTGTTTCCACTTTGGTCTCCGCACGGCAGGATGTTGTTTGCCTTCCGCTGCCAATTGCGAGGCAGACTCGTATTTACTAGGTGGGCCCGGGATTGGGACTTCTAGGAGAAATATGCGGTCTTCCGAAATACCCGCCTTTGCGGCGGCTTCACGCGCGGTGGGGAGAAGGGGAAGGCAGGTAAAGAGCGCGGTGGCTTTGGAGTCCTTCAGCTGATGGATCAATTCAGCCACAGAATACGATGCGTTGACAAGAGTCACAACGGCCCCCAGTTGGTGGGCGGCCCACACTACGGGCAAAGTATCGATCTTTTCGGTAAGTGTATGTCTACTAAGGTGAATAGGGCGTGGCTTACGCTGTTCAAGGTGAAGATGGCGAGCACCTTGTCCCATTCAGTTCCCGTGCTGGCATCCCAGTTCAATCGCGCCTTGAATGCACGGGAGATGTGATCGACCCGTTCGGCGACTTCGCTGGACGAATACGTTTTCCCCGTCAGCGCGCATGTGAACGGGTCATTGGACCGGTCAAGAGGGAGGCGGCCATGCTGCTCGTTTAGAATGAACTCGCTCAGTGGGATATCGTTTGGAATAGGCGGGAGCTGGCCTGCCCATTCAGGCGCGGTAAAGACCATAGGTAATCGGATTGAAGCGCCCTGACACGCTTAGCGTTGGAGAGAGGATCGGAAAATGCACGGAGATCAGATGAAATACTCCTAGGTATAATTGGAGGGTTAGCAGCTACGGCGGGGAATAATGGATCTAATATAAACAGATTATTTTAAAAGTTTTCCAATACTCGGGGCCCAAACACCCGCGGTTCAAGTTCGGCAGTCAAGACACTAGACTCCTGCACTAGAGATGAAACTTCCAAGGGATCTCTCGCTTGGGGGATGGAGCACTTCCCGGGCTCCGTCAGAAGTGTATGGATCAATTACGATACTTCCCCGGAAGCGTTTTGCAACGACCTGTGGCTGTGAAGAAAATTGTAATAATAACCAGGACTAACTACACAAAATACTCGCCACTAATTGCTTTCTAGCTACGCTGGAACCAATGGCTAAGGGACTACCCCGATAGGATCGCTCGCTCCATCACCCGCCTTGACTGCCGCATTGAGGTCTCCATGGCGGCCCTCTCTAGTCGGGGTTACTGTCGAACCACAGTCCCAGAGCCCACCAGAGGTGTAACACGTTGCTGACCACATCACCGCAGATGTACTCGCAGTGAGGTATTGTGGCTAGCAGCACGACAAGCTTGTTCGCGGGTATGATATGAAAAACCAAGGAGATATCAAAGAAGGCAAAATTAGAGTTTTTGTATCATGCACCCGATGCTTCGGTAGTTCATTCAGCGTCTTGTATGCTTAACTAATTGTTAACCTCCCTCCAAAGACGAATCAACTCCCTTGCATAGTCATTGCCGTTGGGAAGCCTTTGGGTTGTATGAATATGGTGTTTCACAGGGTGATCGGTTGGGATGGCAAGCCCTTTATGGTGGTCAAATTCAAGTATCACCACCGGGCTCTGAATTTTGAAATAGAATGCATCATTCGGCCCATGACCTCCAATCCAGGCGAAATACGTGTTATTGGCGTGAGATTCGATCTGGGCCATGCGATGTTTCAATGGACCCTCTGGATAGAATTCTAAGAAGATTCTAACCAGAGACCAAAGAGTTTCCTGCTGTTCTGGGGTAAAGCCACTTATATTGACACCCTCGTACGGAATGATCCGATTGTCTTGGTAGGCACCTGCTAGATGGTGCTTAAAGCAAAGATTATTAGATTAGCCGTGTGCGGTTATCCAATAAATTTCACTTACTTGGTCAGCAGGGTTCCAGCGATCTGCCGGAAGCACGTCTCCACTCATGCTCGAAGAGATCACGGCTTCCTTCTGGATGTCGGGGGGAAGGGAATTGATTAGACGAAGACCAAGCTCTTCCTCTTCATGGCAGACAACTGTGCCCTTATAGGGACCAATATCGATGACCTAGTTTGATGTATAAGATCAATTATAGGAACGGCTAGAGCCAGTAAAGTGACCTACATTAGGTTCTGCCCCAATAAAACAGGGACCGATGACCATTTGATGCCCAACCACAAAAACGTTGATGCAAAGGTGATGTCCGTGCCACGTGAACCCCCACGGCTTGGTCTCAGATGGCACCCCAAATAACATGAAGCTTTTCAGGGTAATGGCGTCAGCGTGAAAGCCGAGAGTTGGGGGGTGTTGAAACTTACAAATAACTCCAGCGATTGAGAATCTTAGGGATACCCGTCTCTTGGCCGAGGAACTCATTGAGAAGCAGTGCTGAAAAGCATTTTTCAAATCCCTTTTCGCTTAGGCTTGCACGCAAAAGGGCCAGGATGGCTTCAATTGTTGGTAACGGGACTGAGTCTAGATCAAGCCTGAGCCCGCAATCGGGGAAGAAAATGATTTCAGGATTTGACCACTTTCGCCTGAAGTAATGATAAGAGTGAATCTCGCGTGGCTGGCAGTCAAGGAAGCTTACCACTGCTCGCTATCTAGATCATAGACTGCCTTTGACTTTTCTTCTGCTGTAAGTAAATGCAACAGATAATTGGCTGCAGAGACCTATTTGATGTAAGTGGAAGAAGGATGACAAATTTCCGAAGCACTTACCATTTGTTCTACTGGTGCCTCTTCATAGGCCAAGGAGTAAAGACCCTCGCGCTTGGTGCCGTCACTGGTTACCCCCGTAAATGGTATTTGAATCGACTGAACCCAGGGGTCAAAGATGGTCTTTAGGAATGGTTGGGCAAGTTGAGTCTGGGACCACGCATATGGATCATTCTTGTCAAGGCCAAGTGCTTCAGGATCAATATTTCCTACAGATTAGCAATAATAGATATATTTCGGTTAGACTCTCCTCCCTTGCTTCATGGCTGTCGCAGCACTCGCCTGTTTCTTTTTGGATTGTGCGAAACGCATTGATTCGGCGCGGAGCCTCCGGTTCAGACATTTTGGAGAAAGGCCGTTATACGTATCGTAATGGTTTATAGAGTCATATAGATGGTGCTGGTAATGGGGAATCTTAAATATTACAAGCGAATTACGAATGATTGTCATAGCAAAGCATCATGCCACAAAGTTAAGAAAATGCGAAGCCATATCTCCGGGGATAATCGAACTCTGGTGCCGGTTTTCACCGCACACTCCCGCGGATGTATCATCAATATGATTCTCATTCATGTCAATAAGCATAGGTTGTTATGATATCTGGGCCAAAAAGAAGATCGGATCTTCTGTCTATGGTGGGCATGCAATGTAATGTACTGGATCAGAGACCAAATATAGAGAAGCACCTCTCCCTAACTTATACTGTAGGTTACTGTCCGTGTTTCTTACATCCAGGGAACTTCCTATTTGTTCTGTCAAAATGGAGAAGCCGCTATGAATAAGTTTGGCGATTTAATTCGAGGTCACACCATACCCCACCTTGTGTTTACAATAACAGGTCGGTAAAGGTTGTTCATGGCTCAAAAGGTAATTTCGAACGCCAGGCTTAAGTTCTCGGTCAGTGTACAATGTCCTCAGTTGAAGCCAGCCACAGCTAGGTTGTTGGTCATGAACTCAAAAACGCCATAAATTACCTTCTGAAAAAGAATATGTTCCGGGGTAATTTGGAGAAGTCGACGGGTGGATATTCCACGTACTAGCCAGCAGCGAGCACAACGGGTTGACACTACGGCCAACGAAGAACTAAACTTCCAATTCTACGGGAAACAAGCATAGTTAGATTGTTATCCAGAGCTAGGCCAGCACAATTGAGTTGTGCAAAGTTGCCTGCAGGGCTAGAGATTAAATGTAAGAATTGAACTTGAGTCCCGGATACAACTATGTACATGGTCATCCACGCCCTGCCGATCCCCCAATTGTCTTCAGTACTACTGTGTTAATCTCCTGCACTAGCTCTGCCGGTCGTGGCTCGACAGTAGCCCATGCTAGATACCCATCAGGTCGGAGGAGGGCCGCAGTAATAGAATTCCACTCCTTTGCACGATTGAACCCATCCTTTAGCATGCCGCTGTATTGCTTGATAGGGAAATCGACGTCTGTGGGAATAGCGACTCCAGCAAGTGGGGCTGACGTTAATGTGAGCAGGACATACTTCCCTGTAGTAAACTGAGGATATAACCTCTCTCCAGACTCGGCAAATGTCAGATTCGGCACGCGTGTTCCTGTCAGCGGATGCCCAGTCGCTTCAGCAGGAGGGTATTTGACTGCTAGGCCTGACATGCGCTCAGCAAGGAAGTCACCGAAGGATGGAATGTTCTCCATCGCATCTTCGAACACCGATCGCAATCCCATTCCTTCCAAGGAGAATGCAGAAACAAGAGCAGTTTGCGCGCGCGTCTGCTTCAGGAGTTCATGACCGACAGGACGTCGCTCGGAATCGTAGGTGTCGAGCAAGGATGCTGGCACCCACCCATTGATGACAGCCGCCAGCTTCCAGCCCAGATTCATTGCATCCTGAATACCTACGTTCATACCCATGCCGCCGGCTGGCGAATGTCGGTGGGCGGCATCCCCAGCGAGCAAGAGACGGCCTTTGGAATAGGTTGAGGCCACCAAGCTTGCATTGCTTGTCGATGAGATTGTCAAACTGTCATGCATGCCAAAGTCAGACCCGGTCACATACAGCATTTTCTCTCGTACCTCCTCGATGGTGCTAGGCCGCCGTCCGTTTTCATCTAGATTCTCCGGGTCAATTCCAGCCACCCGATAGATGTTCCCAGTTAGGGGGAAGATGGTAATAGACCCTTTGCTGCTCCAGTGGCTGTATGGAAGCGATTTCGGGGGGCTTTCGAGCGACATATCGGCCCCCCACGCCATGAGCGTGTGTTTGGCGCCCTCGAGTGTTATTCCAGCCCATTTCCGTGCCATGCTGTTCCCGCCATCGCACCCCACCAAGTATCGCGCGCGCAGTTGATAGATACTGCCATCATCGCCAGCCACGGTCACTGATATCGAATTGTCGTCCTCGCTAATATCCGTCACGGTGTGCCCACGTCGGATATCGGCCCCAAGTTTCGTAGCGTGATCCTCGAGGATTGCTGTCGTTTTGGGTTGCGGCAGCATTACCACGAACGGGAAGTCTGAATCCTGTCGCTCAAAACTGATATTGGTTTTGAGCTGTGAATAGCTCGCTTGCGGGAGCCGACCCCCCTTGTCCAAGAACTCTTGTTGCATCCCGCGCAGTGCGAAGGTTTCCATTGTCCGCGTGTGGATGGTAACACCGCGAGTGGCGGATAGTATCTCCTTTTCTTTGTCGAGAACGATGACCGATACACCAGCCAACCGAAGCTCAAATGCGGTCCAGAGGCCGACGGGACCAGCGCCGATAATGATCACGGCAGCATCCATGGTGTGTGGCCGTGGTGGAGTAATCTAGAAGAGCGTAATATCAAGAAGACCCCGTTTGCATTGACAGCCGCTGGATGGTTTGTTTATAACGAGGGAAGATACTCTGGAAATATACCAAAAAAAATCCCGGAATCCCGGAAATACAGTGAAAAAGGGCAAGCAACATGTACTGTACCATTAGCCAGTTTGGCAAGCCTAAACGAGAAAATGGCTCCCATGCCCGAACAAGCGGGGGAATCCAGGCCCCACTTTTCCTCCACTCGTTGTAGGTTTGAAGTGAAGAGATGTTCTGTTATTGACAACCCCCCGGAAGATGCGCAGTGACATCAATTGGGAGAAGTCGTGCTGGAGTTTGTATGGAAGTCAACTGAGCTGGGCATTTACCACGGGTTTGAACCGTGTCAATGATTAAAACACGCATCACCCCCGGGTAATTAACGGCCTGTGTCATTCCCTGGAGTTCAGTATTTTTTTATTTCATTCAGCCAGGAAATAACTATGGGTGCCCGGCGGGTCTGTGGGATGGCTGTCATACATCGAAATGTTAGCTTAGCACGCTTTTTAAAACGCTCAGGCATGGTTGCTCAGGAAGTGCCTCCTAACCGCTCAGGATGCAATTACTCCTGCTCCGAGAGTCGGCCTGATCTGTCCTAGCACTAAAGTAAAACTATTGCCATCAAGAATATGACAATTAGTTTCCTTTATTCATTTCATAGGTATTTTATATATATAGTAACGTAATCAACCCCCGAGGGGTGCGCTTTTCGTCTCAGCTCCCACCCTCAATTTGAATGACCAGCTAAATGATAAAGGGTTAATAATTCTCTTATAATTAAATCCTTAATAAATAAAATTCGATAGGATTATATAATTAGTCTTTATTAAATCGTAATATATCTCTTAACTCACCAACTCTCCATTATTCAAGAATTCATTTCATATCTTCTAAACAATGGATTTTAAAATATAAAAGGAAGAGTTAGAAGCCTTTATTTCCTTAATTCTTCTAATTTTTAAGAATCCATGAAATATCTTCATATCTTTCATATCTAGAAAATACTTTCCATTTAAATAAAGAAAGCTTTCTTTTCCATACTAATTTAGCATCTTTTATAATAGTGTTGTTATATTTAAGGTTGGTGGGTCTTCTATTTAATACCTAAAATACTCTTATGATTCTAATTCTATACTTTTATCGATTCAAGAAACTATAATGTTATGAATACTATTTGGAGAGAAGAGTTTTGAAAAAACATTTTTATATCTCTTTTTTAGAATATTCTTCTAGCCTAGATATAAGAGAGACAGTAATGAAACGAAGCCAGAATAATTAACTTTGATATACAAGGGACTACCCAAAGGCCCCCATGGGACTGCGACGTCAAAATCACCGCTCAGCCATAAAAAGGCATCTTGACGTAATTTTAGGCAAATACAATAGTTGTATAGGTTTTCGTAGTTTATTGCCGCTCAACATGCGAGAACTGTTAAGCCCTGGGCCTCTTCGGTATAGCACGCTCTCATCTGGTGGTGGTGACCAGCGTAGCCATCGCAGGCCAGCCGAGTCCAGCAACGCAAAACGGTATCTTCATCTAGCGTGATATAACCACAATACGCAGCTCTCATAGGCTTAGTACAGTATGAGCTATACCCGGGGAATGTCTCTCCTACGCGGCGAGATTGTTCGGGTGTTGGGGGTAACAATGCGGGGTTACTATCACCGTGGAAAGAGTATTTATAGGTTCACAGCTCTGTCCCGGATCTATGAGTCGAACATCTGACTATTTGCTTGACATGGTATCCATGGCTTCCTTCACACCAGACCTAGCTTCCCTTTCCGCCCCCGAGGTACCGATCTCGCCTTCACACCATTTTCACTGATTCCGTAGCTAACTGTGCTCAGGTCGAACATCTGCCGGACAAGATCGGCGATGACGGCTGTGAGGATCTCGTCGGCCTTACCTTCGATTACACTTACCCCTCCGGCATCCATTACCGCATCAGCTTCGATGAAGAGAAAGCCTATTTTTCACTACCAACTAGGATCGAGAATATTGTTTATCTAGGCTTTCCTTATCGAGCTCGCCAGCTAAGAGACAGGCAGTACTTGGTCCATTGGCTGATCCCCGGGCGTGTGGGAGCTGTGGCGCTTGTGTTCGATTTGACACTGAAGCGTGTTGATGCGGCAGCGTTGATGCCTGGAAAGTTCGAGCTGTTCGACCGGGCGACCTTTGATGATTATAAGACTGATGGAGAGGGCGCATTGTGGAAGAAAAGTCCGCATGAAGAGATAGACCCCTGGTAAAGCGCAGGTCGTGGCTCTACAGGATATTTTGTTGATATGCATCGTGAATTCTTTTGGTTAGCATGTCTGCAGATATTAGTACCCTTACTTACATCTATATATCTCTGATAGCTTCATGAAAATATTTGAAATATAAAACCTCGCTTATAAAACAATACCTTGGTTGATCCATATCAAAAAAAAAAGGCAGCAAAATGTATGTAGCGACTATTCCTCCCTCCCCCACCAAAGCCAAAGTGAAATTGTCTATTTTCCTCTCTTTGATATTGTTTGACTAGGGGGAAATAGTTGCCTTGCCCTCCGCTATAGATTCGAGGATGCCATCCCCTACAAGCTCGGTCAACGGCTCCGCCTCTTCCAACCAGTGAAAACGACTACCTCTTCGTACATACCTCCTATAGAGGTAATGGGATACCCAATGCTTCTATTTCCTCCCCGTACTGGCGGGAATACTAGTAAGGTTTGTGGGGAAAGGCCGCGATGGGGTGCTCCTGCTTACATCATAGATGGCCGAATGCGATCCTGGCAAAATAGCGTACGAGCCCAAGTCTACGAGGCCTGCCTTGTCCACGTCTACTTAGTGCTACCTAGCGGTCGTGCAAAGTTGCAATCACAACCGCAAGCTATATCCGTATGTGGCATAATAACTAAGGTTGCTGTGCGTCTCTAGGGAGCCCCCAAAATAGGGACATCTTCCTTGCAAATGTTTTGTCGATATATTTCCGCCGACGCCCTTTTAATGGCGCGAGCGCTACAAGACCCTCCAGTCGCACACAATATCAATAGATAAATCCTACCCAAGCTTGTGCCTCTGATGGCCAAAAGCGTGAAAATCACCTGTAAGAGTAGAAGACACCCCTGGTATCACCGTTGAGGATAGAATATAAGGCAGGGGCCGCTATATAGACAAGACAATCATTCCGCGGGGGACACTCCCAGCACAAGAGAAATCCACAAAGACGAGTACTTCCCTGTTCCTTGACATATGGGCTCTTACTTCGCCATTCAGCCTTGAGCCAGAATACGGAGCAGAGGGATTATGCAGCAGAATGAGAGCGAGGCCCCAGTGGGTCGCACCATGGGACCTGTGTGCATATTTGTCGCTTAAATGCTGTGGTCAGACCGACATGCCGTTATTGGGGGCAAAATATTGCTATATAGAAAAAGTCCCTCCGTTAGAGAGTGCCATGGCATAGCTTAAATGTATCATGATATCGATCGGTATGCGGAGGATCCCTAACTGTATCTGTGTGCCCTTATGGAACTGGAGAACGTACACTTCTTTTTTGTAACCTCCAGCGCTAACTCCTTGATTTAAACTTGCTTCCCTTTCGCCCTCCCCTGCTTTCCCCCTTGGCAAGGATTTGATCTTGTCCATGATGGAGCGCAGGCTCGGTTTATACCCCGCAGGGGTCGTTGGACAGCAGCCAAGCAACAAACGGCTTGGCCAACATTGGCTTTGACATCCGAAGCCACTAGCCCTAGAGTGTTTCCGGGGGTTGTTTCAAAAAGGTGGAGAGACACAGCTACATTCCCCGGGGTTTCGGAAAGCCCATCCTCCGATGCGGTGCCTCGGTGCCCCAGTGCCCCAGTGCCTAGGCTGATACTTGGCATACGTATAAGACAGAAGTGCTACAGACAACTCCCTCGTTTCGCGTCCGTTTGTGCTCTTCGCGCTACTGGTTGTTGCCTGTTACGGTCAGTATGCCAGTTCCCAGGACCCAGTACCTCTCCAACGTGTGGAGGGATGATATCTTCCACGGACAGGTTGTCTTTTGCACCGGGGGAAATGGCACAATCTGCTCGGCACAGGTTCGAGCTCTTGTGCACCTAGGTGCGGACGCCTGCATCGTTGGACGAAACCAGGAGAAAACCCAGACGGCCGCCCGTGATATTGCGACAGCTAGGTCAGGAAGCAAAGTATTGGGCATTGGGGCAGTTGATGTGCGCGATCTTGCATCTCTACAAGAGGCAGCGAACCAATGCGTTACTGAGCTTGGCGGAATTGATTTTGTCATGTAAGAGAAACAGAGAACCTTAGCCTGTGAACAACGAACTGAACACCATCCCCTTCTCCCAAAACAGAGCAGGCGCCGCTGGCAATTTCCTCGCCCGGTTCTCTGATGTTTCATCAAACGCGTTCAAAAGTGTTCTAGACATTGACGTCCTGGGCTCCGTGAACACGGCAAAGGCAGCGCTGCCTTATCTTGTCAAATCTGTCAAGCAAAGCCCCGACCGAGCCTCTGGGCGCATCATATTCATCTCTGCCACAATGCACTACACAGGTTTCCCTCTCCAGACACATGCTGCAGTCGCTAAATCCGGTGTTGACGCCCTGTCGGGAAATCTCGCCATTGAGTACGGGCCTCTTGGAGTTACCAGCAATGTAATCAGCCCCGGGCCCATTGGAGGGACAGAGGGGATGCGCCGCCTGTCAAAGAGCGCGGCCCAGGCTCACTCCATCCCTCTTGGAAAATTAGGATTAGTCAAAAATATTGCTGATGCAGCGGTGTATTTGTTCTCTGATAGCGGAAACTACGTCAATGGGGAGGTTTTGGTAGTGGATGGAGGGGCATGGCGCACACTAGCGACAATCTCCGGAGCGGACATTCCCTACCCTGAGGTAGTCACTTGCTCTTCAGCCTCTAAGCTGTAAGGGCAGGTAGCCCTCCTTTCCATGGAGCTTTTTCGGGGAGGGGGGATCGGTTCCGTGGAATGGAAGCAGGGTCCATACAGATATAGATTGGTTAGTTAGAGTTCATTTCCCACTGATTCAGCGGAAAGATTCAATCACTGGTGAACAATTCCTTACTAGCTGCCTCCAGGGTAACAAAAAACCTGCCATAATCTGAACCCATGGAAGTTGGTATCAGTGCCTCCTTGGCACCCTCCACGATTTGGTCAACTTGATGGCACGACTTGTGCCGCTTTCTCACTCATTCAATTTTTTTCTACTCATACTCACTTTGTGCAGCTGCCGTGTACAGCCTCTTGTGGCTTTGCGCCGGCTCACGCCTCCACGATGTAGGATCCTTTCGTCGATGTCGATCGAACCATGCTCTTGGGAAAATTTATGGTCACGAAATGGGTTTCCGCATTATCCTAGAATGTGCCAAGACACTTAGGCTGTTGTTCGTCAGACCTGGGTTGGTCTCGACTAGTATATATTATCTTCGTATAATGAGTTGAGAATATTTACATGATACCTGATAGGGATTGAATTGCATCGTATGAACAAGGACAAAGGGCCGGGCTTTTAGAAACACTGTCGCCCTCCACCAGATGATGTCAACGAGTCTTGTATCTCCTTCCCTAGCCATTCCCATCTCAACAACGCCAAAGTGCATGACACAACCCTGGCCGGTTATTTCTACCTGTTTGCGGCCCCACTTTTATTCACCATCAAATCTCAATTCACAGCATATATACACCTGTCCAGTTCATTGAAAGGGGACTAGTTGAGCAGATTCGCTGCACAATCATCGTCCAGATTTAGAATCTCGTGAACCGGGCAACCATGGTCCCTAATTCTCAACCTAGGATCTCCGCGGGTGTAGGACCAACCTATCTGAGATAGCTGCTGTTTGTATCCTGCGGTCAGTAGAGGGGAGAGAATCTGGCAGCATGCCGTACGTCTCACAATAAAGGCGAGTAGATCACCCGAAGCCCTGATATACACCAAACCGCCAGCGATTGAAACCGCCCTGGTTGACGCGTTGCTGAAGAAAAGCCTGATTTGTATTTGGCCCAATTACTCATGGTAGGGATGCTTGAGAGTTATGCAGGACAGGGGGTAGCAAATGGTTATGTCCACCGTACTGATCTGCAAAACCTCACAAAAAGTGTCTCTCAGCATTTGACAGCATTTTAGTATCTGCTGATAGAATTAGACTACTATGAAGACACAATGGAGCTGTTACAGGAGGGTATTTAAAAAAGGAAGATACATTCCAATGTTATGACATGCCTGTGGAAGAGCAATCTGCAGCATTCCCCATCACAGCCTCTGCCACCCGCCGGAGTTCACCAAACAACGCGCGAAAATTATCCATCGGACCCCCAGGTTTCAGGGTTCTAAGGATGTGCATTGACCCTGTCCGAAGGTATTCTAGATTTGTGCGCGAGGAGACTGCGAGCGGCTCCTTCATGATCTTCCAGAAGATGATCGCGACAGCTGCCATGCAATATGAGACCGGGGTCGCTAAGAGAGGCACTTCTTCCCTCGCACTAGTTATAGTGGAATTTAACGTGTCAATTAAGAAGCGAGATGAAACGGTGCAAATTGTCTCGCTTGACCGGATCCGGGGTCCGTAGTTCTGGATAGGGGGGATCTGGTCTCCACACTCAGTTGTGATGATGAAAGAAACCCAGTGGACCGAGCGCATGAGGTTGAAATACTGCAGGTGGAGCCAGGCGACGGCTGGGTAGAGTTGCCCCTCTGCTAGGTTTTCCTGCTCGGGGCGAAATTCCATGGGAATACTATCACGCCACTTCAATAGCTCTTGATCGAGCATTATAATATCTTCTAGGATCCAGGATCCCAAGCCGGTTTTCAAGAGGGTTGACAGGCGGTTAGCTATGAGCGCTAGTTGGACATGCCAGCCATGGATTTCGGCCGTCCGGCCTTGGTTCAGGTACGTGCCATAGTCGCTAAATGGAGCTTTAAGCGAGAAATTATGAGTTGGGTGATCTGTTGTTGCAGGAGGCCGACCTTCCGACAGGGAAAGAAAGGCATCCAGAGCGTAGGCAACCTCCCAGAGCTTTGCCCGCTGCTGGCTCTGTTCCTTGCCCAAACCTAGCTGTGCCGGTGTAGGGTAATGTAGACCTAGAGACTGCCCAACCCGAATCACAATGCCGCAAGTCACCCATGCAATACCAAACTTACGACTATAGAGCAAATAGATGGTGTGCAGCAACAGGATCTCGACAGTGCCCATGTTAGGGCAGGCGAGCGTTGATGCAATTAAAGCCCACGTCTGCCCATGGAGAGAATCTACCAGGAGCCCGCTGTCCAGAACGCTAGAGTCTTGGGATGCAGCCAAGGTCAAATATCCAATTGCGACTACAAGGGATACACGGGACAGCTGAATAGGATCCGCACTGTCGTACGCTTGGCGCCAGCGCCCAAGCTCCCGAGTATCCACAACGGGGTACCGCAGATGCACATTCTTTGTATAGGCTGCGATACAGAGTTCTACAACCTCCGGTTCAGGAAGAAGCCCCTGTTGAGGTGGCGGGCACACTGAGCTGGACAGCTCGTCCATGTGGCGGATGGCCTCCACAAGATGGTTGATGCTTTTGCTTGCCAGCGCTGCGGTGTGCATGTCCGTCGAGTTCTTGAGACAGGTTGAGATAGTGGTAGCTACTGAGCTGAGTCCTAAGAATTTGGTTTCTGACAAACCCTTGCGGAGTATCAATCCCGGGAGATGCATCGAGGGCTCCGCGTGTCCTTGTCCTCGAAATTCAGGAGTCGAGTCGGAGACATCGGCTGGCACATCCAAACTGCTTAGTTCTGGTGTGGGGATATTGATCATTCGAAGAGGCTGGTTGAGCGCCAGCTGATCGCTAGCGATGTCTTCGCTTCTACCCCGCTCCTGCTGATCACTTTCAGACGGCCAGAAGAGAGTAGGGATGAGACCGAGTCCGCGTGCGCATTGATCAAAGTCCGGCGGTGCTGTATCCGGCTCCATGGTAGCTGTCCCAGCCCCTAGTACTGGGCTCCACATTAACGGAGCGCTTCCCTCTCCCTCTTCGGTGCTCAGCTGGTTCTGGCTGAACTGGGTGTCCGGCGAAGTTGCTGGAGGGGCCTTTTTTTGCTTTTTGCGCTTGCGGGGGATTCCGGCTCTCCGGTTGCTGTTGTGCGGGTTGACATGGGTGCAGGAGGCGCCATACAGACGACAGTTCATGCACGGAATCTCATCGGCGGTGCATTTGAGCTGCAAAAAGCTGATTCATTAACCACACTGCGCCCCGCCACTCTCTAAAGGGGGAGAGAGAGGGAGAGATGGATTATTACTGACCCGTTTCAGCCGACAGTAGTCGCATGCACGACTCACGCGCTTTGCGCGAGTAGTCGCTCTCATCTCACCTGCTTGTGTTTGCGTCTTCATGGGGCGACGGAGAGGTCATTGCCCAGGCAGATAGATACGTGCAGCGGCCCTGATAACGCAAGCGGGAGTCAAGGGAGAAGGGGGAATGTGCGGGGGTATTATGGAGTGGGCGGCCTCTATGAGCTCGCTCAGGGGTTGATTCTTCAGTCAAGCGGCCACAGGTGGGAGAGAGGTGGACTTGATGGATCCTGAACTCAGCAACCCGACTCATCTGTAGTCTCTCCGTCTAAGGGCCAAGAGTGCGGGGAGAACAACCCTAATCTACTTATGGAGAAGCCCGCACCAGGTTAGAACTTATCTGCGAGCTGTGTCCGCTGATTCAGCGGCCCCGGCAGCCAGTTCGGTAGTTATACTTCAGGCTACCGAACCTGTGTATTTGTTATAATTGGAAGGATTACAGGATATAGGATGACCCGCTTACGGGAATTAGCCTCAAACCCACTGGCCCACCCTCCGCTACACAGAAAGATCGAGATTCGCCCAGACTCCGTCGCTCTTGTGTCCCCGGTTTGTGTGCTCCGGTCCGATTGTCCATTATAGTAATTAGCGTTGCAGGAACTACATGGCGTTCTATTCTACCGCGCGAGTTCTGTCGCTACTTGCACAACCGCATCTACAGCCTCCACACTGTTTCTAACCCCACGGTAGATTGCTTTGACTGTCTGCGCCCCATTGGGCTGGAAGTCCGTCTCCGAAGAAGGAAGACCTATTTCTTTTTATCAGTCCGAGGGTCCCACTAGCATACAAAAAGTACAGAAGGATGATCGCCTCGGCCCTGCATCATCTTCGACTTCAATTCCCCTCGCTCGGGTTTGAGCAGCGAGGTCAAAAACAGCGGGCATACAGTTGAGCAAGCCTGAAAGAGAATTGCTAGAGTTATAGTTTCTCTGACAAGCGTGAGAATCTCAAAAAATTCGTCTGTTGACTTATTTTTTGGCTGCGTTGTGGGCTAGATCTGTGACAACGTCGCCCCTTCATATCGCACACAATATCGCACTCTATTTCAGCAATTGTTAGCAGTCATCTTGTTAAAAGATAAAGAAAAGGGAAGGAACAAACATAAAAAGGAATGCCTTGTACTATTATTCCAATACTATATCCTTTCCTAGTCGATGGGCTGGTCTTGTCAAGCTTTTCGGTTAGACGTTCAAAGTCGCTGGGGCATGTTCGGCCAAATTGGCCTTCGTATAGGCGTCGGCGAAGTTGTTAGTCAGGCGTAATGGAGGATTTGCTGTAGGCTCGGGCTCCTTGCGATATCTTTTGCTCTTTTCAAAAGACCAATTTTTACGTTGGTATAACCCCTGCAGTCATGCATATAAGCCAGACGCCACTCTATGGGAGTGTCTGGGGAAGCCCTGATCTCCTGGACTCCATTTGTTCCGTGGAGGCGAAGTAATTAAAGTGAAACATGTTTGAGGCTGTCGTCCGACCCATTTGGGATGTGCGATCGTACCATGACATCTACTGCCCGTGCCATAAGGAAGGACAGCTGGTAGAGAAATATATCTCGTGAAAAAGTTCCCTTGATCTTGAATCAAGAGAGAAAAGCCAGATTGAACAGAATCGCAAACCCAAGTATCAATCACAACCAATATGGCAGACGCAATCATGCAATGCGAGCGCCGCCGCGCATTTTTTCGCGACTACGTGCCGGGACCTGGGATGTTGCAGAACCACCCGCACACTTCCTGGGATGTCCCACTTCGACACGACCTGTAACCACCTTCCAAGAGCTTGACCTAACGTGAGGGAAAAAATATATGCCGACCATCCGCGCTCTGAGGATCCGGACAAGGCAGATGTCAAGCCTTATTCAGATGATATTGTCTACAGCTCGGCAATGCCTCCAGTTTTCGACGGGCGGCTAGCCAAGCTGAAAGAGCCCTTCGTTGGCATCACCACCGACGGGACGCCTAGGGAGGGTCTGTCCGGCTTGAGGATCAGGATGCTCCCGTTGAGGGGGCAGTCACTGTGACTGTCGAGCGGCGCATTTTGCTCTCCCCAGAGGAGCTCTCTAGCTGCGCGCATGAAGTCGACTCGGACGAATGATGAAAATTGCCTTTCATTTGTGCTCCGTGGCATCACCTTTTAGCCTGTTACTGAGGTCGACTCCCCAGGAGAAAGTGGCCCAACCCTGAGCTACTCATCCTCGCCGCCAGACTGCGACTAGAATGGCTCGCCCAGGAGCAAGTGTGTAAATCCGTCCCTTACAAGACAGCTTCAGCTAATCTTGTGGCTGAGGCACTCGGGGTGAGCATTCCAGGACAACCGTCTAATCCCGATTGGGGGGGGATTAAGGCTTCAGGCATGTCTTTTGCGCAGCAGGAACTGCTGCTACATGCTGTTGGGGCCTTCTTGGTTCTCCTTCCACAGGGGACATTTGCAGCGCAAATGCGGCATATTATCACAACTCTGGACGAGACTTACTTTGGTTGGATTGGTGGCTACGGACCGCATGATCTGTTCTATTATCAGGGGCAGAGCCCCATTATCATGGTTGAATTTGATTACGATTTTGGAGTATTCCGGCTAAACCAAGAGCTGGAGAAATACCACATCCACACAGTCATCCGGCCGCCCAATGGAAATGACCATGGGAGAGAGCTGGTGCACCAGTTCCGGTCTTAGGGCAAGCCAGCCCGGGAGTGAGGATGCTAGACCATAGGAGCATCTAGAACAAGACAAGCCAGTGTTCCATTTAATAGGCATCACACCACGCCCAAGCCAAATTTTTTCCTCTAATTTTGTTTGAAAGCACAGCATTGCTTCACAGATATCATCATATTCCCCTCAAACGCACTAGCCGAGTTCTGATATAATGGATGTATAAAATGCTCCATCATGCGGTTCAAGCAGATTTCCTAGACTAAACTATACCGAACTTCAGGATCTCTTGTCTGGAAAGTATCATTGCCCTTGGAGATATGCGACGATAATTCGGGATGCACCAAAGCGAACAACGCGGTTCGTCTCTATGGATGCGGCAGCTTTGCGGCGATGATCCCGGACCGTAAGTGTAGGGAGAGTTATGCCACGCGCTCTCGCTCCGGGGCCCAACATGTGCTACAAGAGAGGCTCCCCCGTCGTGTAGCTCTACAGGGTGGACCCTCCTCGTTCTTGAGGATAGAGTTCCCTGGAAGTTAAACGCCCATCTTCTCCGGATAATACCCCGGAACGGGACCTCTCCCCCCACTTTCCCCGCACGTCGGGTAGGCCGGATATACAAGGGAGAGAGAGAGATGTGCCGGAGAGATGCTTAAGAGATGCTCGAGATGTGCACATTATGTGCCCCCCTCTAGAAATCGGCAACCTACGATGATGGGAAGCCCAATAGGGGTAATGGAGTAGTAGGCAATAGTTCCATGGGAGTCTTGCTCCTCTTTAAATACTGCTAGCACAGACCTGCCGTCAGGCCACGAGAATATACTTCCAACATCCCTAGAAAATGGCCTTGGGAAATAACGTAGACATCGCCATTGTTGGCTATGGACCCGGCGGCGCTGTCTTGGCGTCCATACTGGGCCAGCGTGGCCATCGAATTGTTGTGCTAGAGAAGTTTCCCGCTCCCTACAACCTACCGCGTATGAGCACCCTAGACGGCGAGATTGCGCGCGTCCTGCAACACGCCGCGGACCCAAAGGAAGCGCTCAAGGACTCAGTCGGACAGAGCGCGGCATACATTTTCGGAGCGGACGGTCGGATTGCCCAGCGTGTGGACTGGAACACAGTGCTCTGTGGACACCCTGAGAGACTGAGTTTGCATCAGCCAAATATCGAGTCCGCCATGCACGTTCGCGTTGATTCCTGCTCTTCGGTCCAGGTGTATTGGGGCACAGCAGCCACCACAGTCGAAGACCTTGGGGACCAGGTCATTGTTACTGCTACGAGAGCCGCCACCAACAGCGCTCCAGAGGAGGAGATTAGAGTGTGCGCCCGCTATGTCATCGGCATGGATGGAGGATCAAGCTTCGTCCGTGAGGCTCTTGGCATCAAATTGAATGTACTCAAGCTCCACGAGGACGAGTGGCTGTTAACTGACTTCGACATTCTCGACCCCGCCGTAGTGGCTCCGGCAACAGAGGTGCACATGGAAGTCCCACGTCCCTATTACTGGGGACCCAACGGCGCGCGCCGTTGTCGCATTGACATGAAGCTCCTTCCGGACGATGGGCCTGAGGTCCGGACACATACAGACGCCCTAACCTTCCTACAGGACAAGACGGGGATCAAACCAGAGGCGGTGCGCATTACGAGGCAGGTTGTCTACCGGTTCCGTTCTGCGATTGCAGAGCGCATGCGAGTTGGCAATATCTTCATTGGAGGTGACGCCGCCCACATGATGACTCCTGGTATGGCACAAGGCTCCTGCAGTGCGATGCGCGATGGGATCAATCTTGCATGGCGCCTCAACCTAGTCCTGACTGGCCATGCGGATGTGGCCATCCTCGACGGCTACGAACCTGAGCGCCTCGCACATGTTACACCCCTTGTCCAGGGGTCGCTCATGGCGTGGCAGTTGACGACGGAGACTGATTCGGCGAAAGCTGCTGCTCGCGATGCCTTTATTCGATCAGGACTGGCTCCGACACCGAGTAAGCCCACTCTCACGACCGGTTTTCTGCAGCGGATGATCGACGGCAGCCTGATCAAGCTAGCTGGCACGTTGAGTCCCCAGGGCCGCGTACGGATTGGCGGGCGCGAAGGACTGCTTGACGACCTAGTGGGCTTCGGGTTCCAGCTAGTGAGTCGCGTCCCTATTGAGGCCCTGCTGTCCCTTGCCCAACGGGAACTTCTCCAGAAGCTCGGTGTCCACATCGCGATACTTGGGCCTCAAGCGGTTGACGACCTGGAGAAAACCTACCAAAGCTATCTAGAAGAGCACGGAATAGTGGCATACTTGAGCCGGCCTGACCTCTACGTCTTCGGCGCCGCAGCGACTGCTGACGATATCCCCGTGTTGGTAGATGCCCTGGACCAAGAGCTTAGGCAACCGACACTCGAGAAACCCGCTGCGATTCATGAGTCTGTCCCGCAACCCGGCGCTAAATTTGTATACAAGACAGTGCCGGCCGGCGAGTTCATCATCCACTATGCTGAGGCACGGCCGCCGAATCCTGTCGGCACAATCATTTCTGTGCCCGGCTCTGCAGGTCTGGAAATGTCCACCGCTAAGGACCGGCTCGCTGAGCGTTACCGAGTCGTGGAAATCAACCCCCCAGGGTGGGGTGATCAAACAGACGTCTCAAGGCCCATGCCACAGAGCGAGATCGGCGTGTTACTGGCCCAGGTGGTTGGGCAGCTGGTGGATGGGCCATTCGTGCTTCTAGCCACCTCCATGGGTGGGGGTAATGCGATGTACCTTGCAGCGCAGATCCCGGATCGCGTACGTGGCATCGTCCTCGAGGGATCAATGACTCCCTGCCGGCCGCAGGACTTGTGGCCTCTCTCCTCGAGCCAACCACCAATTCACCCAAAGAAGCCATGGGCTACTGCGCCGTTTGTCGCTCACCAGATGGCCAACCGGATGCGCATGGTCCAGGTGACCCCGCCCGATATGGCGGCCACGCCGGCGGTCACCGCGGTGCGTGAACGCAAGATTCCGGTCTTGGCCTTACTGGGCGACGCCGACGAGGTCATGAAGTCAAGCCACCTAGAAGCCGTTCAATTAGCACTGCCGCATGCAGACTGTCAGCTCGTCCCAGAGGGCCGACACGACTTGCAAAACACAACTCCTGAGGAGTTTGTTACCCGCCTAGAGACCTTCATCAAGAATCGACTTGCGTAACCCGCTTCTTTCGTTGATATAACGGTTGGGAACTTGGAGATTTGAAACACTGAACTCATTCCGTTATTGCGCTAAATGAAATGAATAAAATAAATCATTTTGAAATATACCGCAGCTCCCCTTACGTAGGCTGACTTGACCTCGTGGAAGAATAAGAAGAGGGAACCCTCACTTGTTAAGAGAGATGACTACTCAATTAGAGACTTGTTTTTGGAAAATGAAAGCAAAAAGAATGAACAGTTTATGGCTATTCGGAAACATCTTGCTTATCCTTCATTCATGCTGTGCCTTTCCTAGCCTTGGGCCCTGATGCCTGATGGTTCTAGGCCTCTTGGGGGGGTCGCGATTCCTCAGGTTCTACTTGAATTGAAACCGGCCAGCATCAATGCCTTCCGAGGCTTTAATGTCGTGATGCGACTGTAGGATTCTTGGAGGTAAAGCACCGCATTCTAGAGACTCTGGTACAGATAATGTTAATGATTAGATCAGAGCTTTCGTAAGAGAGGTATTATAGAAAGATCAAGGCAAAGAGGCCTTTGATATAGACTACTCGATCTATAATTTTTTATATATCAATCTACATCCGACCCATAAGGTACCTTAGTTAGTATATATTTTTTCATCAGAACCTTGCTAATGGTTTTCAAGATAGGCATCCCTTTCTAATACTTAAATCTTTACTAGGGGTGTTTATATAATAATTATTCACTAAATAGTTACCATCGTGTAGAAATACTGCCAATATTTTACCTTACGTTTATTTTTGTAGATAACTATTATATTGTTTCTAATTATTATACCCAAGGTAGAATTTAATTATTATATAATAAAATCACTATCTTTTACTGAAAATATATCTACGACTACATCTTGATCAAATTATATAATTCAAAAAAGTCTATCAGGTGCAAACCGGAGCCAAACAGGATAAATTGTAATCTAACTAGAGGTCCTGATCTTTGGAGCTTGAATCGGGACATTATGAGGCCTACAGGCAGCATTTTTAATTCTCGATACACTCGTATCCGTTTCAACAGTGATCAATCTCTTGTCAGTTGCGACCATAGCGAAATTTGGCGTTATATTTTTCATTATTCTTTTTCGTACGCGATTACGCATTCCGCCTCTCATACAATAATTCGCGGCACCATTGCAAACAATCCCTCTACTCATGGTACCCATCGCTATGCTGATTAGCATGTTGAAAATGATGTATGTCCGTACATTCAAACCAAGCGTGTTGGACAAGAAAGAAACAGGAAGGTATGCAGGGCCATTCGATCCTCGCGTGGAACCTTTCTATATTGATAACACGTTTTTTCATCCTTCCCAACCCCCCACCCCCCGGGATTTTATGTTATTATTGAAGAGATAGCGCAGATTGGGCGACCAAGGCCAGGAAGAGGATGTACTTCTTGTAAGCTACGAAGTAATGCCACACAGACCATGTATTCTGACAGCGCTTTGGCGCTGTTCTCCTGCTGAAGGCTCTCTAGGCGGATGGAACACAGTTTGGATGCTAGCACGATTGCAAGCATACAGCTGGCAGGAATAAAGCGGCTGAGATTACATGAGTGGAGGCTACGGAGCAGGGAGACGATCTGTGTGGTAGCCCGCACAGTGTTGTGATCGGGTTGTGTCACCCCCGAGAGGCTCCAGGAAGGGTTGAGCGTGCACTGTGCAATCAGGCACTCGAGTTTGAGATTAGCACAACGCAGCACCATGGTTGCAGAGAGGTTATCCTTCGCGTCGGGCACCTCACTGGGGAGGGCTAGGATCCAGTCACCTACAGCTGAAAGGGACGTTGAGCATGTTCCTAGGCCTGTGTCTAACCTTGGGGAGAGCATGGTGCATGGCTCGCCGGCAATGTTGACCGTCCACGTGGAACGGTAGAGGCGGCGCAGGGAGCGGTGTATCTGGGTATAGAACTTGAGACTTTGCAAGAATAGCGCCGCAAGGTGTCTTTGCAAAAGGCAAGGGGTTGTGTCAGATTGACCTGACCCACAGAGCCCGTGGAGAAAGCTGTCTGAGTGAATCAGATCTTCGGTGTCAGATGGCGTATTATCATGGATCTGGTATGGGTGATGATGTGAAAGCGCCAGCTGCATATCACGTATGTAAATGCAGGCCCATATTCTTTGCTCTAGTGAACTATGGGACACCACAGGCTCAGCTTGCCTTCTGTTTAGCCCGTGCTGCTCACCCAACCTGATACCTAGACCGAGCCAATAGCATGGGCTTTCACTTCCCCCTTGCCACAATGAGATCAAGAGTAGTGACTGGATTTGTGAAAGGGGGTCCTTTTCCACGCCCATTTTGTAGATGAACTAAGAAGCAACGTAAGCAGCAGGCCTTGCGCCATAAGGAGATTTGGTGGCACCTTTGCTTTCTGTACCATCATTTCCTGCGCGTCCCGGCATGATTTGAACCCCATGGCCTGGATAATGTCCACCCCAATAAATGGACAGCTCGCCGACAGCGTCGCCCATAGTAAGAGGGGAGATTGGAGAACATTATCCTCGCATTGCTTGTGAAGTGCGCGAAGATGGTGTATGTCAATGCAGGGCAAATTGGGGTACACATATCGGGCAAATGCGGAGAGAAATTCCTCGTGCAACTCTTGGGGTGGGATATCAAAGATTCCCCGCTGGTTCAAAAGCTCGTTCAGCTCCCATCCCAGTGAATTTGTTTTCGCCAACGTCAATGGCGCATTCGGGGTGTGCTGGAGGGTAAGCGGCTCTGTCTGATGAGGACCACTGTTGATGGAGCCTGTCGCACCCAGGATGTTGCGAGCAACAAGAAGCATGTGGTCAATTGGTTCGGTGCTTGCCACACCCGGGACTGCCTGCATATGCAGGCCGGACTGAGTGAACCGATGGCTGGAATGTCTAGTGCGCGTAAGGCAACATTCCCTGACTAGAGGGAGGTCCGGAAAACTTACGGGCCAATATCCATGTTTTAGGTAGACGGCATCGGCGCACGATGGAATATACGCGGCTGAAAAGACAGAATATCAGAGGCCAGATTCTTTCCTCTTTCAGCACTGAGATTCTCACAAGGCCAGATCACTATTTTATGTAATTCCCCGGAACTAGCCGCATTGGCAGTGCTAGCGATCGTTCGTAGAATGAGGAAGTCTTGAAAGTATAAATCCCATAATGGAGTCGGCAGGAATAAAGACATCCATTGTGTCAACTCAAGTGTTGGCGTCAAATCAAGTCATCCGGATTTGAAGAGAGTAGGCAAGCAGCGGAAGGCAGTGGAAGGCAGTGGAAGATAAGTTAGCTGTTTCATTGGGACTGTCAGTATAAAGAGGACTGTCCAAATCATTGTATTAAGATTCCAGGGAAGATGAGTCCTCCAAGGCCCCTTGTGAGGTTCGGGTCTTTAATCTTCCCCGGAACCAAGTCCATAACTCGACTCCCCCCCCCAGTAGCTCTAGCAAGCCGTCTAGCTCTCTGAGAAGAAAAAATATGGCAACTTCATAACCGCCAGACCCGAATAGTGCAGATTCAACAGCCACAATGGAGTCAGAACTAAGCGGTTTCTGTAGCCGGTTTCTAGACAACCTGCTTCTTTCCCCACAGCTTTTGACAAAGCCCGATGGTCGCACAAAGAGGCTACACAAAGTCATTACAAAAAAGAATACTCTCCAACGGAACGTCTACGCTTACAAGCTCTGCCAATTACGGGAAATATCAAGTCCCTCAGCACTATACCCATATCCCCGCAAAAAGAAGATCTTCCCCAGAAAAGTAGTGTGGCATTAGCCTGGCCGGTGTGGCTGTAGCACTTCCCTGTATCTATTTACAGGACAGGGACCTGTTCCTAGTATTCGAGTGAAGATTGAATGAAGGGGTTGAATCGGGATTCCGAGAGTTTTACTGCTATTTGAAGCTAAATGTAGCTCTTTTCAAACCAACCTCGAAGAAATGCCCCAATTGTGCATGTTAAGTATATTGTTCTAGAAATAATCCATATTTTGCAAGAATGCTCAATCTCGCATCCGAAGACCTGCTGAGCTCTTTTATACCGCTTAATCCAACACACCAACTTGCAGCTCTCCCATGAGGATAGTCGGCGGGACGAGGTCATTATAAATGGGTATAACGTTGTGGCATACGGGAACTCTACTGTTGATGGTAATTGGCCGTCATGTGTTAACTGTACTATTTTATAGCACTCTAAGGGGCGTGTGGGGTCTACACTTCCGGATATTGTACTAAATGTCTCCGGGATTATTGCTGGAATGGGACGGCGAATAGTGCTAATCTAGTCGGTTATAAGCCGATTCTGAAGTTGTCATCGAATTCAAACAAAACGCGGAAAATTGGCTACTACTCCCACGGCGGTCGTGTCCGTGGTGGTGTTATTAGGTTAAGGAAATTTGTATCACACATGTATTGTATGAAATGGCCGACACGCCATGCTAGGAAACATTTAGTCAAAAATTTTGAATCCTGTCCTAAATATGCTGTTGAGATAGGTGCGTATTAACCTTTTATCCAACCCTCAGCTCAACTAACCTTTCTAGATAAGATAACCCCACAATGATAATCAAATGTCTTGGTGAGTAACAACCAACCCCTCAGTCAATCTTGGCACTCTCGATTTCTTCCACCACTAAGAACCCCCTCCTTGAAGATGAATGAAGGTACATGAACAAGGAGCTCTCCTTCCCGCTACTCGTCATCTCACTGCTGGAATAGACATAATAATAACATCAATTTTTTCGAGAAACACGCATCCATACCAACAATGCCTCCCTATGAAGACCTAAAAACCTACCTCTCTAAAGCAAACCTCTACCCGGACTCAGCCCCTCTAATCCCTCCAGACTTTATCCCAACCACCCAGCTAACAATCGCATACGGGCAAAAAGAGCTATCAGGAGGGAATATATTCAGGGCTAGCGAATGTATGTCTGTGCCGAGAGTATCGTTTCCTGAGGAGGTATGCACATACATATATGCCCATCTATCTATCGAGATAATCCCTAACAAGAATAACCTAGACAAATGCACAAGGTGCAAGCTATACACTCCTTCTCATTGACCCGGACGCACCTACACCTGATGATCGTAAATTCGCCTATTGGAGACATTGGGTTGTGCCGGGACTGAAGCCTGGTGAATCGGGGGCGCAGGCTATTCAAACAAAGTCTGCTTTAACGGAGTATCTTGGGCCGGGGCCGAAGGATGAGTATGTACACCTTATTTAGATAACTACTCTTGTTGCTCCCTTCGACTATTAAACATGTATGGCAATAAAGGAGGGAGTTGAGTGAGTGAGTGCTGATTCATCATGTTATATTAGGTCACGTCCGCACAGCTATCTGTTTTTACTCTTCAGAGAACCGGAGGGATTCCTACTTGGGAAGGAAGATGTCGGTGGGGAGGAGTTTGTTCAGCGTCGCTCGTTTGAAGCGTCGGAATGGGTGGAACGGAATGGGTTGGTGCTTGTTGGGTTGAATTGGATGAGGGGGGTTGGTGATGGATGGAAAGAAGGTTAATGGGTTTTAGATGGGCTGGGTATTTTACAGACGTGGCATCCCTGATATAGAAGAGGATGTAAATAGATACTTCGGTTAACGTACAAAAGGCCGGAATAACAGTTGCTCTGACTTGGATATAAGAAGTCAATTGCCGATCTTTCTAGTACAATACCGGCTACCCAGAACAAGCGAATGCTGACTCTCGCCTTTCTCCGGGTCACCTTTATGCCCCGAGCCTTGATTATCCTCTTTGTCGTGTCTGCGTTGGGCGCTTACTGTATACGACAAATAGATAACCAGAACGAGCAAGGTAAGCGGAATGGTCACGGCCCAGTAAACCCAGAACCAAGCATTCGTGACTGATTTTCCGGAAGCAGACGAGAAGTTAAATAACGGCATGGCGAAGAATGTCTTCAACAAACCGGGAGGGGAAAAATTAGGATTGGGGATAACAATTAGAATAACCAGGCGTGGACTAACCGAGATGAATGTCCCGGGGAGGAACACCATAGTTAAAAAGGCCATTCCCTTCATAGCGGAGCTATCACGTTTTGATGCCCGGGCGATCTGGCCCGAATCCTTGGCCAGTTTTTGTGACAGCTGGGCGTCCTTTTGGGCGAGGAGGTTGTAAACCTACAGCACTAAGGATAGGGCTCTATAAGGATGTTGAAGTACTTACAGCGGTCAGCTGGGCTTGTGCCCGTTTCTCAATAAATTGAATATCTCCAAGCATAACCTTTAGCCTGTGAGATAGAAATTCCAGCCGCTCTGCTAGTATCAAGCAAGCCTCTTCCATATATCCGATAGTAGCCTGTGAACATTTGCTGCGAACATGGGAAATGCTTTCTCGGATAGCCTCTAAACTTAACAAGAGGGATTTGATCTCACTTTCCAAATATGTAGCCCATTGAATCACGCCAATAATATCAATCGTAATGTTGTCAAAGTTCGGGGCTACTCTGGGGGCGTCCAGCAGGTCAGCCCTAGGTGCTGCTGTTTGGCCGCTTTTTTTTTCAACATCCAAAAGATCCTGCCAGAGGTCTTCTACCTCCGTATGTATAAGCTGCCGGTGGTATTCAGCCATCATAGTAGGAATCAAGAGAGGATTGTGGGCTAAAACCGCGTATTCGTTGATCTGGTTTTCAAGAAATTGTTGCTGTGACTGTGAGCAACCATATAATAAGGCGTTAGTTATCCCCGTATTTGGATTGTATGATATGGGTAATGTGATGTTCAGGCTCCAGACTCCGCGGGGAGCGCGACGCATGGTAAACCCTTGGGTAAGTTAGCTAAAGAAATGTCTTTGAGGGTCCTAGTGTGTGCACCTACCTATACCGGAGGATTTCTCATTATCCAGTTTGATGCGGTATTGCTGGAAATGAGGGGAACTTGTAATCAGAGACCAGGGAGTAGCCTCTGGGAGGTGGAATCTGTTCATTATTGTCCCCAATGCTGTCTTCGAGAAGACTTTCTCTGGGCTTTGGTATAGCTGATCTGACCGGGGAAATTTCAACTTGTTGACATTTGGGGACCTCTTATACCATGCTGGACCTAAGCTGTCTATCATTCAGCACTTAACTTGGTTTTTGTGGTAGTTAACGGAGTCAATACATAAGACGTAGTCCTCCAGTGGGCTTTCCATTATTTTCAGTAGTAGGTATCTTGGCAGTCTGGAAAAGTTAGACACTCGCTCAGAGTTTGGTGGGTATACCTACAGTATCAAGCCAATCCAGCAAGTCAGATTCGTCGACCGTTCCCTGGTCAATAGTGGATGCAGATTTCTTCATTGGATGCTTAGCTTAAGGTAATTTGTATCGTTCGAAGGAAACCTCTAACCTCAAAATGATGAATTACAAGGGTCTGCACCACCGTTTCATCACATTCAAATTTATTCATGAGCGCTTCCTTACCGTAACGGAACATCACCTCGCTATCCATGGCGGTCAAATGATAGACACAGCTGAGTTAACAGTGTTAAGCGTATACGAGATTTTGAATATCTGTGGTCGCCGGAAGCTCAAAACACTAGCAGTAAAATATCTCCACTACACGCAATTTTCCTGAGGTTGCACATGTCACATCTTGTTTTCTGGGGCACGCTGATTATGACTCTTTCCCTCATATTCGGGCTTGCTACTGCAGTGTGACATCGGGTGACGGACGTGGAGTCGATTCATTGGCCATCTGCCTAGCGCCTTGCCACAGTAAGACGTTTTGAGGCTGGCGTCTCAGTCATAGAAAAAGCAAAGCGGGAGCATGTTTAGCCGCTGCAATAAGCATTGCTTGACTGTTACATTAGTAGTACAGTGGCGGCTAAGCTGAAATATATCAGGGTATTTTCCCGAGCCCCGCATATCACCAAAGCCTGGCCTGGGTTGATCGTATTTTCAAGGCTTTCAACGCAGGATCCAATTATACACAGAGCATACATATTTGATTAATGATGGAAATGGCTTCTCATACCTATATTGGGCACAGAGTCTACAGTTCTGCCCAGGAGATCCCATTCAAAGAGCTGGACACCTCGGCTGGGGTAGCATTGGGGCCCTCGATACGGTCAAGGGTGTATCTGGGCCCTTCAAAGATATCTTATATGCGCGGCGCACGATTCGACTAGTTGGAGATGAGACCGGAGAAATCGTACGAGAAGTCGAAAATTTAAAACGTGTCCGACATCGCCATATCCTGCCACTTATCGCGACATATTCATTTCAAAAAAATTATGCAATCATCATGGAATTAGCAGATACAAGTCTTGAAGTATACCTTGAGGACTCTAACACGGGAAAACAACTGTCACAATGGTTTGGATGCCTCATCAGTGCTGTGGCCTTTATTCACGAGAAGGGTATTCACCATGCGGCTATTCGGCCGTCGAACATTATGATAAAGAACGGGGCGATTCTTTTAGCAGACTTCGAGCTACCAGTGATACCTAGAGTACGTTCCAGTGATACGTCAACTGACTTGCGCACACGAACCTTTTCAGTGGCACAAGGACGGATTAGATATAGCGCTCCGGAGATTTTGGCTGGTGAAGGAGTGATTGGCCAGCCGGCGGATATTTTCTCTCTGGGAGGCGTGCTTCTCCATATGTTGGTTATCAACTCATATCCACAGAAGATTAATGATATCCTAAAATCACGATATGGAGTTTTTACGATGGACTTGGTTCGGAGAGGGTTGGTGGCTGCTCTGCTAGAAAGCTCTATCCATGTCTGGTGCTCGAAACTTCTATCTCTCTGTGATGGGATGTTGGAATTGGACATGAAAAAACGACTCAAAGCAGACCACATATTCTTGGAGTGGGCAAGCTTGAAGAGATCTGATGTACCTGAGTCTTCTTGTGGGTGCATTAAACATGTAGAGCGATCTTGAGATCTAGATGATTGATTTCCCAGCTTCCACCGATTGCATAGCTTTGCAAGATCATAGTTTCGGCAATCGGTCAAAGCAAATACATGCCGGGTCAAATTATCCGTGTGGACCCGCAACCAAGGAAGGGCTTGCATGACTGACTTTAAGAACGTTAATGAGGACACTTTTCGGGAATATCTGGCCATCACCAAGGAAGTCAAAACATATAGCTGAGTCGACTAGTTTCTTTTTATAACAAGAACTACGGTGTAAACAGCCAGGTCGTTGAAAAGATATACAAAGCATCCTTAAGACTAGAAATAGTTGAATGTGATACCTCTACTTCTAGGAAGGCCTATGTGAGATAAACCACATATCAGATTCTTAAGGCTACCAGAAATTACCAAAGCTATCGTCAATAACAGCTACTTCACTACTTTCAATATGTATAAGTCCCGTGAAACCACCCGGCCCAACAAGATAAAGTCCATTAGCGAGGGTGGTAGAGGATGCACGCTAGCGACACATGCTGAGGGTGAAAATATTCGAAAGAATACCTAGCTAGAGATATCGGCCCGAGTGCGGCCCCTGCCATGTGAAACTTTATTGTGAATTTAGCGGACTTGCTCATACAGATGATGAATTATTCCTAGAAGAGCACTCACTGTTCACACAGTAGATACAAGTTGAGCTCAGCAGCATTGTATTTCCACGCCCATATTTTTCAGTAAGGAAGCTGTCCAGTTAATAATTATATTTTGATGGAGCTATGATGACCGTGAATAGGAATCTATGACGATGGTGTCGCTATCTAGCTATCTCTAAGCACCTGCACCACCTATATAACTACCTTAGGTACCTTAGGTGTGTGAGCGCTGACTAAGCTCTAGGCGAGATGGCAGCCTAGAAACTTGAACAAACGCGAGGTGGCAGCCTAGACAGAGGCCTCAGGTTCTAACATATTTCATTTTATTTTTAATTTATCTTACCTAAGATATCAACGTAAAAAACAATAAACCGTGCTTAGTTCTAAAGAAATACGGTGGCTCGGAACGCCCTGCCAAGTATCTGAGTGTTACCTGCAGCGAGGGTTATTATTCTTTGTTGTGCAGTATCTACAGAAGATAACTGCACCGTATGCTGACTTCGCAGTAAAAGTGTAGTTCTTTGGAGTAGTTCAGCCTATTATATAAGAGGCTATATATATTAGGGGGGAGGATTTTGCGTGTTTCAGTACTCTTACTAGTTCTACTCCTACGATTAATAGTAACAGCAATCGCTTTAAATTGCCCTCGCCAAGTCAAATATATTTTCTCATCAAGTGCCATTCTTGAGCCTGGAAAAAAAGTTGGTTAGGTGGTTGAATAGCTTCAAATTCCCACGCGCTGTCCCATTCGGTGGTGGGTGATCCGAATGGGTGAGAATTACGTTTAGTACCCGACCGTGGGGGAAGCACATAGGACCCTCAGGACCCTCCCTGGCCACGTTCCGAGAATGAGCGAGCCTGTTGACGTTGTCTAACACCTAGCTTCACAAATGTCTCTCTTAAGCCCTTACCACGATCTCAAACACATCAACATCGGCTCAACCCGGGACCAATGCCGCATTGGCGACTGTTGCAGGCTACCCGCCAGTCTGTCTGTCCGCCAGTTGATGGGGTATATCTTAGAAGCCTCTGGAGCGGAGTATAGTGCCATAACTACCCCAGTCGTTAAACCCGTCGTCGCCCTTGCAGGAGTGCGCTGTCATGATCCAAGAAGGAATTAGAGTTAGCAAGTAGCCATACGGATTTACCAGCTGACTAAATAATTTAAGTCAGTGAGAATGAATAGATTAATGATGATGTTGGCAAATGATAACTCAAAGCATTTTGACATGGCCTGCAAACATACTACAGATGCGTTCTCTCACGCGGGCATAGCCCAGGAGAAATACATTGCTGTATTTAATCCAAATTATCCATTTTTCCGTGCAGGTACTAAACCGCCACCGTTCAAATTCGAGGCTCGGGCCAGAACTAGGCAGAGGTAGTTAGTGTAGGCCTTTTAGGTCATCCTCTGTATATTCGTCTTGACGCCGAAACCCAATACCATCATACCCGCTTTCTCCATCTTGCCTGCCTAGGGGCGTTAGATCTAACCAGCCAAAAGTATTCATCAAATGCTCTCCACCACGCCCATAGGTTGAATAGGTGTGGTATATCTTTCCTTCTTCGCCAACTTTACCATCGCCCCGGTAGAAGACGCTATGACCGGGTTGCTCTCCCATGGCGTGAAATCCCTTGGAAACCTTGAGCAGCTCTTCCTTGTTCCTGAAGTTGTACTCAACCGGATGAACAGATTCATCCTGGGTCACGTGCATGTCATAATTAAAATCGGTGTTATGTGATGATACCCAAGGGAACGTCCAGCCCATGCGTGTTTTGTAGGCAGTGATCTTCTCAATTGGAGCTCGAGAGACGGCGACAACGCTGGTCGAGCGAGAGTGAATATGTTTTAAAACAGGAAACGAGTCACCCATTACAGTGCAACCACTACAACCTTGTTCCCAGGATGGATCAAACATGAAGTGATAGATGATCAGCTGGCGGCGACCGGCAAAGAGATCCGATAAGCTGAGGGTCCTTTTCTCATTATCTTGCTCGGAGACGGTCTCGAATGTATAGCACTTGGTAACCTCAACAATTGGAAGCTTTCGGCGCTCTGCAGCAAGGGCATCCTGGACCTGTGTTGCTTTTTTTTCTTTCTCCAGAAGACTCAGGCGTGCTGCACGATACTCTTCGGGAGAAACAGCCTATACTAGAGGTCAGAGAAATGAAAGATGTCTTTGCAGAGAGGGTGTAATGGGAGCCGAACGATCGTCATCTCTGCAATAGGAGGTCTTAAAGTGACTCTGGATTTATGGAAACTGGGCGTTGAGGTTGATGTTGCCTTAGCAGAAGTAAAGGGAACTTACCAGGCCTTTATACGTGCATTGTCTTGATGATTTAGGTGAATTGGCAACGTCCTTAGGCATTTAACTATCAGGCATCCATGGATACTGAAGATCAGATGGAAGCCTGGCCCCTGGCCTCTCGTGTTGGAGCCTTCTGAGTGACGCAATCCTAAAGGATTTAGCCAGCTTTCCTTCTCGTATTTATACCTTCCTGTCTAGATTATCCACCAGTTAACACACTCTGGGCATATCAAGTGCCAAATCCATTATCAATACGCTTCGGAATGCGGCCCGAAGCACCTGCCCTGCAAGTTAAATCAATATCTTAACATCTGCCCCGCCCCACCTATTGTAAAGTTACAAGTTCCAATGAAACCCGTCAAAGGCGTTGCACATCTTAATCTTGACAGCAATATTTTATTTATAGTTTATATATATATATATATTCCCTTTTTTTTTTTAATTATTGGGCCATTCTCGTGATCTACGTGATCCTGGTGTCAGGAAGACACTTATTACGAGAGGAATAGTTGTAATAGGAAAGCTATTGGCAGCTGGCGGGCTGGTTGAAGATGGTAGTATATAAGGCGTGCTCCGGGTGGTCTTCTGTCCGCAGAAGATCATTGTGGTCTTTTTGGCTTAGTGGCAGTCATGGAACCGGAGCACATGACTTTGTTACAAAATAATTGTAATAGGATCGGGACGATAGGAGATCTAGACGGGATCGACCACGAAGCCTAGATCATTCGGCGTCGGGCCACCAAGGGGAGACTTTGGATACGATTCAGATATGACTTCAGATGTGACGTCGAATCGCCACCGGGACGGGCATAAAAGAATGGAGAAGCTTCGCCCGTCTCTTTGATACCTTCCAGAATCAGTCTCTGTATTTACAAGACGTATAGCTGAATCCCAGCAACCTCATTCGCCTATTCAGATACATACCAATTAGCTTTCCGTCTAATCTAATCTAGTACCGGAACCGTTGTAGATTCGCATCTGATTCCCCGCCTAGTCGACGGGTCGTCTGCCCGACAACCAGGACGTCTTCACAATTCTGATCGCATATGGCCCCTTCCCTTCCCTTTCACGATTTTCAGCCTATGCGGGTCAAATTTTTGTTTAAATCCGTTGTTCTTTCTCCTAAACGAAGGTCTCTAGGAGTAAATATGAGTACTTCATAACATAAATAGCTCCTAGAACTAGCCGCGAGCTTTTAGGGTTTACAGTGACATTGAAGGAGTCCGATAATTGACTAGGAAATAGGAGAAGCCTAAATCCAGAAGAGGCTCCAACAAGCTGGCCGTGAATTATTGACTAAATGGGCTAAACGGAGAGCGATGTGGTTTAATGCCAGTCGATGAATCTAATTCACCTCTATGCAACGGGTAATCCAATAGTCTCTGGGTACGAGTTCCGCCTACGCCCCAAAATCGGGGACGGTGGAGGAGCAATCTCGTCCTCAAAAATAAATCAGGGAAGAAGGAGAGAAAGAAAAAAGATGGCATTGTGGGGCAAAATAAAACCATCAACTGTCTCCCCGTCCGAGAGGGTGTAGAAATACCTAAAAACAATTTTAACAGAAAAACTATACCCCCGCCCTTTGATGGGTGTACGAGCTATTCTATGTCGCATCCTCACTCACACCTTGTAAGATCCAGGTTGCAACTTCCAGAAAACCCCCTCCGGATCATAAGCTTGCTGAATCTGGGACAGTCTTGCGCGGTTTTCTGAGCCGTAGCTAGCATATACCTCCTGCCCTGCGCCGGCATAGTTCTGGTAAATAAAAGGATGGTAGAGGCCTCGCTCCTTCGCCAGAGAACTAGCTTTGCTCATAATGTTTTTCGAAAGTTCCTCAAAACGCTGGTCATCTGCAGCATCCTCATATCCAAAGGTGGTGCTAAACACTATTTTATTGTGGTCAGCATTAGAATATTTTCTTGTGCTGCTAACAAAATAGATGAAAAGGACTCTGGGGCAAGAGTACGTACGGAACAACGGGCCATCATCCGGATGAACGCCCAGCGGATTTCCTCCATTTTTAGCAAACAGCTCAATCTCGTGTTTCGTGAGCAGTTGAAAATTGCATGACATGAGAGCACCTGGAATCGTTATGTACGGCTGCACATTGAAAAGAAACACATCCAATAGGTCTGAGATCAGGTCGGCATCTACCATGAGGGTCACGGTTCTCCATGAACCTCTGTCATTATTGTTAACTAAGTTCAACCCTTGTGTGTTTGCAACGTCCTTGACGTTAGGGCGTAGGGTAAAATAGCTAGACTTTTTTTTCGACTTACCGTTTTCCTTTGATCTCGGCGTTCTGCGAATCGATTTCCTGCGCAAAATCGCTCATATTGCTCACTCTCTGAGTGGTATAAAGTTTTTTCAGCGAACTTATATTGCGAAATACCATTGGGTCCGTGTCCGGGCCACTATACATTCTTGTCATGCCAAAGAAGAAACTGCGGTAACTCGGCACCCAGGAAACGAACAAATAAGCATGGGCACCTGGATCGGTTTGATTTTCGTCGGTGAGAGCGACAAATTCCCGAACGACATCCCTCGAATGGGTTGCGAACCCGAGTCTGCCAATCGCCTTGAAAAGATGTTTATTGACTTGACTGAGGATGGATTGAGTCGTCCACCGCCACTGGTCTTTCAGCCCCAGAGCAGCCCTTCTTGATTGGAGGTCTTCCATGATGAAGACGGTAGTTCCGCCCGACATCAGCTCATGCCGATACACCTCAAAATCAAACCGAACCACTATCCCAAAATTGTTGCCGCCGCCGCGCAGAGCGAAGAAAAGGTCCGGGGAGGAGTATCGGTTGACATTGGCGATGGTCCCATTGGCCAGGACAACCTGATAGTTACGGACATTGTCGACTGCCCAACCATACCGACGGGACAAAAATGAGATGCCACCTGTGGGGTAATAATTAGTCCACGGCCTTTCCCTTGCCTTCCTGAAGCAGGGGGGGAAGAGAAAAGGATAGGAAGGCACCTCCTAAGGTAAATCCCGCAACGCCCACTGTTGCTGAGCGCCCACCAACGACTGTGAGACCCTTCTCCTCCAGCACTGGGTACACGTCAATCCAGCGGTTCCCGGCCCCAATCATAGCAACCGACTCGTCTTCAGACACAACCACGCTATTCAATCCACTCATATCAATCAGTAGTCCGTCTCGGATACTAGATACTCCAGCATGATTCCCATGTCCGCCACCTCTGACGGCAAAGTGGCACTTTTGCTCTTTCACAACTTGCACGATTCGAGATACCTCTTCAGCAGATTCCGGTCGCACGATACAACTTGGTTTTACATCTCGTTGTTGCCGAACGAAATACCGTTCGGCAAATTCTGGGGTAAGGTCAATCGTAGCTTGGAGTTGCGAGCACTACGATTTTTACCTGAAATATGAGTAAACGGATGGTCCTTGAAGGGATCCCAATTCACTTACAGCCTGTTGGCAATTGGAGAAATTCCCGAATGCAGTCGATCCCTCAAATAGCATCGGTGCCAGCACCTCTTGGCTATTACCAACTGCGCTGAGCAGTAGGACGAGAAGGGAGGAAGTTGCCAACATTGTGGCTGTGGCTGTGGCTGCACCTATGATGAAGCAGGCGGCTTTTGTAGGTAAAAAGAGCGCTCCAGTAGAGCGATGAGTAACTCAGAATTTGGAGAAAAGAAAATATAACTTATGGAGTGGAGACAGAATTAATATTGTAAAGGATAGTTGGGAAGAAAAATCTTCAGAGAGGGGAAACAAACATTCAGCTCAGCCCAGCTCAGGCTAGGTTTCTCACCCGAATCAGGCTAATCGCGCTACGGCGGACTAGATCAATGTAACTTTTAAATTTGCGAACTAATATTTTTTGGCCCCGGCCATTGTATTCTGGAATCTGGTGCAAGCTGTATATCCAGGACCCACTTTAAGGTTAACTAATAATAGTGAGTGGGCCCATCGCTTTTTGGCTCTTCCAGCCGACCCAACATAACAAAAATACATGATGCAATACCGATTTATATTCAAGCGCGCCAGCAGAATGAGGATTCGAAACTCGGGATGGGCCGTTAGGAGAAGGCGAGCTCATCCTTATCAGAAATACACTAGCCCCAATTAGCCCCAACTAGAACATGCCTTACACTTGGTCATTTCATTGGAGCTGGAATTGTCTGACCCGCTCCTTCGGGTACGCAGCGCCTAGCTTTATGCTGTTATCCCACCGTTTCGATTCAGGGGCTTTGAAAGGGATCATCACATCACCACCTCAAAATGGCACAACCTTGATCTCGACTGTGTATAATGAGTGTTAATCTCATGAAGGTGGAAGGAGGTCCTCCAACAATCCTAAAAATATACACCACAGAACACTTGCCCCAGCCCGCTGTAGGGGAAATATTAGCCCGCTTAGGCTATCGCTTCACGGTCTCACTCCTTCAGCGCTTGCCCCTCTCCAAAGGTGCAGATTTGTCCCAGAGTCAGCCTTCCTCGCTTTCATAATTAATAGCATGTTATTTAGTCAACAGTGCATCTATCTTCTTACAGGTCCTTTGGGATTTTTAGACCAAAAGATAAATACCTAATATATATACCTACTATGCTACAGCTAGTATTCTGATCTAATAAAAAATAATATTTAAATTAATTATAATAATGCCGCTGTATAATCCCCCCCCCCCAGAAAAAAAAATCACAAGCAAAGTAGTTGCTTTGTTGATTCTTCACTGAAAACATAGTTGTACTCAAGAAGACCATGTAATGCGGTTTGTAAAATGTAGAATTACATCTTTGTCAAGAAGCTTATATATATCTATCTCCCCCAAACCTTATATTATTATTTAGTTACTACGTTTTATTTTTAGAGTCCAACCTACAAGGTCTCCGTTTCCAAGCTACCCAGTTATTTGATGATGATTCATTACTTTAGTATTTCCTCTCTCTTAATCATAGACTAGCCCACAGATCTCGGTCTACATGCAACGGGTTGGATTGTCATTGTTGTGGTGCCAAGACCTAATTCCAATCAACAAATTGGTCAAGTCATGGTTCATGGGCACACTGTTCATAGAAGTAGCCTCTACTCTTCTTCTATGAATAATAAATAAAAAATAACTAAAAAAAAATCTATAATCAATAAGAGCAAGAGTATCGCGGTTGAGTATATTAGAATATTAGAGTACTCATTGGAATGCAGTGTACCTATAGTTGGTATACTTACCTAGGGTTTGATAGCTACCAGTGTTTCAAAAAATCAATTGAGTTCAGGCGTTGTGACTGATTTACTGACATTACGTATGATGCGGACTTACACTGGCGTTAAAAGTTCTTAACTTTAGATAGACCTCAACATTGTCCTATATTTCTGTCTGTTTTTGGCTGAACCATGTAATTTAATAGGTCCCGAATTGGAGTAATTTTAAGGTAAAATCGAGCGTTTTGAAAATTGGCATTTTAATTAACGGTGGTGGCCTTGCTAGGTAGATACCATTACCAGTGTGAGTTTGGTAATCGGAACGCAAAAAAATAGACATTTTACTAAAATTACATCGAACCACAGGGAATAAAATCAATGGCGCGCTCAGGCTCTTCACCATAATAACATGGGGAGGAAGCTCATCTAGTATACTGCGCTGGTATCTTCTTGGTGCAATTCCTGGGGTGGGACCCAGCGTGACATGACAATCGGGAGTCATGCTATTTATTTGGTCTTTTTCCCAAATAGAGCTTTCTTCGGCACTCTGGCCAGCCAGTACATGAAAAGTGCCCCAAAGATATTGACGACAATATACACGACAAATATGCCAAAATTTCTCCACCGCTGGTCATAGAACGCATTAACGCCCTGGAGATATTTATTTGTCTTCCCGATGGTGCAGTAAGTGCATATATCAGTCGCGTCAGTGTCCTGCAAATAGCCACCGGCAATTGCAATATAGTTCTGCAGATATTGACCGCAGGTCTGCCCCTGGGGCGGTGCAAAATGCAGCAGCTCATTTGCGGCACACACAACATCTGTATTGGCGACAGCCGTTGTCATCAAGCCCTGGACCATATATGTGAAGGGTGACACGCGGTACATGAAGATCCAGAAATGGGGAAAGCTACTTGGACTAGCAAGGACACCGCAAAAGATCAGACACAGCATGAAGAGCAAGTTGGCGAGATTGCCACCAGCCTCTGCAGTCTCAACGCCAGCAATGACGAAGTCGGTGAAGGTGCACGTAAACATCATGAATCCCCATAGGAAGAGGAAGAAGAGTCCTCCCCGCTCGGCAACCTGGTGTGCTGACTCGGCATTTTGGTAGAGCCCGATGGGGTAGTAAAAGCAAAGGAACATAACAACTGCCATCAATGTGTTCCAAGGGATCTCTACAAGAATCTGCGAAAGCATGAAGACCTTCCACGAATACACTTTAGAAGGGCGTTCACGAACTTCATAAAGCGACCTCTGGATGACAAAATATGGCATTGTCTGTTGCACAAGTTGACCAAAGACAGTTAAGAGATTGAATATAGCAAACATTTGGTTTTGTAGCCCCTGGACGGTATTGGGTGCCTTGAAAAATGCAAAGCCTAGTTTATGAACTCTGTTAGGATAGTACGTTAGGGTGAAGGGGTGGCGCGCTGCAAGTATGGTGCGTACGTACCGATGAAGGCGGAGATCAAGGTAACAAGAGATGCCTTGGAGTATATATAAGATGGAGTACGCCAATACTGTTGGAAAACCCGGTGGGTGACCTCCCAGAGCTGTAGGTGAAACGGAGCCGCAAATTCCGTTAAATTTGCCTGGTCCTTGGGGTGCGATCCAACGTCTGGACGGTTAGTCTGTAACCGGCGCAGCTCCGCTTGGACGACTTCTAATTCTGGACTGTTACGCCAGGTTGCGGGCCAGTCCACCTCGCTAGTTGAACCCGGGGCAGCACCAATAGCTTCAAGCATCCATTCGGCCGGGTTGGCACCGGGTGGACAGGCAGAAGCACCATTGCGTTCAAAATATGATATCATGTGCTGGGAATTCTGGCCAATGTCGCCGAAGTACACTGTTTTCCCACCACCAGCCAGCAGGAGCAAGCGATCGAAACGCTGAAAAAGCATGGCCGAAGGCTGATGGATAGTACATAGAATTGCCTGCCCACTGTTTGTCAGCCTTCGGAGAAGATCAAGAATAGCCCAGGAAGTCTGGCTGTCAAGACCAGAGGTAGGTTCGTCAACAAAAACCACAAGTGCTGGTTTAGCTGCGAGCTCAACACCAATAGTTAATCTTTTCCGCTGTTCAACATTGAGACCTTCACCAGGAATGCCGACCACAGCATCAGCGTACTCCTCCATATCCAGCATCTTGATCACTTCATCTACATACGCAAGCTTTTCTTTCCGGGGGATATGGCCCGGTTGACGTAGAAGAGCACTGAAATTGAGAGCTTCTCTAACTGTAGTGGTTTCAAGATGTAAGTCTTGCTGCTGGACATACCCGGTTTTCCGCTGGAACGAGGCATCACGGGGAGTACCATCAACAAGCATCTCACCCGTTATAATACCCATAGATGTTCTATCAGCTAGACAGTCAAGGAGAGTCGTCTTGCCAGCACCAGACACACCCATTAGTGCCGTTAGAGTGCCTGGCTTTACCCAGCCATCAACATGATCCAGGATCCGGCGCGTGTTGCCCTTTATATTGACTTCATAGCAAACGTTGCTGCACAACCCAATATGTTAGTCAAAATTCATGCGCGACGGCCGTTATTGAAAGGCAAAATATGCACCAATACTAACCTCCAGTGGAACACTCCAGTTGCCTCTTGATTAGCGTCGGACTCCTTATTTGATGTTATTTTCTTTGGATGATCGGCTACGGTGATGACGCCCGAAGGAGACGGAACGCCGACCTCGACGTCATTTTTGCTCTCCTTGAATTGTGCGGGTCTGTGGCCGCGACGAAAGACAAGTACTTCTCCTTCGGATTTTTTAGCTGTCACGAGCTCCGTGAAGATCATATACAGAGCATGAAAGAAACTAATGGTTGTCAGTGCATAATGTCAAAGCTTCTGCCAAGAAGGATAACAAACATAATAAACCCTAGCACAATCCCTATGTTACGCCATTTATGGCTCGGATCGTAACGGAAGGAAGATTTAATGTAGTCGGTTCCTTGGACGTATTCATGTCCGGAAATTGCGCCTACTGCCGCACATATGCGATTATCATTGCTGACATTTTCATACCCGGGAACTGCGTCGCTTGGGATGTATGAGGTGCAAAGGTACTGACGGCCAGAAAACTGTTGCCCATTAGCTCCTGAGTTGACGGCCGGAAAAAGGAGACAAACCTCATTTATCATGAGAGATTCAAATATGTATGCCATGGGGTCGATGTAGTTGATCCATCTACACCACCCCAACATATAATCAATGGGAATAACGAAACCGGTGAACATGATGAGTGCCAGAATAAGGATAGCGGCTGGCACCATAGCTTGCGACATTGTGCGTGAGGCGGATCCAATGGCGCGAAAGATACCAGACATCGCTAGCACAGCAAGGAAGGAGGTCAATAAGTAGAAGAAGAATGCTCCGGGCTCACGACGGAGATTGCTCATGAAATCTGTACATGTTAGAAAGGTGTTCTTCCCCCTTCTTCAGGCGCAATTAAAACACCCCGCAAAATGCTATGAAATGGATGGAAAGTGACTGACAAATGACTAAATTAAAGACGATGGTATTCAAAACCTTGTACGGCATATCCATCAGAGCAGAGGCAACCGCTTCGGCAGAAGGATGGTAGAAAGCGTATCGGTCATGCTTCTCGACAATACCACGTTGAGCATACAGAGTAAGGATTTCCAAGGCAGAGCTGAAGGCGTTCATAAGAACGGCAAAGAACAAGAGTGCAGAACGTTGAAAAAAGCTCCCGGTGGTTAGGTTCAGGTTATAGTAGATGGAGGAGATGATTAACCCCATAACAATATTACCAATTAGCTGGCCAACAGTAAGGGAGGGATCACCAATGAGGCGCCGATATGCACGCCACAGGCATAGGCTAATCTGCTGCTTGTAAGAAAGCGTATATGGGGATTTCGCCCGCTGTCCTTTGGATTGCTGCTCCCGTTTCAGGGCACGGAAGGCCTGAGCATCAGGACCATCGATTGGGTGTTTAGTCTTGTACGCTTCAATCTCTGCCTGCAGCTGCTGGTACGCTTGGCTATTCCGCCAGGCTGCAGCGAATTCATCTGGCGTTCTGGGGGCCTTATCTTCGCACCCGGCACGTACAATGCGCTCACGGGGACTGGTCATGGAAGTTAGGAAATCAGGGGTTGTTTGACGTTCAGGGCACTCAAAGCCGAGATTTATAAAGTACTCGCGAGCCTGGTCGGCGCGACCGAAGAAAATTTGTCGCCCCTCGTATATGACCAAAGCCTTGTCAAAGAGATTGTATGCACTCTGTGGCGCTTGATAAATCGAAACCGCACAAGTGGTCTGGAAGAGTTCGGCCTGTAGTCTCAGAGTTTTGCAGAATTCGATGGCATTTGCACTATCTAGCCCTCTCGTCGAATTATCCCAGCATTGAAAGGGGGCGCCTGAGAGAGCAGCCTCGGAGATTGTAACACGCTTTCTCTCCCCGCCGGAAACACCCCGAACGTACTCGTTTCCGACCCTTGTGTTCTTAGTATGACTGATTCCAAACATCGCCATTACCACGTCGCGTAGATGGTCGGAAAACAAGGAGGCAGTAATGGCAGAGGGTAAGTTTTGCGGTGTGCGCGCACGGGAGGCGAATGTCAAGGTCTCGCCAACTGAGAGCATGGGAAAATGAACGTCCACCTCGGCAGTGTAAATAGTGTCTCCCCGATGCTGGCTGTGCATCTCCTCAGCGGTCAACCCCTGGTAGTTGAATTGTGTTCTGTCGTCGATGAAAAGGCCGCTTGTTTCCCCAGCTAGGGTTTTGAGGAAAGTGCTACATCCAGAGCCGGGAGGCCCGAGGACCACTAGCATCTCTCCCCGGTGCAAGACGCCGTCAAAGTTCTGCAAAATGGGAGCCCGGCTCTTCCCATGGCCAACCGCCTGGCGGACGAGCCCCACTGCCTCAAGCCACACGTTCACTACGTTCTTCTGGTATCGTGTGCCAGCGCTGTACCCGGAAACCGTCATATCCTGGAAACAGACACCACTGGTCCGGAACGAGCCACCAGCAGATGCGACCGTGTCTACTAGGGCCCTGGCCCAAGCCCGCGCGTCAAACGCTGAGCCATTGGGATTCAAACTGGACTCGGGGTCTGACTGAGCCTTGAAGACACTGCCATATGCGTGACCGTGAGACTCTGAAGTGAAAGTCCGGGCAAGATCCTGGACAAGACTGTGCCTCCGCTTCGTTTCTTTGACGTCGTCACTGGAGTCGACGGCTCCCTCTCTCGCTCCTTCGGTGACGGACGATTCGTGGCCTCCGCTGACTTCGGAACCATCGCGACTCCGCGATGTCGGATGACCAGGCTTTGAACTGCCAATTATCTGTGCTGTGCGGTTGCCATCGCCGATCGCGTCGACACTGGTGGATGACATAATAAACAGCGTATAAGTTAGCCCTATGCTTGCGCTGCACGCTGCACTAGGTGGGTGCGGGGGCTGGCTAAGGAGACAACAAAATGAAGGAACAAGGCAGTTGCGGAAATATTAACTCTCTGCTAAGGTAGGGGTGCCACGAAGGCCCTAAATAAGCTAATGAGACTGACGCGAGAAAAGGGTCGGATCTCGGAGCTATATTCTAGTCCCTCTAATACATACACCAGTCTAATTTGCGCCCTTTCTATATTGGCCACAGACGTTGATCCAATCCCCATCGGCCATGCTGCCGCTGAGTAAGCGCCCTATTCGTCTTCCCCCCGGAAGCAACAGCTAGTTGGGGTCTAGCTTATCTTTGACCACTTTAGACTCGGGGCGCCGGAAAGCAAACGTTCCGGTGAAGGCATTTGGGCTTTCAATATAAGACATCCTTGCAGGAACGGCAAGGCTCCCCCTGCGCTTGCACAAGCCCTAGTCCAAACTAAGCTCATCTTCGGCGTATATCTGGTTTGCTGAAAATCTCGTCACGAAACTTGAGGACAGCTTCTTAGGCGGACGGGCCAATATGTTAGGAGACAGGGAGGTAAGGGGGGCCTTAGAAAACGCCATTCTATAAACTTTCGGGGGCTTCCCCAAGCCGGTCCTCTTTGGCTATGCTATATAGCGGAATACACAAAGCGGCCGCTGCTGGTTTATCAGTTGAGGGAGCTCCCAAGCATCGACATTATCCATGACGCTGTGGGGGCGGTTTGCAGCTTATAGTACGCTTCATACTCGCAGTTGTTGACCAGCCTCTCTTCAGGAGTCCCATTAGGCCTGCCTACTCGAAATTGTCGGCCGATCTGCCGGGAATACGAAGTGCTAGAGCATGTGTTTGGGCGTTCTTAGCTTTAACTTCGATCTGGAATCTTCCTGCAGTCCACCGTCTACTAGTTGACGTCCTAAGCCTAGCTGCAGAGGTTGAGAGACGTGTGCCCAAAATTGTCCAAAAAAACGCAACTGATGCCCTTCATGCCCTTTAACTGCTGGTACGATTCCGGTATTGTTAGGCCTTCATAGATAATATCCGCCACTGGCACCGCATCCACAAATTAGATGCTTTGTCATTGCTCCTTTAGGGACCTTCAAATCGCTCTCTATCGAGACTCTGTGGTGGCTCGGCTACTCAATACATTTGACGCTCATGTAAAGTTCATTTTTGCATCCAGTGGCACAACGTACCTCGACCCGAATGCCAGGTCTAGGATCGATCGTTATGTCTGCACCCCATTCTGGGTTGCTTATGCGGTTGATAATAATCGTCGATTCGAATGGGTCAACCAGCTGCCATCTAAGCCGAGGCCTGCAACGTTGATCATGAGGAACATAGCAATGCTTCCTCTGCTGCCATAGGCCCCTTGTTCCCAGTCTGCCTCTGTCGAGGTGATCGGTTTTTAAGGTTAATGTTTGAGCTGAGACTCGATCGACTATCCGCTGACTCCGCGGAGACAATCATTTGCTTAGGTAACTAGCTGGAGTTGGGCATAGTTATTCAATGATGGTTATAATAGCCCCTCACTTTGACATCCATCTTGTGCTAGAATTAAGCGAACTTTGGGTTAGTTGTAACGATAGCCGCCAAGAACGCATGGGAGGTTCCAATGTGACAGGTAATCTTATCTGCATCTTTAGATTGGTTGATCCGGGAATATTATCTCGTACACAGCCGTCTTGCCAAGTCTCATTTCTCGGCTGGCCAATAATAACCCTGCAAGTGTTGGTGGATCCTTCTTCTTGACCCTCGCAAAAACAAAAGACAACGCTCAGGGGATGGAAAATGGCGATTGGGTATGAATCTGAATGAATTCAATGCACCCCCCGTGTTCGATGAGGCAGTAGGAATGCTTGACTACTTTGCGGATACTCTCGCGTGCAACGAACGCCACGATGAGGCCAAGGGGCCGCAAGGAAATAGGTAATTATTTTTTGACCTCTTTTTTTGTGCTGGGGTGAAGTTGGCTAATTAATTTTCTGCAATCTAAATGACACATATTCTTGGACTTATCGATAGATAGAATCTAATATCCATCAATAAGTAGGACAGCCAGTTCCCAGTCCACTCGACCACGCACTCTCGGCAGATGCCATGGAGCAGATGGGGATCTGAACCATGCCGGGGCTACCAAATTCCGCTAGGTCGAGCATACTTTCAATACCGGTTACTGAGGCTAATTGACTTCCATCAGGAGAATTTCCGTACATGTTCGCAGTGTTGATTGCTCTACAAGGCGCGAGGGGGGGTTAGTTGTCAGCAATTAATGCTTAAAGCCAAGGAATTGGTGACTCACGCTCGGACTAGCATTTCTAGGGTCAAGCCATGCAGCCATTCCCCACCAGCAGCAAGTTCGCTGTATCCAGGTAATTCCTCAAATTGACCATGCCGATCGGTGCATACAAAAGCATCGCAGAACTTGGTATAGAGTTCCCCTTTCCGACCTACAAGGTAGTAAGCTCTGCCATCAATACAGACCTGAAGGTCCTTCATGACTAATGGATCGTAGAAAGTGCCAGTCGGAAATTCTGTGTCACAGTCGATAACTGGATCAATGATGAGGGGAACATAACCTGAAGGGCCCAATTTCCAGGCCATCCAGATCATCATAGCAGTATACGACTGGGCCATGGATTCGGTTATGTCTGTTTTTGATGGAGGCGTGAACCCTTCCTGGACCCAGATGCCGGTTGAAATCAAACTGTGTAGTAACTGGATACCGTCCGTCCGATTCTGGACCGGTTGGTTATATGGTTTATCAACGAAGATTTTCTTACTCTAGAGAAACCGTCAGAACATGTTGGAAGTTTTGGCGTGAGGAGGAAACGTCATGTTTCTTACCAAATTGAGATAGGAATCAGCTATACGCAAAGCATTTTGTTTCATTAGGCCAGTCAGGCTAACGTCGTCTGGATCGTCAAGGAATGCCTTTGCGTCTGAGGCGATACTGACGGCCCCTGACACGATAGTGCTGAAAACCTCCTTCATTGTTTCTTTGGCTGCTTCACTAGTGATGCCGCTCAAGACCAATTTAAATGCCGGAACGGACGCGACCTCCAAGGTCATTCCGAGCAAATCGAGGATCAGGTCAATAGCATCATTTGGCTTAGGCGCAAAGGTATCGGAGATATTTCCGTAAATGTCCACCCAATTCGCCGCGTCAAGAGTTGAGTCGTAGAGATTATGAAGAAAGACATGTAAAGCAGAGAATGAGTTCCAGATAAGATCTGAGCAGCCGGTCACACCGACGCCGCACTGTTTTGAGGAGCACCAGTCATCGTTATCCACCACTCCACAGATGAAATCGCTGCCACTCGATGCTCCACCAATACCAGGAAGATAATTAGCGATTGACTCGGACATATACTGGTTAGTATCCACATCAAAACCATTGAGATAGTTGTTCGTCACGTCAGTCCAGGCCACCTCACATTTTCCGTCGATCCACCTCTGACGCGCATTTTTATCTTTATTCTGCAGGGCCTGACATGTAATTGATCTCCAGTCATTTGTGACCAGGACAGGTAGGTTAGGGTTCACAACAGGGCCATCGTCACCACCTCCTGTGCCGCTACAGACATTGAGCCAAGAATCAGCGATATTGGTGTCAGCACGTGTGAAATGAAAATCCGCACGTGTGTCTCCGTTGAGATCGGGGAAGTGCATGCAGGCACCCTGAGCAGGTCCCTCGTAGGCGGAGGCGTGTGAGTTTGCAACATCCCATCGGAATGCGCTGGAATCTGTATCGACTGTGCCACGCTTGATGTTGTACCAGACCCGGGCATCGCCATTAAACTTATTGATGTGGATAAAATCAGCCTTCCTGTCGCCTGAATAAGTTGGATTAGTGAAGGCTTCTAGTGTTGAACGAACTTGTTGGACAGGAGAAGAAGAAACAGAAGAAGACACACCATTGACATCGGCAAAACGATGGTTCGCTCGATCCTAGTTTGTTGGAGTCAGAAACAATAAATGAAGGCGAACAACCGGCGATACCCACCAGACCCTCACTGAACTTGTACTGACTGATCTCTTCCCAGTCATCTACCCCGTGGTGGAGCCATCCTTTAGATCTGCCGTCTGGTTCCATGCAGCTACAAGGAATTAGTGAGACCAAACACCCAGCTGGGGGAAGATACCACCACTTACACAAAGTCCGACCAGCCATTTCCACTAGAAATCGTTAGTGAGAACTACATACAGTGTCGTTTGGCCGGCGGCAACGGGAATGATAGTATGCTTACTCAATATCTGCCCAATGAACAGCCTGGTCAAAGAGCCCAACTCCGCGCTTTTGATCGCATTCGACCTGCGGAGCGGCGTCTGCGATATATTTCCAACCGAAGTCTGTTCCGTCGGCTGAGTTCCTGATGTTGTTAATCCAAACCTCCATGGTCCCTCCTCCATCCGGGACGTATATGATATCGCAAACGCCATCGCCATTGAAGTCTGCGAGATACAGATCCCGACGATTGAGATTACGGTTAGTTTCAGGAGATGGTCGATTGTTAGAATCCCAGAGATCCACCGGCTGCTTCCACATCGGGGAATTCATTGTACCGGTGTTGGCATAGAGTGTCATTTTTCCCTTGGAAAGCATCCACACATAGTCCATCCGCCCATCTGCCCATCCCATCATATTGCAATACCGGTCTCCGTCCGCTTTAACCCAAACCGGGATCAGTTAGCCATTGCCAATTTGTCAGTTTGGGTTGCTGCATACAGACCTTTCTGTTTGGTCCCTCCCGATCCCTTGCTCTTCCATACAGTAAAATCATAGTCGTAGAAAGTTCTTGGTAATCCCAGGGCGGTCTCCGTCTGCTTGGGCCCTCTAGTTATGTGGATGTAATCCGCTCGACCGAGAAGGCCAAAATCTTGGGGATCTCCATAAGCCTTGGCGATATGAACGCCGTCTCGCGCCCCCTCAACGCTCATGCCTCCATATGTCCACCCACCGTCTGCTTGATTGATGTTCCTTCCATTGCGCCAATTGACAGCAAGGCCGTTACCTTCTTCCCCGGTGGCGCAGTCACGACTGTTCGTTGCCACCCAGCCCTGCCCCGTAGTGTCCAGCCAGATCCAGTCATCGCGACCCTTTTATATTCAGTCAATAAAATCTAATTAGATGGGAGACAATAGGTTTCGTACATCTCCATTCACATCTGCAAACCGCAGGCCATCGATGTCGCCCATATTTTGGCCTGTTCTTCTCACCCCAAGAGGCTGCCAGTACTCAGGTGCATCCTCTTGATTCATCCAAGATTTATTAGTAACGTTCTTTGTACTCTGGTTAAAAAGAGAAAAAGGAGGAAATAAAATTGAAACGGGAACATACGGATGCCTCCATTCCTCCAGCACATAATATCACCTGTGCCGGAGGCAGCACAATAGTCTGCACGACCATCACCGTCGATGTCAAATATGTGGATAAGATGCTGAGAACCCCCATAGGGCGACGGGGGCGTGAAATCATTCCATTGGCCAATCCTGTGAAAGTTTGGAACAGTATCCCCCCCCTTACCGTCGTTGATTGATACAAAGACATCTCCAGACAGGTCGATGCAAAAGAAGTCATCAACACCATCTCCTAAAAGGAAATAAAAAGGGACGAGTCAGTCTCATACATTTAGGCACACAAAGTTATTCTCAGCTTGTCCATACCGTTGGCATCAGCCCAGCGTACTCCGCCTGGATTGCAGTTGTCATCAACATTTACGTAAGAGCTGGTCACCTTTTCCCATGTCGCAGCTCCCTTGTTGCGCCAAACTTGATATCGAACAGCATCGTCGGGCTTGGTCCATTTGAGGATGTCATGGTAGTCATTAGAGTACAGTCTAGCAAATGAGAAGTTTCCCAGATCATTCTCATCGCCAGCAATGGTGAGTTGGATTCCCATCTTTTCAGAATCATGGATATAATTTCCATCACCGGTGCCACTACCCTTCTGAGTCTCACCGTAGTAGAAACTCTCCCCACTACCGAACGTTTTCTTGCATGTGGTGTCCGCAACCGCACTGTCATCAATGCCAGTCGCAGGCGCGCTTAGAAACCCTTTTTCGTTTGCGTCGTTAATTCCAGTCCAAAACAGATAGGCCAGCTTCTGATAGCCTTCATCATTCGGATGAGTGGTATCATAAAAGTCGAGTGCTGGGTCAAGAAAAAGCTGGCCTTCTGAGTTCTTGGCCTGGGTATCAACATACACGATCTTCTTATTCTCAGCCTGCATCGTTTTCACTAGTTCCTGGTAATACTCATTAACCTTGACCGAGCAAGCCTGAACGCATGTCGCGCCATTGGCCAGCAGCCCCGATAACACGATTGTTGTTCCAGGGATGTTATCAAACAGGTAATTAACAAGATCCCGCATATGGTCTCGCACTGTTGGGGGATCATAAGGTTGTCCGTCCTTGGCGCAAGGCTGGCTGCAGTCATTGGTCCCTGCATTGATGAGAACAACGTTGGGTTGGAACTCAACGTCACTTGCCACGTCTGATAGGACTTGGTCTACTCGCCACCCACTGGTGGCTTCAAATTGCTGTGTGTCTTCTTAGCAGCAGCAGTAACGGTTTGGGGAGAAGGGATATACATACTTTATCGTTCATTGTACCACCACTCTTAGTCCCCACCATGTTCACCTTCCAGCCGTCCCAGCGCAGTTGATCACGAAGACCCTTGCGATACCTAATGGAATGTTGTTAGTCTACTGCTACTATATACAGATGATTGGTTAAGTATTGTCTTGTACCCGTTCAAATCACTTGAATGCAAACCAAGAGTAATTGAAGCACCTAGGGGCATGATTCTAAGGTAGAAATCATCAGCCCTCTTTGACATGAAGGACCGTTGGGCATTGTCTGAAGTTGCATCCGTATAGAGGTCATAACGTGTTTGCGGAGGATAATGTGGCATAGAGAGACCCCATTGTATTCCAATCAGGGTAAGCACCAGTCGGAACCAGCTGTGTGGTCCGTTCATGGTAGGAAAAACAAAAAAAAAAAAAAAAACAATTTGGTCGAATTCTTTTCTTCCAATTCAATTGGGATTGATTGAACACATTTGGTGGAAGATACACATCATATCCACGACGAACAAGAAGCTATTTATATTCTCTGTTCTTCTCTCTCATTCCCTCTATCATCTCCCTCCGGATGCCTAAATCGGCAAATCCGTTAACCCAACAGCTACAGCCCCTATTATTCCTATTCCCATAGAGTCCAATTTGTTCAATCCCTTAGGCCAACCGACAGCTTGTGAAGAGCAACCAACAAGTTGTTTAGGATTGGATTGGCTGGACCCGAGACAATACAACTGGAAAACCAGACGTGACATGAATATAGATTTCGCCAAGAGTTCACTACGGAGCAATCACAGAATGTCATGCCTCGCTTTGGCCACTGGCCAGTCATATCCCTAGTCATCTTGTGCGAGACCTTGTAGGAGTGCCGGGAGCGAATTCCGGTTGGGGTACGCCTAGTATCACCTAGTATACAACATGTCATGCGCCACCGTTGGTGGTAATCGAAGAATTCCTCGAAGTTGATGTCAATCTGCAAAAAAGAAAAGGTAGGGTGTAGGAATGCCTCGAGCGTAGGGGCAAGCATGTTAATATTAACGTTAGATATACTACAAGCCACTCCCATGGTATACGACGATCTCTTTCTATAAGGCGAGCCTGATATGTAGTAATAAGACCCTGAGTTGTCGCCATAGGACCCTGAATTGTCGCCATAGGAACCTTAATGTTGCAGGACTCTAAAATGCTCGTTCATCGTCCCCTTTCAAAGGAAGTTCCGAGCGCCAAGAAATTGACCCACTAACATGGGGCCGGAAGGCAATAGCTTCATTAACTAAATCAATCCAGTTACCAGATTTATCATTGGCTTAGGGTTAGTAGAAAATACCGCCGTAACGTTATACGCGAAGATTTTTACCTTCGGAGTCGCCGCTACTTGCTCGAATCTGCCCGTGTCCACAGGTACGAGTCACTTATTTCTAACGGCAACCCTGAGTTGGCTCCAGGTAAAAGTTGTTGGAGACCGTCATTGCCGTGCGTGTCTCAGATTCTGGAAATAAGCTTATCCTAATTGGATGTCATATCAAGTAAGTAAATGACAAGCATTTTCCAGAAGAGGAAAAGACTAGACGATTAATTACACGCTATTCCAAGCCAAGATAGAACGGTCCTTTGTTAAAGTAGACATGTATCCGCCAGGCCGTCGAGACCTTCAGCCTGTCTGAGTATTTAGCTGCGCGAACCAAATGGCAGGGGTTAACAACGCAAACATATGATAGGCCGTTTATTTTCTCAATTAGGGTCCCCATATTAATAATTGAAATTGCTGCTCCGAGGAATTACACAGGACTGAATTAAGTTACATCCGGCCATGTTCGGATCTCAGCTTGCCAAACATGTTCTTCCTTCCACCAAACTAATTTGACGTCGGAAGTTGCTCCGTTTGGCCCCCGCTTATAAGACAGTGACATGAAGCTTGTGTTTGGCATTCATTCAACCGGCATTTCAATTCTGACGTCCTGTCGGAGAAGTTTTCGATAGTCACAGGTCCTATCATCCAGCGTAACGACATTCAAAAGCGACGGCAGAGCACAAGACTTTGGTAATTTTGGGCAGGTTGACTCTCCTAATCCTAGGGAGTTACTTTTATTCTTGAATTTTCTAGTGCAGTTCACGCAGCATGGTGGTTATAAGTTCGTTCCAAAGAGGAGTGAACTAGAAGAACTACAGGCTTAGTTTCTCACTTGCCAAGAATGGAATATGAATGAATACTTGTTGGAGCCACGGCTGGAAATGATAACACATGGTTGTATTCTAGGCATTACCAAAACACCCACTAAAAATCCACCAAAGTTCCACTGGGGCCACTAGGAGCTACCTAGTACGGTAAATGAAGGACAATTGTTTGGATAAATATGGATAGTTCACTGTCAACCTAGTGATATTCTGTTCGTTTTCCAAATACCAGCCTACTTTTATGGTCTCTGATTTAACTTCTCTGGATGACTATGCCATGATAAGTAAATGGGATCTTCCCCAGCACTATGAGATCCTGCAGCAGTACAAGCGCCACTCGCACCTATCCGCGAAGCCCCGGTGCCTGCCGGATTGCGTCGGTGGTCCAGTCCGTGGGGCCAAAAGGTATCAAGCCGACCCAGGACATCATCCTACGCTTCGCTCCTACATTTGTCGCACCGCCATTTAAACTGAATGATGCTGCATTAGATAACGCCTTAACTAGAATGCTATGGTATCTCTCTATAAATCAGATTACTTCCTCTCTATGTTCAAAGCAATTAACCCATCTTTGCTGAATGCAAATAAAGGAATGAGAAAATTATGGAGTTGACACTAACCCCGCAACCCCTGGGACACATTATATTGCACATCCTCTAGTACTGCTTCCGACATATTCAAGTGCTCTTAGAGACTGTAAAAGTTTCCGATGTCTCAGCGCTAAGGCTGAATGGAAGGAAAAGAAAAGTTAGCTTTTTCCTATTTTGAAATAGTTCATTCACGTCTATCCTTAACCCCGTGGTCGTCATCCTAGGCAACTAAACTGTCAAAACCGCGCAGTACAAGAAAGAGCAGAGAAACAGAACACTTACCCAACAGGGTATCTAGTGCCATTTATTTTTAATTGCTGAACCAGTATCCGTATCTCTTCCGCTTCTTCCTCTGTTACCTGAAACTGCGCCGCAGTGGTATTCTTGTATATTTTGGCTGCCATCTTTGTGCCTGGGACGGGGATGATATTCGGTTCCTGTGCGAGCAGCCACACAGGCACTACCTGCTCTGGAGCGGCTCCATGAGTATTGGCCATGTCGCGTAGTCCTTGTACCATGGCCAAGGTCTTCGGGAAGTTGTCTTCCGACTGCTTGGGTAGCATGCGACGCCAGTCACCCTCGGAGAGTTCTGTGTGTGGGACTGGAACTGTCCCAACGGAACACCTCGTCTCCGGCTGGGCTGAATCCCACGCTAATCACACCTAGCTTATGGCAGGTGTCTAGAATCTTGGAGATCGATGATTGATTCGATATCAAGCGCCGGCAGGTTGTATTCCATTTGTAGTGCAGCAATGGGGTGGATGGCATATGCCGGCGCGGTGTGATGGTGGCGGCCTCTCTAATAGGCCAAGATATCGAATGTTCCCCTCGCTATAAGATTGACAGATTCGGTATCCTCTCCACATGCAGGTCATAGGAGGCGGCTGACTCCTTCAACTTCACCATCGTCTCCGTGGTCTTTCCAATGGGCGCGATGCCATCCACGTGATAGTAGTAGTACAGGTCAATGGTGTCTACCCCAAATCTCTGGAGGCTCCTTTCTAGCTATCTATCTATCTAGGGAGGTCCTACAGCCACACCGGCCTCGCTCCTGCCACACCAGCCAGGCTAATGCCACACCTTTTTGTACATGTTTGCTTTTTATAACAGCCCTAGGCCTTTGATTATCTTGCTAAGCAGGTTATATAACCTACAACTACTAACTAGAATTTTAATTCTTTTAATTGCTAGGAAGCTATCCAGGTAGCTAGATAGCCCCCACATTAATAAATAAGGTTAAGAAGAAGAAAACTTTTTAGAATACCTGAGTGCCTTGTAATATGCACGCGTGACCTTGCTTAAGTAGTTAATAGTTGTATTAATTCTGACTGGTATTATGTCTGTCCTTACCATGGTATCAACCATAACTATTGGTTTGGTTCCATCCAATACACTGGGTTATCTGTAAAGTGATAACTTTAGATATCCCCGCAAAAAGATGATCTTCCCTGGAAGTGTGGTGTGGCATTAGCCTGGCCGGTGTGGCTGTAGCACCTCCCTCTATCTATTTCGGCTCCAACACGATCTTCAAAGTGGGGGGGGGGGAGATGACTAAGCCATAAGCGAGGGCCTCAGGCTGACCGAGGCAGTCTGACAGTAACCCGTCTGAATTTCGGCAACCTGATGTACTGCACTTTCTTGGAAAGCTTTTCGAGCAAAGCTGGCTTTGTCAGGAGGCAATGCGTGATCACTTTCAGAGCCCAACTGACAGCCTCTGTGCCAGCTTCGATCAAGGAATACTCTCCTTGTGTGGCCACAGCGATTCATCACTCAGTGGCAAATCCAATCGTAACAAAGAGCCAAAGACCGTTGTCCCATTGTTGATGCCCTTGCCGCGCTCACCCTAAGCCCTCTTGACGCGATTGGGCATATCGACATAATTATCTCACTTATAGTAAGATTTAGATCTTAGTTCCCCATAATCCTATTAAATGAACTCGTTATTAGTGCATTGAATAGCGTTGGTCTTGCTCAATGCGCCTAGTGAACCGGTTTCACCCTTCCCTCCTGAGCAATTCAAATTCAAAAAACTTATGCATTTCCATGCCTATCCCTGCGTGTTTGGGAAAAGGAGTAGAACGGAAAAAATAGACCAGTTCCAACTGCATATAAGGTGTTCCCGGAAAATCAGGCTCCCGACCGTTCTCCGCTATGAGGCCGAGATTATACTAGTGGCCCCTAAGGTACAGGGACTGTGAACAAAGGTTCGTTGCCAACTTACTTCAGGGTGGCGCAAAAAAAAAAAAAGACAAACTTCCCAAGGCTGTGAAAACTCGCATACCAGGGTCAATAAAAAGAACAGGTCCATTGAAATTTCAGAGGCTTGAGTTTGTTTTCTTATATTATGCATTGCCAGTGAAGAAAATACTGTCCCAGGGATGACGCTGTGTGGGCAGTTGGCTGTAGGAGTGGTATGTTTGTTCCAATTACTTAAGAGCTAACAGCCTAGTCTAATTTTGGGGTTAACTGCATCAGATACGGATGATACTGATGGTTCGATCGATTGAGTAAGTCGCAACAAAGAATTTGGTTTTCCATTCAAGGATTTAAGCTAGTTGAACGACCCTGCGAGCGTGGGTGCTAAATGCTATTTTCTCATCCGAACATCCCACATTACCGTTGAACGGGAAGGAGAGTCCTCGGGTCAGTGAAGTAAAAGGAAACTTCAATTATTCACTCATCCTTAACCACCAAGCCACACTTAAGCCTTCTTGAAGGCAACAGCCTCGGGAAGAACATCAGGAGTATCCTTGCGAGCATTGTTCTTAATCAAGTGCTCAAAGGAAGGAGCAGCCTCGACGCGAGGATTGAAAGGCTCAAAGTCCCAGAGAAGACCAAGAGTGCGGAGGACAGAGGAAGCAGAGTAAGAAACAACCTTGCCATCTCGGGTTCCCTTCTGCTCAACAACACCCCGGCCAACCCAAGGAGAGATGAGGAGGGTGGGGATACGTCCACCAAGGCGATCAAACTCGAACGTATAGGATTCCCCGCTGGGGGTAGTGGCCGTGTAGGTTAGGTTATCAGGTCGAGGAACTACTGGGGGAGGAACATGGTCATGAAATCCACCCGTTTCGTCGAAGGTAAGGATAAAAAGGGTCTCTTCCCACTGGGGACTGGCACGGAGAGCATCATACACCTGCTTGATAAGGGCTTCACCATCAGAGATGAGGCCGCTGGGGTGCATGGAGGTGGTGCCGACACCACAGCAAGAGGGATTAAGGTAGGAGAGCTCGGGGAGGGCTCCATTTGCTGCATCAACATAGAAGTTATCAAGATTGACAATCTTGTCATTGTTGCCGGTAGCATAGGTCCAATTGTAGAAGCCGGCATCGGGACCAGTACCACCGGCAGGATCATGGTAGTTGACCCAGGAGTGACCAGTCTCGGTCAGCTGCTGGAAGACAGAGCGCTGGGGGAAAGAATGGGCACCGAAGGCGGCATCGTTAGTCCCATGGCCGTAGGAGGTACCAGAGGTCAAGGCAGCGCGATTGGGGTTGGTGGGCTGGGATTTCAATTAGATATTTGCCCTTCTAGTTAAAGGTAAAGGATAAAAGGCTAACTTACTCCGGGAACGTCGGAGTGCCAGTTATTGAAGGTAACATAGTTCTGAACAAGGGTGGTGAGGACTGGGACTTGCTCCTCGGTGTAGTAGTTCATGACCTGGTTGGCCAGCTCAGTCTGGTTGACCTTGGAGCTGTAGAGGCGGAGCTGCTCATGAACGAAGCCATTCATGGTAGGCTTCAACTGGCCGGAAGCAATGGCCTCATTGTCGGGGGTGAAGTCGGAGTAAAACTCGATGTTATTGCCATAGATCGCGTGATCGGGGTCATTGAGAATAGAATCATAATCCTTGGGAGCACTGCATGCCTGACTCAGAGTGGGATCGGTAATATTGAAGGGATTGCAATATGGGCCCCTGTTTACGGGGTTCTCAAGGCCATGAATCGTCTGACCACCAAGAAGGTTGTCGAGGGAGCGATTCTCCATGCACAAGATGACAACGTTCTTTATGTGAGCCTTGAGATTCCTGGTAAAAGGATCAACTCCCTTGCCATTGTTGTTACTGCTGCTAGGAATCGCAACAGACGAAGCCGCGACAGCAAAGGACAACAGGCCGAGGAGAGCGCTAGGATGCATTTTGGGGAGGAGAAAAAAAGAGAATGATCCTAGAAATAGTCACTGGCCTGAGAAAGAAACACCTTGCATTCGGAGGGTGATTGCAGTCATCTTATACTTGTGCCTGGCATATACGATGGTCGTCGTCTTTCATGGGTTGTACCCACGTGTTGGTGCTCTATATTGTGAGGGGGTCCTCGTTCTCTTTCCATATACAGCCATGGTGAAAACGGGTGAGAGGATTGTTGATGAAATGCAGTAATGCCACTTCCAATGAAATCTATGTGCCTGTGCACGAGGATTAGACAAGATATTGATAACCGCATTACAAATCAATACCATAAACACGCGGTGCTGCGACCAATCTAAAACACCATAATAATGGGGCGTCATTTGCCAAGGGTAGTCAAGTTTCTACAAGCATTAGATTAATTTACCCCACCCCGCTTAAACCGGCGACCCCCCACTCCGCGGCTTGGGGTCTTCGCCAGGGCCTCGTGCTGAAGATTCCGATATGGATTGGACGGCCAACCGTGGATATCGTTATCGGAACTAATAGCACAAGATTCGGGCTTCTTACCGTCATTCTGGTTTTGGCTTAGGAGGCGCACTTGAGTAACCGGAGCTTCTGTCTTACTAACCCTATTTAGATTGGGAGGTTTGCCTCGCCTAACCCTTCAGCAAGTGAGAAATGGTGTAATAAAAAGAAACCCATTGAGAATGCATCTGTACATTGATAGGATCAATATAGAACTTCCAGAACTTTTCATGCACGACGTTGGAAAACACTGGTGTTTCAGTAGTTAACTTGTCGGGAGTATCTTAACCCTCCTCTGTGATTAATTTTAATAACCCTACCCCACTCTAAGGATAAGAGCTAGACAAAGAAAAATAGCCCTAAGCCGTCCAGTACGCATCATCATAGTCAATATAATACTCCGACCCAAATCAAACACAAAAATAGATAGACGATTGTGAATTTTTATGGAATGGATGATCTACTGCAATGGGCTAACAATACCTAATCCCGAACAAACAAATGGGATACTACCGGACTGCCTGCCGAGTCAGAGACTACACAAATAAATAGACGCACCTACCTCCAATCAACTGGAAATTATTGGGGTAATAAAGTTATTCTTGGCGGAATACAAAGCTAATGAGTCTCCATTTGAACAATTAACGGCCATATTCTAGAAGTGGATCTCTTTAATCACCTAATAAAGCACATTTGGAGTGTAATGCTTAGCTGTGGTTTTAAACCTAGCCCATATATTTTTGTAGCCGACTCAAGCATTGCATGACAGGGAATTTCAGGGTTTCATCTACTGTGCTCCTCAAAGAAAAAAATAAATAATCAATGATAATAGAACTAGAAGAATCAAGATAATGCAAGTCATTCTTCTGACCAAGAACCTTCCCCCTCATTTCCATTGTGTAATTCTTCGGTAGCAACCTTGTGAAGCAATTGCTGGAGGATCTCAGGGTCCGGCGCCGCCCCCTCGCTCGACATTTGATGATACTGGTTCTCCCATACGCCAGTATCTCCCCATTCCAATTATATACTGCCCTCAGTGGATGAATCATCGTCGCCGTCGACAACACTCGCCGGAGCTGATTTCATTTTTCGGGGAGTGGCAGCTTTGGACCCCCCTCCACCGTACATAGCCAATAATCCAGCAGCCCCAATCTCTTCGAGGATTTAGACTATTTTCTTGTTTTCCTCTTGGACCCGAATGCTATTTCGCGGAATCCCGTACGTTAAAAACCCTTTGACCCCATTTATCACTGCCTATGCAAATCTAGCAAGCAGATAAGGTCGAGAATTGGAACGCAGATATTGTACAAATGTATTCTGGTAGTCTGACCAAATGTCGGTAGCCTTCTCGTTGAGGATATGGGTGACATGCTGCAGGCTAGGATCATTATCGTCCCTCTTGAGTTTCGGTACGATAACAATCCACCGCTGGTCAAAATATCGGTGGAAATCTGGCCTAAGGCTAATTGTATTTATAGTATCGCAAGTATCAGAGGTGAGTTGTGCATATCTCCTCATATTACTTGACCTATACCAAGCCGCTTCCTCCCTTAGCACGATGTAGGCATTTTCAATGTATGATGAAAGATTTGTGATGCTACAGGGGCAGCCACCATCTGTGATACCGGGGTGTATGTTGGGCCAATCAAAAGGGATATCCTCGTGTGAGAATTTTCAATCGCGAAGGGTTGGCACAGTGAGGTATTTGTAGTTATCTGTCGCAAAAAAAAACTGAATTAGTAAAGCGTTACAAAAATTGAGATCTGACAAGACAAACTTGGCCGTCTATTACTCATTGCATCTTGTACAATGAATCAGTATTGAGGTTCAACTAAAATGCCACTCAATGGTTCAGTAATGACTTGTGTATCACTCTGATCCAATGCAAAATGCCCATTAAAGGCATTGTTGGTAATGATTTGACATGCCGTTTAGAATCAACACCATGGTAAAGACAAATATAACAGTCAGAATCGACAGCCAGAATGAGCAGTTAGAATTGATATTAAGTTATTTAATTTTTTCTTCCACTCGACCCCGATGTGCAACTGTGTGTTATTGTGGTGGTTTTCTAGCTCGCAATAGAGATAATGAGAAATGAGGTTAGTGGTTGTGGGCTCATATGACCAACTTCGGTGGGTTTTGGTGAAAAAGGCATATTTCCTGGGAATAACGATCAATCCTGTCATAAACAGGGGATGCTGGGAATTGGCTTATTGGTTTATTGGCTAAAATAATGAATGTTATTTGGAGGAACGGAGTGGCTAGATATTCGGTGATTTCCAAGCTAGATATTTATCTATTTGCAAGCTAGATGATATATTAGTTCGACTTACTGACCAACAACCTCAAAGCCAGACACAGTACCTCTCAGATGCTGTTTGCTCCACAGACTTCGCGCCCAAGGCTTCCATCGGTCTTGGCGCGTCACCCAGTATTAGAATCTAATTTTAATCAAGAAAAAAGTAGAACTACTTCCATTCCATATAATAAGCCGCTTAGACTTTAGGAAGCCCTATAAGCTTACTATAGATAGTCTAAAAAGGCATTATAGATAATTCTCATAGGCTACAACGAACCCTTTTAGGTTATCATAGGGGGTGAAAATATATATTCGAGAGACAAAATTAGGGAGGTGTTACAACACACCAGCCTTGCTCCTGCCCCACCTTATTGTCGATGTTTACTAATTATTAAAGCCCCAGGCCTTCAAATATCTCGCTATGTTGGTCACATAAGCCCACAACTACTATCTTGGATTTTAATATAGCCACCACAACAACACAAGGTCGCATGTGTTTGGGCGGGGGAAGGGTTGTAAAACAGAATCAATTAATTATTATATTAATTCCAACTGTTGATTCTAACTGTTATATTACCTAGTTCATCCCATCGTACTGATTAGCCCAATGGGTATAACTTTACCGTCAGAGATATCCCCACAAAAGCATGATCTTCCCCGCAAAAACGGTGTGGCGGGAGCGAGGCTGGTGTGGCCGTAGCACCTCACCAAAATTATTAGATGTGGATTAATGCTCGGTAAACTCGCATGGACTCCCTAGAACGTGTAGAAGCTTGCAGCAGGAGCCATCACGAGTGTATGTCTGATGGCGTTCGATCACCAAACTGTAGTGAGTAAAGTAACAACATATGTTAAACTAGGTTAGGCGGTGCTGAACAAACAATAGTAGAAGCATGATTAAGCTTCCTAAAGAATTACATAATAATTCCAACAATTTTTAAGGGATAGAGGACGGAAGGAACTAGGTGAGAGATACATGATGATAATGAAAGGGTATAGACGATGACACCTAGTGTAAATGGGTTGGGATGAAGCCCCGGAGAAACGGGATGAAAAGAATGAATGACGAAAGTGCTAAGTCTGACTGTGGGAATGGTAAGACCTTGAAGTCTCTTATGTTGGTGAACTGTTGGTTGAGCAGCTGTTTCTCATTATAAGTATTTGTTTTGAGAATGATGAAACATGTAAACGTTTGAAAAAAAAAAGTGTTAAATCATAAGTGTCAATACTCTTGGAGAGATATAAGGCCAACTACAAGCTTGAGTTACACTGGACACTGACTGCTCTACGCAAGCAGTGGGTATTTTCCAGCCGATAACGAACCAGCGTATTTCAGTTGAAGTCAGAAATGCTTGCTAAGTTTGGGAACTTGAAAGTTACTGTACAAATGTCACGAATCGAGTATGAGAATTTTTGCAACTAACATATTCAAGTTGAAACCATAATTTATTGGATATATGGACTATTTGAGCTGAGTTCGAAATTCCCTGAACAAAGTAAACCTCGCCAAATACTTTCTCCGTAAACGTACCTAGACCGACCAAGGATAAATATATTCGTATAAATCTTGAGAAGTTCTGACTCCCTATACATCCTAGCCCGAATATCTAATCTACCAATGCTCTTCGGGTTTGTATCACACGAGATCGGTGGCCTATGTATGTGATAGGATGATGATGATCTCTCGATGGATGAATATCTATAATGGATGATGATGCTATCTAGCTATCTATCTACTCAATACCCCTATAGGTGTGGGAGCTGACGAAGCCACTAAGCGAGGTGGCATCCTAGGGAGGAGGCCTGGGGCTCCAACATTATGTCATGAATGACCTTCAACTGAAGGTTTACGGAAACAAATCTCCAGCGCAGCTTAGGAAGCTAGATTTCCGTCCATCACCTATAACACGGCATTACCATATGGGGAGTACAAACACAGGCCTCCCAATTCTCCAAAAACAATATGGCGTTTCTAGGAACGACTGGGATTCTAAGGGCTTGAAGACGTCGAGGCCGGCGACCGCGCGAGGTGGCAAGGCAACTGAGGTCAGCTGGGGCAGCGACAAGTGTCAGGATGCCTGAGGCCTTGTCGTGCATGTGATCTCGCTTAGGTGGATATCGCTTAGATAGCTAGATAGATGTTGGTCATCCAGCGCGAGATAGACAATACAAATCATCATCACCATCGCTAGCATGCCTGTTGTCAACAAATTGTGCAGAGTGCTGTAGTAGGTACGAAGCGTAGACCCACCTTCAGCCCAAACTGAGAATTCTGTCCTACTGACAAACAGTTGTCGATATCCCGCACCTGCACCTTAAGGGGGTGGGTTCAAGCGAGAGTATAGGGCAGACAATGCCGCCTTTAACGAGAAGGCGAAGCCGCAGCTCTTGGAAAGCGGGCAAGCTGTACACGCAGAGGACACAGGTGACGCCATGGCCGCAATACCAGGCAATTCATCGTGATCGGCACGGGCTCGTATAGAAGCCTGGGTGCATAGTCACTCGTATCCATACTAGCGAAAACGTATTCATATTAAGGTCAATCTTCGTGCAGCCAGTTCTTATGAAAAAGTTTTTTCTTTTAGCATAACATCTCGATATAATGGATGTAATTATAGCAGTATCGCATGGTTTATTTCTCTTTATATGACTCAGGTATAGATAGCTAAAAGCCAAAGAAATCCACAAGTAGTTACACTCATATCATTCCGTTCAAACTAGCACCAATACTTCAACTTAAAATCATCGTAGTATACTTCTCCATGCTTATTTCGCCGGCGAAATCTAAGGCTGGAATATATGTGAGTAAATTTGTTTCGGATGACAGGAGGCATAGCAGGACAAGGAGGCGGACATACCGAAAGTCTGGCAACTAGAATTCTAGCTTGAAGAGAAAGAGCACACTTATTCTCAGCAACTGTAAACATACGTTGAGCAGCCGGCACTGCCACAGACTGTGCACGAAAACAATCCGTCGCTGCAGTCGGTGCAGTAGGTAGACTGGCGAGGCATGAGTGAATCATTGGGAGCTGGGGCAGGCGCAGGTGCAGCAAGGACACCCATGGAGAAGGCGGCAGCAAAAATGATAGAGAACTTCATTTTGATAGGGTCTGACTTGGTAAAGATAGATAGAGGTATTTATGGTTTCAATGAGATAAAGTAGCTCGATGTGGGAGAAGGTAATGATATTGATGTTTAGGTGAGTTTAAAGGGGGGTTGAATGGGCCTTTTATATCTTTATTCTTCCATTGCCCCATAATAGCCACCTTCCTTCACATATGCAATTCCTCTTATCCAAAGGCTGGTTACAATAATCAACGGGAAAATAATATGAAATCCGACAAATATTCATGTAAAACTGTTCACATGATCATTAAAAACATGGATTTCACAAATCATCTCCGTGCTCAAATAAGCATAGTCATATACATCAAATCTACTATCACAGGTCCCAACATTTGGCTCTTTGTTTGATTGGAAATCTTTTTGATATTCTGTGCCGGGGGTCGGGTCTAAGTTGTTGAATCGCGGAAATTAACCCCATCGCCGAGCCCATCTAAAACACAAATAGTGTCTTTCTCCTACAGATATACATTGTTCGTGCCTTGCCTGGCTTTCGGTTTTTTTTATTAGTAGAAAGTGCTAACGCTCAATAGAGCAGGCTACTAGTAAGGAGTACATTTCCGGTACCTTAATATAAACTCATCCGGAAAAATAATGTTTTGTAAGAGAACTATTGTATAGCTTCATGGCTCTAACAGATACCATATTTAAATAGAATCTAAACCACGAAGAAACTAAATGCATTCTCGGAAAATGCGAAGCAAGCTGCCACCATCTCTCTAAGGAAGCAATGTTGGCCTATTAGAATTATTCACGTCACGCTAGTTGTCATATCTAGTGCGGGGAAGTGTTGGCGCTGCCTTGGCCAAGTGCCAGAAGAACGAAGGCGCATACTCGGTAGACGGCAGGACGCCATTGATTGTTTGCTTTCAAGGATTGGAGCTGAGCAGTTCCACTTTTCCCGCGGGCGTTTTGAATGGTACCAATAAGCCTCCAGCTTTGGCCGGACACTAAGGTGAATTGTTAAGGAGCCAACATCTTGCAACGTTATTACAACTAATAGTTAGTTCCAAGTTGCCAAGTAAAGTAACAACAAAAGCTAAACTAACCGTGGGGAAAGAAAGTCGCCGAATGCTGGGAACGGTAAAAGCTAGTGTGTATTTGGCTGGATCCTATACCGACGTACCGAAGCTTTCCAGCCACAATAAGGAATGTTTTCCATCAATTGGGCGTTTTCTTGAGGAAGAAATAGCGGATGAAACTGCCAGAGGACTAATAGGGAATTGTGGCGTATATTCCAGTCTTACATGGTTGGGTTAACCACTTGGTTGGCCGTACGAACTAGTATTAAGCGCCATGAAGAAGGTCTCCATTATTGTTTATCAAATAATAAACGAAACTACTTGGGTACAAGAAATGTGCCAAGGCGCTTATCCTAGAGTAGATAAAACGCCGCGAGAATCGCTGATACCAGTGAAAATGAAGATGTAACAGTCGTATAATGATGTTGTATATCAATGACAGTAGAGAAACTAGATCATGGTAATACAGCAATTTTTGTTGTCATGTTGTTAAAACCCCCTTAGTGTAGATAACTTAGCAAGTCGCACTAGTCGGTATATTTGAACCAATCAAATGGAAGAAGTATGATAAGTTATGGGATCCATGATATGGAAATAATGGAACAACTTTTCCGTCTCTTTCAAATGAGTTAAAATAGCTATTTAAATGGTCCAAACCAACAAGTCTCAGGCGGGTTACCAGGCGGGCTCGATGCTCACCTCCTGGGGATAGAAAATAATAGCTTTTCGGGGTCACCTCATAAAATAGGGACTTTTTTTTTTTTCTGACTCTCTTTAATAAGTAGGCCAAGTATATTCCCAGCAATGACAGAGCAGGGCCCTCCGCAGAGGTTTTAATATCGGGATACCTGAATAGCTTTCATTGCTAGAAATACGAATGTTATACATACCACAGAGAATGTTTTACCAAATTACCAAAAATATCCCTATTCGGTGACTATCACACAGATATTCATTAACTAAATGCTCTAAATAGCGCATCTGTTGAGGATTTAGGAGTATCATGATTGCTAGGGGGTCAACTTGGATTCCTTACTGCCTCTCATAGGATACATGTCCGTAATGGTAGTCTGCGTTTGCCGTGCTTTATTCCCGCTATGATATACCAAGAGACTCGGCCTCCTGGGCAAACAGTTCATTGAATGGGATATTTGGCCCAGCTGACGACCCAGTCCACTATTCTCCACTGGGTATTTTCCAGGCTTGTTTCGGGTTTTGGGTTCTGGGCGGCATTATGATCATTGTTGATAATCGTGTCACAATGGCGCAGTATTGCACTCACACTGATCAGGAGTTTCAGCACAAGTGGGAGGAAGATAACCAGGAAGATGACTGGGATTTGGAGTGTAATGGGGAGGAGGAAACATCTAGGGCAGGGTCTAAGAGAAGAACCACTACTCCCCACCGCAGTTGCGGACCAAAGAAGCCCAGGAGTGTGAAGCCTCAGTTCAGCGCCTATGAATTGAAATTGAGGTGTCGTAAAACTGTTGAATGTCAAATTTATTCTAGTCCCTGTAACACTATAAAACTCATAGATAGTGACTTCACTACCATCCAAGGACAAGGACGGGCAGATGGCACTGAGCAAATTAGGTCCAAATTGTTCGGGAACCAGGTATGGGAACGGGCTTGTACTTCGGAGTATATATTTAGCGCGTTGGATTAATAAATTAGCGCCGTCCACACACTTTGGTAAATCGGCCGCTAGCGCTATTAGAAATAAGCATATGGTGGTACCTAATCCAGAAGAACCCAAAACATTCACCTCTATATTTATTGCACTAATTAGTTACACAAAAAAGCCTGCTCTCAGCTGACTTCATCATTTGCTTACCAGTGGCCGCAGCTAAACAGTTCATAATCCCTCGACAGCCCACCTGAAGCTAGCCCATTTCCCAGGTAGGAGAAGAGGAAGAGTGTTTTTCTTTGTTTGCAGCCCATCAGTGTTCTACTGTCTCTGATTTTCGCACTCGCAGCCTGAGGATGTTACAAACAAGCTCCTACACACCCCCGTGGCAGACTCTACCACCAACTCCTGAGCTCCCTCCCTCGAATCACCAGGGCTATGCAAAGGTAAATAATATTTGTCTTTGGTATGGTCTGTACGGTCCACCTTTGAACCACGCTGGCTATCCAGTCATGCTACTTCATGGCGGCCGGATCTCCTCCCGTTGGTACGGCCACCTAATTCGCCAATTGGAGTCTACTTTTAGTGTCATTGCCATTGATACTAGAGGTCACGGGCGCTCGTCTGACGACCTAACCATTCCGCTCTCCTACGACCAGTTTGCTGACGATGCGATCGCTCTCTTGGATTTTTTGCGGGTTCAGAAGGCGAGCTTCATCGGTTGGAGCGATGGTGCCTGTACGGCCCTCAGCATTGCTATGAGGTACCCGTCTCGCGCTGACCGCGTGTTTCCTTTCGGTGCCAACTATAATCCAAACCAAGCCAATTATACCGGCTTAGGAGCTGTCCCATTTGCCACGGATCTCTTGAACCGCGAACGGACACAATATGGTGCACTCAATCCGGACCCGGACTGGGACCGCTTCAACAGGAGAGTAGCCGCCATGCAAAAATTTTCACCCTTGTGGGATCAGGCGGACTTTAGCCGGATTCCCAACCTCGCAGGCGATATCAACGCCCCTTGGATACTTATTGCATTTGGTGATCACGAGGAAGCAATTACCCGTGAGGCATTCTATGGGTTGCATGATATGGTATGCCAGACTTGCTTCTTCAATTTCGAACGAAAATACTAATTTCAGGAACTTTGCAGATTCCAAACTCTCAACTCATTCTCTTACCTGGTGTGAGTCACTTTGGGTATGTATCAATCGGGAAATCTCTCTTGTAAGCTCCGAATATTAACAGAGCCATCCGTAGACCCTTGCAGGATCCAGAAGGGTTTGGTAACGCCATCAAATCATTCTTGAATAAAACGCGACCAAGTTAAATTCACAGTGATAATTGCGAGTAGTCGATAAAAGTATGTATTTCCCATTTTTACCCCTTGGCCTTATTCTCCGAGAATACTGATACCGAAATATTCTAAAAGTATCGCACTTGAAGCATTAAATCCTTAAAGCGTTGTAACTGTTTTTTGATTTAGAGAAGGAGCACGCACCCCCTGGATTTGCCAGGCTTAATGGAACTGCGATAGGGTCTACTTAGGCATGAGCTATATGGCCGCTGTCACACTATCGGCATAATATTAAAGATTGTGGTATCAAGATCCCTGCAAAGCCCAGCTCAAGTCGTAGGCACCAACAGCGCTACTGAAGTCATTGAAATAAGTATCCAGCTTGGCACTTCCAAAATCTTGGTAAGACTCTAAGTTTTCGTCGCCGCCCGCACCGAAGTCAACACAATCAGGATCATTGGAGCCTGCAAGAAACTCATTGTGATCGCACTCAAACGCATGCATGTGCTGATAAAATGGAATCGATTTGTGAGCATTACGATCAAGTCCAGGCGTTTGATTGCCCCAATCACTGATTGCTGCATCGAAGAAGCTATAGGCCAGCTCTGTGGATTGGCATGTGTCTCGAATTTGACTGAGGATGCGCATAGAGTATTCAAATTGCTCCATATTCTTCACAAGTCGCTCTGTATCATCTATGTGACCAATTAAAGCAGGTAAAAGAGTTATAACCCCTCGTGGTGGCAACAAGCGTACCAGATCAAGTCGAAGAAGGTCCTTGAATATTCTCGCGGATTCAGCCGCAGCACGTGTAATCTGCCACGTCGAATACGCCCTCCACTGATCCCCATACCCCTGGAGTGGTCCTTGATTACAACGTGCGCGATGAAACATGCTAACGGTGCCCCAGAAGATAAGAAGTAACAAGGCGAAATGCAGCTGCAGGACATAATCTGACTTAACCGAGGATTCCTTATCCAAAGAGTAATAGCGGGCCTTGCTAGCAAGGACTTCATAGCAATTTGTCACTATCTTCTCATGGTAACTGATGACAGGACCCAGTGAGGTGTGGTGATCTTTAGGAACCGCCAGTGTTGCCGGGTATAGCGCCGTGTTGCCCGGAGTACGGACGAGAATGGTATAATGAGTGTGCAGGATACTCCCTAAACAGCGACACAGCTCCACCTTATGAATGAACATCATTCCTAGTTCGCGGTGGGATTGAACATGGGCCAGGAGTTTGCAGTCTGGGTAGTACCCAATAACTTCATCTGGGACGGAGGCGTTGAATTCAAAGTCGGTGCCTGACAGCTCGGATATATCCCAGTCATCGTGATCGTCCTCAGCAATGCGAATTGGACGCTGCATTCCAAATGCAATCAACTTGTCTTGCACGTAGATACTCCACCAGATACGTTTTCGCCGTCGAACCTGTCGTGGCAACAGCCCTATGTCTCCCGATCTACGACTGAGCTGGGCTGCTTGCGCCAACGAGTGGGCCAAACCTAGCCAGTACCAGCTGTCCTTGAGCTCCCCGGGTGCTCCATCCCAATATGTCATCAGTACGAGAGCTTGCATTAGTGCGATATGATTCCGCTCAACCCCTAGGTCATATAGGAGCTAGCATGTACACAGTTGAGTTAGCTATGGAGACTGGTGGATAGATCGAGCAGGCATATGCACCTTGATTCGATGGAAGAAAATCTTCCGTGCGAGTTTGCGACTCGTGTACCCGGCCGCCTTGAGATATTCAATATGAATGCATGACGCACCCGCAAACATGACGGCTTGGAAAACCAACAGGCTTACTCTTTCTTCACCATCGTTGCGAGCCACGCTCGTTAGAAACTCTTGGATATCTAGAACTGGCATGTGCCAGTGAATGTAATTGAAATACGAGCTCAAGAGCTGTCGCCGGAGTTTCTCCTCTGGGATTACCAAAGCTGTCCTCAAAACGAGATAATTCAAGTCATCGGATAGAATATGAAGCGGCAGGGGTTGTATAAAAGCGGGAAGAAATCCTAACGCAGGAAAACAGCTTTCATCTCGCGTATCTAAACATTTCAGAGTTAATGGACTATAAACATATCAATTTTGACTTCAGCCATTCAAGCGGATTGGGTACCCCATGCTGCTCTATGCTGATGTACTTGGAGAATGTTCAAGGTGGAGTCACCTTCTTCACCATCTTGCATATTTGTTGGCCCTCGGCTTGCGTTACATGTCATGCCTGGATTTTGTTGGGAGTGACTCTCTTGGGGAAGCCTGATATCATGAGCCTTTTCTTTACTTGCTTTTTTCCTAGACATCGCGAATTAGCACATGATGAACTAGCATGGATAGAGACCATATTGTAATCCGTACTTATTCATTCTCTTGTACTGCTTCCTCAGGGGTACCTCGCACTGCGCTTCATTTGAACAATGAGTACAGGGATGTCCATAGGCCGTAACATCACAGCGAATTTTCTTTCGCCGACAACGAGTGCATGCTGCCAACGAGCGCTTTCTTTTGGCAATCTGTGTATCCGACATGGCGATACTTGTTAGGAGAATTGCTTGATTTGAGATTGCTAAAATGAAGTTGTAAGCGAACAAATTGAATCCCTTACTTTGATATACCAAAGTTGGCGTCCTTTATAAAAGCTCCCTTGTTTGAACTGCTCTCTTAGGGCTCGAGCTGTCTATCTCTTCAAGAATAAATTCAATAGATAGTCCACTCTTCCAAACCTAAATTCGCCGGATCCGTTCTGGGCGGGACATGATCGGATCCGATATCTCGCCAAGATGGTGGCTGACTTGGCGCATTAGAACCGAGCTCAAGAACCACGTACCCAACAGCGGAGCACCTGCCAGGCTGATATGTTAAGGGTAAGGCCCATGTCATAGTGAAATTTTGTGGGGAATGCAGCTCATATTCATCATGCTATTGAGTCCCCGGGCAGTCTAAAGTGGCTTTCTGCGCATTCAAGGTAGATAGAAAGTTAGTATCACTTATTCTGTTCGGGAACTCATGCAATTTGGAGAGAATACATCCCCAAATACAGTGTGACATAACTACATCCAGAACCAGCAACGTCAAAGTTAAGTCTCGCTGATTGAAAAGATCAAATTCAGGCCCTAAGTATAAAATGATCAGATCCGACGAATAGCCAAATTGATCGGGGGAAAATTCCATCGTACGAATCCTTCTCGTATTGGATAGCCAGCCCGAATTAGGATCTACTAGCAGAAACCTAACGGCTCGGTTAAACGAAAAAACTTCTAGCCGAATCTCATCACTTCCAAACCAATGGGTCAAAGTGGGGTGCATTGGCTAGCAAATCTTTGGGGTTGTTGAAGGTGGGGAATCCTGGGGAATGCGGGGAAGTTCTATGAGTGAACTTATACTATTGAATCTGTAAAATCCTGAATCCGGATCCGAATATTCAGATCCGCGACAATCGCACATCTTCTACGGTAGACGGAGAATTATGTTCTACTACAACATGTGTGTTATAAAAAAGACGTAAATTATATAAAGGTCCAGTAGAACCCGGGATATCGACGTTATTGCAACAACTCAAACATCTTTTTCTATCAACTCGGTCATCGTGTCTCGCTAGGATATATGCTTCACTATGCTCGACCTACTTACTACCCTGGGGCTCGTTGTTTCAGGAGCCACAGGCGCCATAGCTACGGCTCTCAATTCCTATAACGTGAATCCTGACCTCGTTTCCGTCTCCGGCCTCTCGAGTGGAGGGTTCATGGCAGCCCAGTTGGGGGTTGCATACTCGGATGTTTTCAAGCTTGGCTTTGGTGTTTTCGCTGGAGGACCCTATGACTGCGCCCGGGGCCAATATGTAAGTTACCTGGACTTATTACAACTCTCTTACACCATTTCATATCTAATTAGGCCGCCTTGACTAGTACACCACATGCATGTACAACGGAAACCCATCTATCACTACCCCAGTTGCCAACATGAAGTCCTGGAGCGGTACAAAAATTGCCGACATCGCAAATCTCGATCAACGGAAGATATATATGTGGGTTGGCAACTCGGACACCACTGTTAGGCCAAATGTGATGAACCAGCTGCAAACCCAGCTACTTAACTTTGCAGATTCATCTAATATTACTTATATTAAGTCAAGCGGGGCAGCTCACACTTTCCCCACGGACTTTGACGGCTCCGGGGATAATTCTTGCAGCTCGGCTTCGTCTCCTTATATTAGCAATTGCAATTATGACGGCGCTGGTGCGGCTCTTCAGTGGATCCATGGATCTCTAAATGCAAAGAACACAGGCACACTCACCGGATCTTTTATTTCATTTGACCAGACAGGCACTTACACTGCCAGTGGCATGTATAGCACGGGGTACCTTTATGTGCCTCTGGGCTGCCAAGATGGCTCAAATGTCTGTTCTCTGCATGTGTCTCTCCATGGATGTCAACAATATTATGGCAAAATTGGAACCAAATTCATCGAGAATACGGGTTACACAAAATGGGCGGGTAAGCAAATCTTTTGCTTGGGCTTTCAGTCTTGCACGCCCTGACGACATTCTGACTGATGGCATAAACTATAGATACGAACAATATGATCATCCTTTTCCCTCAGGCCACCACAGATAGCTCCTCACATACAGTCTGGAATGGTGGAGTGCTTCCCAACCCTAATGGTTGCTGGGATTGGGTTGGTTGGTATGGAACCGACGCGGACCAGATTGGAGGTGTGTTTGCCTATCTATAACTTTCTTTATCTAAAGCTTACACGTTAATTTACTCTTCAGGCGTCCAGATGGCTGCTATTGTGAACCAGGTCAATAAAATCGTCAGCGGTTATCAACCGGGGAGCGCAAGTTCATCTACTACCACTGTCTCTGCTCCGTCAACTGCAACCACTACCACTACAACTGTTATTACTACAACCACGACCACGACCACAACAACTTCGGCCTCGGCAACTAGTACCGCCACAGCAGCCCTTTACGGGCAATGTGGTGGAATCGGCTGGACTGGTCCTACCACTTGTGCTAGTGGTGTATGCACAGCCTACTCTACCTATTACGCGCAGTGCTTGCCTTCACTGGGTATATAAATGTCTTGCTAAGAAATGGTCATGGGTTTCCTCTACTACTTGTATAGAGAGCTCTATCTCGGCCTTCTTTTGTGAGGTTCCGGGCTTTATTATGATCTCGCCGCTTTGCCTTTTGCTTGCATGGTCATAGTGTTTACTTTCTCTTCTTGTTGATCCTCACAATTTCTCCTGAAACATGCTCAGTGGGTCCGCCGCTCTCAGGGGAAGTCTGATATTCGTTTACTTTCTTTCCTTTGTTCAGCTTCCCAAATTAAGGGGATCAAAGAAAAATCTGGGAAAGAAGCATGTAGGGTATCTCGGGCTTTCGAAACCCGGCCTTTAGTTAAAATATTAGATTCGTTGGTTTTTACCAGTATTTGCATGTGTAGCGGGAACACCCAAAAGAGTAGATTTTAATCGGCGCAGCCTCAGCAAAATTTTTAATTTTGAATGACTTTGAATGTACATATCTAGTAAATCCAAGACGATGGTAAAATACGTGCAGAGTGAATAGAAACCAATGATCAAGTCTATATCCGTCCTGTCCAATGATCCATGAGTACAGTACATACCCCTCATTATAATATAGTAGCCTTGCTGTGTCGTCAAATAATCTTCATAAATATGACTAATTATAACCCTCACTCGATAACTTACTTCATGGCCGGTTGTGATCAGTTCTCGCAGTCGAAGCTGGACTAGGAGCATCAAAGCAGGCATCACCAGCATCACCGTGACAACCACTCAGCACTGAATTAGCTGGAGGCGAAGAAAGAGAAGATGATTTATTGAGATCAACCGTAACACTGGGGAGAAGTAAAACAAACGATCTTTTTTGTCTAGCTAGTACTTCATATTCCTCATTTCCTGGACCCCTTCACACACGCAGCGAAGCCATTTTCTGAAAGCACCTTCCTTGATCCTTCCCACAATTCACGCGGCCTCATTTCGTTTGTCCCTACCTATTTTAAGGGAAAAACTTAAAACAGAGGCTTGCTTCCCTCGAAGCAAATAGTTAAACGATTAAATGCCTCACGTATAGACAAAGTTAGAGCCAACGCCACCCACCTAGCTGTAAGAATCATTACTTCGCAATCAACCGTTTGAAATCTGAATCCTTGAGCAACAAGCGAATTCTTCTCATCGAGCCAAAAATATATAACTGCCTGAGACAAGCTCCCTGCCATGGGATGACACGAAGGAGCCGTAATATCCGGATAGACCCGTTGAAAATACCGGCTCCCCTAGACAGATTGGTAATAGGGAAGAATAAAGCTCTAACAGGTTCGATAAGATGGCGTCGGGAAGTATCATAAAATCCCTCACCATAACCGTCATAGTGTTGTTTACCGAAATCTCGCTTGTCAAAGCGACCTGAACCTCGCAGAACTGCATTTTCTGACCAGGGCGAGGTAAGCTTCGGTGACAAATCGCCAACTCTTACGCCACATCGCTTAGAGAAGTCCCGATACTAGGACATTTATGAGCACAACACCTGGACGCCGCTAGTTATCTTGGTGGCAGACCAATTTATTACCCGTTCCCGTTAGTATGATTCTCAAACCATCGGTTCCGACAATAAAATGAACTATCGGATCCGGCATCAGGATCTGAGGGGAGTTATTGTGAACAGCTTGGACCTAGATCGAACGCATTGTGTATACTCCGGAGTAATTCTCGTGCTAGTTGTTTCTACCATGGGCCTTTTGGGTCCGGGGAAACGTGGGGGGTCTCATATGAGGTGCCTGCCTTCCCATGAACTATTTAATAGCCAGGAGATTTACCCGCAGTTCTGTAGTTTCCATCATTCTTCTCTCCAACTCACCAACAATGTCACTCGCGGCGGATAACGATATTGAAAAGCCTACCATGGTGACTGTCGAATATGAAAAGTCCAAAGGTGTTGACGAGAACAGTCCTGAGGCTTCTCAGCCAAAATACTCGAAAGAAACGGAGAATCGCGTTCTGCGCAAAATGGACATTCGCTTGATTCCAATGCTTGCCGTCCTCTATCTCCTTGCCTTCCTGGATCGTGGGAATATCGGAAACGCGAAAATTGAGGGCATGTTGGACGAACTGGGCATGAGCGGTCCCCAGTACAGTTGGTGCTGTATGTTATACTGCTAAACCTACTCGACGACACAAGTGCTGATGCAGACAGTGACTGTTTTTTTCTTCACCTACGTTGCATTCGAACTACCGAGCAACTTGCTGCTGAAAAAACTCAGACCTTCGCGACTGCTGCCATTGTTGATGTTGGCCTGGGGAGTTGTCATGGTATCCTCGCCCTGATTAATTCGCGCATTCGCTAAGCAGAAAACTTACGAGATCCTATAGACTTTGATGGGAATTGTCCAAAACTACCATGGACTTTTGATTGCTCGTCTTTTTCTAGGAGTTGCAGGTGAGGATCTTCAGTTCTGGCGTTCTAGAGAGCGGCTGTCCTAACAAGGTATTTCTTCTTCACAGAGGCTGGTCTCTATCCCGGAATCGCATACTACATCACCCTCTGGTATCCCCGTCACCGTGCTCAGTATCGCCAAGCTCTTTTCTTTAGCGCAGCGAGCATCGCTGGTGCCTTCTCTGGTCTCCTGGCCTACGGCATTGCGGTAATTGTCAGCCCTTGCTGTAAGGCCGTCACATGTGCTGACATTGTCTAGAAAATGGATGGCGTAGGCGGTTATTCTGGATGGCGTTGGATCTTTATCCTTGAAGGCATCCTTACAGTCATAGTGGCGGTAGTGGCTCCATTTGCCATCCACGATTTCCCCGAGACAGCAAAGTTCCTTACAGACGAAGAGCGGGAATTCATAATTCATGTCCTGCGAACCCAAAATACAAGTCAAAATACACTGCAGGAGAACACCCTAGGCGAAGAAAATAAATTCCGATTCCAGTATGTTCTTGACGCCCTCCGCGACTGGCAGATCTATGTGGGACTTTTCAGTAAGAATTCTCTTCCCATAGAGACCAAGGGCTGCTGACCTAAGACCTTTTAGTGTACTGGGGCATTACCTGTCCGCTCTATGGAATTTCCTTCTTCTTACCTTCCATCATCCTAGATCTGGGATACACTTCGTCTACCGCCCAGCTTCTAACTGTGCCCATTTACATCACTGCCGCCGTGGTTGCTGTCAGTGCTGCTTGGCTCTCCGATCGCCGCAAGCAACGTTCTCCCTTTATACTCTTTTTTATGTCCCTAATCGCTATCGGTTTCATCATTGTCATCGCTTCGAGTGGTCGTGGGGTTCCCGGAGTTGTCTATTTCGGCGTCTTTCTTGCCGTCGTTGGTATGTCCATATGGCTTACTTTGTGGATCTAGCCTAGTTTCTAACCATTTTCTTTGTCCCCCAGGCATCTATCCTGCATTTCCCGGCAATGTGACGTGGATTAGTGTCAATCTTGCCGGAGATTATAAACGTGCAGCGGGAATGGCTTTGCACATTGGTCTAGGTAATCTGGCTGGAGGTATGGCCCCCGATATCCCCTCACGCATTTTGTGCTGCCGCGAATGGAAGCAAATAAATCCAAAATATGACTAACTTAATATGCCCCCAGCAATGTCATCAAACTTCTATCGTTCCCAAGACGCTCCTAAGTATATTCTTGGTCATGCTCTAGAGTTGGGGTTCTGTTTGATGGGCATCATAGCGGTGTTGACTCTCCGTCTAAACTACCAGCGTATCAATCGCAAGCGAGAGAGGATGGACCTATCTCAGTATGACGTATATGAGATGGCACGCATGGGTGATCGCTCCCCCATGTTCAGATACATGTTGTAAATTGAGGGGATACGAGAATAGGGCTTAATTGACGGCTGGATGATTTATCAGTTGAAATGATGGATCGCTTCTTTCTTGCGTGGGAAATCCTATCAGTGGGAAGGCAGCGTGTAGGTAGGTAGACCTATTGGTTCGAAAAAGAGATTGTACCTCTGAAGGAGTTAATACTACTTATTTCTCTTATAACAACCTAACAGCAGCTATTCCCTAACGGGGAAATACGGAAGAAAATAGCTAACCGAAGTCATGATGAGAAGAGGTATCGGAATGTCAATGCCAGAATCGCTATTCCCTTTTTTGGTTATTCAAGTCATTCCTGAGTATGTTTTAACAAGGGCAACTCATATACTGTAGGACGGCAAAAACAGATATATTTAGCCTCATTGAACACACTGCATTACAATGGCGTCCACTCCCCGCAAGGGCTGGGAATATTTCATTCACCGCCCAAGGAACCAACATGGGTCAGTTTTGGAGGTGGTCCGAGAGGGAATCTGGTCTTCAGTTTACATGAACCTTTTTCCCTTGTTGCTTCAGTTCCGCCCTGGATATGTAAATGAAACGTCATCATATTACTTATAATTTACTAGGGAAATTTTTTTGATGGCTCCATTGATTCCGCTATTGCTCTCACCCATAATAAGCTTGTTAACTATCTTTACAACTACATTCTACCCGCCCTAGTCACTCAGCACCATCACATATTAACTATTCTTTTGAGTGGGGTATATGTCACAGTATGAGGAGCACACCAAACCATGCAACAAGGGCCAGTGGGTAGAACAGCTTTGTGTTGGCTCCCTGGCCAGTCGTCTCTGCTGATGTCGTTGCATTGGGGAATAGTTCCTGTCTTGTCCCCGATCTTGTAGTGTGGGTGGATGAATTAGAAGTCGCCTCCACATTTGTCGCCTCTAATCTAGGAGAGGTCGTTGTAGATGTCGGTCCCATATCAAAGCTCGTGCTAGGCTTGATTGATGATTCATGATTGACTCTATCTACCGGCCTTGTGGCCGATGAGTACAGAACAGTCTGGGTGGCATGCCAGCTCGACCAGGCAGCCGGCTCAGTCAACCCTACTACACCATGAGTCACGGAAGAGAGAAGCGCAAGGGGCACCCGGTGATCTTACAGAGAACACTCTCCGCTGTGCCACTCACCACCGTCGTGATCGTCTCATATGATAAATGCGGGACACAGCTCGTTGACGCAACAAAATCCTCATACCCGTCCACGCACCAGTAAATACACCAGCCCAGGACTTCGGGGTTATCACTTTTGCCACCCTCACATGTAGAACTACACTTAGGAACAGCGGCAGACTGCGCCGGAGTCGCGTTTTTGTGGACACAGTTAAGGTAGCAATAGGGGATATCTGTACTATTGATCGAACCGGGCAGGAGCGTGCCAGTCGGGATGGTGACAGGGCTGCCGCACCCAAGCAGACAAACGATGGTATCCGAGCTGTAAGGGGCGTTTCCATCAATCGGTTCCTCGCAGATGAGCGGGGGAGAGGCGAGGGTGAGAGAGATCAGGGTGAGCAGATGGAGTGAGGTGCGCATTTTGGGGGTTTGGAAGGGAACTTGGAGGCATCCAGCGGCCAGTTCCCAGTAGGCAGAGTTCAATATTTAATCATGTCAAGTCGATTCGCATTAATATGTTATCTCCCTTCTTCCCAGGCAAGCTAATCAAGCTAGTCGGGCTAAGAGTTAGCGACCGCTCCATTCACGGAGTCTAAAGTGAGACATTTTCCACGCTAAAAAGTACAGCCGGGCTTGTGCGCAAGTGACGCCGAGCTTGCCAATTATTAATATGAAAGATATGATGTCAGTCAATTCTCGCTTTATATGGCTACTAGTTCTTGTTCTCTCCGCGCGGATTGTAAATTGTACGTTTTGTAAAGTGCTTCCCGCGTTAAAAGGTCCAGTAGCAGACAATCTACACCAGAACAGCACACTGTAGGCGCCCTCACTCACTCTAATGCTGTTGGAAACTAGCAATTCCACATGCAACTCTATGAATCCGAGGTTTGTTTATGAGTCGGGATAGAAAAGAGATAGACTAATACTCTTGTGGAAGGAGAAACTAGTGGCGTCGGCGTCTGTAGTAACATCCTCTATTCCTCCATAGAGATAGGGCACCGTGGTCACATTATGGTAATGAATTGGGCTGTCTAGAGTCCTGTCAAGAAAAATACAGCTACTCACGGCGATATACCTCTTTAAAATAGCATGAATCTTTCGTTAACCCTGGGATGAGGTATTCTAGGTCGGTGGCATCGTGTGCGGGGTACAATCCTGGATGGAGGGTTATGCCACCACCCGCGAATGAAGGTGTTACTTGCAACTTCAATGGTGCATGCGCTGGCGGCTAGAGCTAAACAAGTTGTGAAGATTGTTAGCACCACCATTGTATGTTCCGCAACTACTAACGCCCAAAGGGAGAAAAGTTCTTACTACCGGAAAACCAGAGGGATGTAGGCTACTAAGACACATGTCCCTTCTAAAGCCATGTCCCTTCTCCCCTCGGTATGAGCTCATGGAGGTTAAGTTAGGGGTTACTGTCATAGATTCGCTTACGTGCTACCTATGCTCTATATCAATGCTATCGACCATTAAATCAACAGTATCGAGCCGCGTACGAAGGCTAAGCGAGAAAGGCGAAACAGCGAAGGTTGGACCACCACTTCATTCTCTTCATTCAGTAGCTTTTTAAGTAAGGCTTTAAATTCTCTTAGAATAGGAATTTTGATACCAAGGAATAGAAAGCCTGCTGAAGTGAAAATTAGTTTGAGTCTGAGGGGATTTCCGTGCCTCTAAACTATCTGGCATTCATAGTTCTAACCATCAATCGTCGTGGAAAAAATAAAATAAATTCACATAATATGTAACAAGGGAACTGTGAGCGTCCCATGAGAGGGGTTCATCCGTCAGAGGCATACAGAGAGTTTTCACACCATTATTAACCGTTGGGTCTGAGAAGACGCGGCGTAGCTCAGAGCCACGCTTTGCCGAAGCTGCTCCATGTTGCCAGTATAGCCACAAAAAGAACGTCGAGAACTATACGGAACTCTGGCCGTTGAAGGTCAAATTTGTTGAGTGGAGCGCGATATACGCACGAGCGTAGATTAGGGGGTTCTCGATGAGGATACCCATAATGCATCGAATCGCAGCCAACGAAGCACTGTTGGACAGTCATAATCGTCCAAGAATTCAGACCAATGTCTGACCCTTGCATACCTTCTTCTCCCAGAGGGCAACTTTAACGTACATGAAGGAGTGCACACCCGTCAGTACCGTATCTCCAGAAGCCTTCCCCTTCTTAAACACATGAGGCCACTACGATAATATATGCCAGAAATAGCTGGCAGATATCCTTTCCACAGATCCATCACGGCCTGCCGAACAATGGCGAAAGCTGGAGCATTGGAATTGAGGCTCAACTGATCGGAAAATTGAGTATTGGACGAATGATGGATGAGTCTACGATTATGCCTGGTGGAGGTCAAGAGTAATGTGGTCGAGGCTGAAGGCGGAAGTCCAGCCAAGCCAGTTAAGATATCCGTCGTCTGGGCAGCGATCGATCATAGGATCAATCACATCTATATAACTTTAGGATCGGACCAGGTCAAATTCTCCCACAAATATAATTCATTTTGAGGAACAATAAGGACATTATGCTATCGTCTCTTTTAATATGCACCACGAGTCTAAATATTGACAGTGCGTCCATGGCTGGTCGCTATTAGAGAACCCGTTTTCTATATCCAACCTTGGGGTGCATAAGGATAAGGAGGGGATCTTGATCGTGGGTGCATTTCCTCTACTTTTGTAATGAAACGGTGAACACAACTTAAAGGCAGAGGAGGGGGGAACACGCCAAAAAGGTAAAAACCCCTCTCCAGTCCGTTGGTGATTGTAGGTGTGCCTCCCCAGGCAACAGTAATCAACAAGAGTCAGCCTCTCGTGTAGCGTTCGATGGGAGATTATAAATTTTCTTGATTCCGGCCAACATTTCCTCGAAGTTGATATTGAGATCCTTCAACAGGCCATCCTTTAGGTCAAAGACCCAGCCATGAACCACGGGATATTCATTGTCCTGGTAGCTTTGCTGGACCGCCGCTGTCTTAATAACATTCCTACACGACTCGATGACATTCAGCTCCACCAATCGGTTGAATCGAGAATGCTCATCCTGAATCGCATCGAGCTCTTTCTCATGAAGACGATACACGTCCCGAATATTCCGGAGCCACGGGTTGAGGATCCCCAGATCAGTCGGGGTCAGCGCAGCTTTCACGCCGCCGCAGTTGTAATGACCGCACACAACAATATGCTTGACATGCAAGTGCCGCACAGCATAGTTAATGACAGACATAGCATTCAGATCAATTGTTGGAACGAGATTCGCGATGTTGCGATGGACAAAAACCTCACCAGCCTCGAGGCCCATGATTTCATTTGCAGGAACACGACTATCGCTGCATCCGATATAACTGTGGGGGGCAATCTCATTTAGCTCCATTCTCCGTTTCCCCACATTTCGTTCCAACAAGCTGGGGCAAGTGAAAGGCGTACAGGTATTCAGGCTGTTGTCCAGCCGCAAGCTTAGAAAAAAATGAGGGGTCCGCCTGCCTCTTTGCGGCAACCCATTTCCGGTTGTTTTCGAAAATGCGCTCGTGCGATTGCTTCAGGTAGCGACTAACGGATCGGAGCTTAGGAGCTTGTGACTCCATCGTAAGGGGCCGTATGATAAAGCTAACAGAGAAAGGTAACCGCAGAGGGTGAATGTAGGGATGGGATGGAGACTCTTAGTGCAGTTAGAAACTGGATTCAATGACGCCATGAGCTGCTTGACCGCTTTCGGCTTCGGAAAATCAGGTGCCGTCGGCTCCGATAGCAGCGCCGCCGAGGTTTTGCCGGGCCAGAATAGTGAGTGATCGTGATGTCGATGCTAGAACTCCAGACAAAGCGCCAGTCAAGCTGCTGGGGCACACATCATGCATTTGAAGCTGTCTTCAAGGGAGTGCTCGGGATGAGTCGCCCATATCAATGGTCAAAGTCAATAGTACGTTCCCCCAATATCAGCCCAAGCCCCAAGGCACAACGCGATCCAAGAGCCTCCAGTCGAGAAGTCTGAGGAGGATCACTCTGCTCTTTAATCTCCCTCTGTCTTCCTTTTTACTTGTTTCAGCCTTTTAATAGTGAGGTAAATTGGGCAGTTCAAGATTCAGAGGAGGGGGACGTTCATTGGCTTGCACCCCTGGCAGAGAGCTTGCTCGAGCCACAGACTTGAGGCATTTATGACATGCCAAGATAGAGGATGATTGGGACATAAGATCAGATCCGACAACGCTCTAGGTCCACCAGGTGGGTCATCAGAATATTCCCCAGACACAATAGTGCTCAGTTCGGAGATGAATCGTATCTGTCGGGTCCGACATGATGGAGCAAGCACACATTAATATTATCGCATGAAGACTTTTGCAATTCACCCTCACGGTCATTCCGAGTTACTCCTCATTTCGCCGCGCCGATGTTTGGAGAACACATTAGAGGACTTTGCCGTTGAGACCCCGAAATTCTACCCGAAGTAAAATAATAGCCTCGGTGATTTGTCCGGTGCCATACAGAAGAACATCTATATAATCCCCGCTAGATCCCCCAGGCACTTGTTGCAACTAAACTTCATCTAATAAGGCTGATACATAATCATTTCTTCTTATCACCCGTGGCTGTTGAAATTCTGCCTATCGTACCAAACTTCGCCCCGCTCAGTGCGTATGCTGCCCTTGTCAATCTTCGCACGACCATCTCTGCTTCTCCCACCACGCACCCACTATCTAATCCACCCCTATTACAGAACTACCAGCTGTTCGTGACTTCAAAGCATGGACCAGAAACGCAGTCTCGGTCGCTTTCGACTCGAGCCTCTTCGCCCAGGTTTCATTCCAAGCCTTCATCCAGTAAAACCCCAGGTTCTTTGGGTTGGTTGCTCCGATAGCAGCGACGACGAAACAAGGCGGCTCAATCTTGCTGAGGGCGAGATCATCGTGTTGCGTAACATTGGGAATATATTAACAAAAGATCTGTCATGTGCAACCACCGTGCAGTACGCGACACACACATTAGGGGTAAGTTCAGTGGTAACGAATCCACAAATATGGGGACAACACTGACCAGTCTAGGTGAAACACATTGTTGTTTGTGGTCATTATGGATGTCGTCTTGTAAAATTTCAGGGAGAGGATCAACTACAAGCACCTTGGGGCGGGTAAGATCTCTCTGCAACGTTAAATTTTTTTGTTTTTTCCCTCTTTTTTTCCTTCTATTCTCCCTGGTCGTCGCTAATGGGACATATTATTGTTAGGATGCTCCACACCCTTCAGGCAGCAAATCAACCAGACCTTGATAACCTCCCCGTTGAAGAGCGAGATCGCTATTTAGTGTTGCTCAATATAATGGAACAAGTGCGATCGTTACGAAATGATCTCAGAGCATTGGCCCCAGATAAGCCATTACAGTTCTTGGTTCATGGTATGCTGTACGACCGGCAATGTGACCAGATATTCAGCTTACTCGAATGCCAGCCCAGCGATGGTACTCCTAATCAAGTATAATGGTTTGAAAAGAACCACGCCCTTCCAACGTGTCTTGGGACAGTGAAATAATTATGAGATCCATGAACCATTCATGAGTTACCCCAGATAAATCGACCAGAAAGCCCCGCCAAGCCTTCCTTTGAAAAATCAAAGCCTGTATATAAAAGTGGGCACCCAGCCTAGCTCCGTACATATATTGATTCATTTTTCCTGTTTCCGTTTCAGCCTTCCTTAGCCGAGAACCACCTGGTATAGATACCTACATAATATATGTACTGTACTGCACCATAGTGGTCTTTCCATGATATCTTCCTGACAAGCCCACCCAGTAGCTTGGCACCGGTGGAATACTATATGCACAAAATAAATATTAAATATGTAGTCTGTATTGAAAGGAGATACACGAGAAGGACTCTAATTGATTGACATAAACTAGAAGGTTTATATAAGGCCTGAATATTTATCTTTCGATGTATGTTAGTAAAGAGGCATTAACTTACTTTAGCTGAAAGAAAATGCTTGATCTTGTCAACCTTAAAATATATATTGCTAAACATGCCTTGCTTGATGTTACGTGGTGGCAAGCATTATGCAGGTACATCTCCTAATTTTTATTAAATCAAAAGAATAATACTGGGTACCTACTGACAAGGGAGAACATCACTTACCCTATTTATAGAAAGGTCTTTTATTAATGTTGGCGGCTTTACAATAATTAGGTGGAACAATTAAGAAATCTTACTTTTTAAAAAGTAAAATAAGTTATAAATTCAAACCACAAGAATGCCTGAATAAGCCTAATTAGGCGGGAAGCAGAATTCCTCAGAGTCAGTTAGTTAAATCACCTTCTTGTTTGGGGCTACTGTGGGATGATTAGGCTTAGTGTGGCCTCTTGGACAAGGTCAGATGAGATATTTCCCCCTTGTGGTAATGCATAAGTTTACGTATTAGGTAGGTAGGGCCTATTATTCTTTCATCTAGATACTTACAACCAACTGACCCTCGAGTTTATTTCTGCCCCATCAGATTGGAAGCCAAAAGGGCTAGACTGCAATTTTTGTGAACGCGTGTCTTGAGGTACTAACCTTATTCTAGCCCCCTTTGTGTTCAAACTCACTGATTAGGCTAGCTATAATAAAATCTACTTAGTCTTACTAGCTATATAAATGCTTGCATAAAAAGTTCCTGATTGTTTTATAAGTGATAAGTATATCCACCTTGCTACCTTATATTCATTGCCAAGCTGATACGCGTAGTCTTTCAACGGCGGCATTTCGCACTGTTTGGAATGATCTTTATAAGATGGTTGTAGACAAATAAATAACAAGAAACATGTCACTACGGGTCCCAGGAATTCAAACCCCAGACCTTTCTCGCAAGGGGCTCCATACCAGCAGTGGGTAAGCATGACTAGTAGCTATCAGGTGTCGGCACCAACCGGTGAGTAGTTGGCTACATGAATCATGTCATGAATCATGTCATGTCATATCTATTGAGAATTATTATAAAGTCAAAAGAAAAGCACAACATCTGACAGAAGCAAGGGGCTTCGTTGTTTGGTAGAGCTTGGATAAAGCGGGATTTACCCCCTCTTGTCACCAAGATGCGAGAGCTATAAGGACTTAATTGCAGACCCCAACGCCGGCAGGAAAGAAGGTAATCCATTTACAGTCATCACTACAAACATACCAACTTGTTTTTATCTTCTTCAACAATGGCACTCAACCACTGCCCCTGGGTACTGCCCGATGAGCGAGATATGGTGGCTGTTCTATACCTAGGATCACAATAGTGTGTTATTCATCTGGCCGACACCCTCTCTGGTTATGTACTTGGTTCGTTAACGTGTAAATCTACAATAGTACACACATGATCACCCGTCATCTGCATGAGTTGAAAGTTCATACTCAGCTTCTCCCGGGCGATCAAAAGGTGTGCCAATGGGGATTCAAGCCCAAGGGGATCATCATCAGTAGTGGTCCATATAATATACAAGAAACTGATGCGCCGCACGTTGATCCGATGATCTTCCAGCTTGGAGTCCCTATCCTTGGAATCGGATATGGATTGCAGGAGGTCATTTATCATGTCCACGGACCCGCCAGTGTCAGTGCTATGTCGGCCACAGGAGCACGGAAATATTCCACTAAGAGGATGCAGGTGGTTGCCTCAGATCGCCTATTTGATGGATGGGCAGAAATGAATGAAGTTTTCCTGTCGCAGGATGATCAGTTGCACAGCTTGCCCCATGAGTTTCGTGCAATTGGCAAAACAGGGGACTCAGACTACGCGGCAATAGTACATAGGGCCAGTCCTGTGTATGGTCTGCAGTTCCACCCCGAAGCTCCTGGTAAGTCACTGGCCCGCATCTCGTCGAGGGAGTGAAATGCATTGATTTTGGTCAATTGATTAACGACCATATTTAGAGACTCTTGGTGGTGGTGAGCTGCTCAAGAACTTTGCAATCCATATTTGTGGAGCTAGCCAAACGTGGTCTTTGCATCATTTCATTGAAGCCGAAATCCTCAGAATTCGGGAAATGGTCGGACCAGATGGGCATGTTCTGGGGGCCCTTAGCGGGGGTGTTGACTCGACAGTCTCTGCCAAACTTGCCGCAATGGCTATTGGTGAAAATTTTCATGCCGTCCACGTTGATAATGGCCTTATGCGTTTAGGAGAATCGAGGCGGGTGCAAAAGGTATTAGAGAAAGATCTTGGGATCAAGGTCGGTTTTATCGACGGCGGCCAGGAGTTTTTGGCGGCTCTGGCGGGCATTGAGGACCCGGAGGAGAAAAGAAAGTCGATCGGCCACACGTTTGTCGACATTTTTGAACGTGAGGCACATAACCTGCGAACGCAGTATCCCGGCAAACTGTGGTTCCTGCAGGGCACACTGTATCTCGGTAGGTGTCAATTGGCATGAGCTCCCCGAGAGATGCTGACCGTCTTTCCCTAGGGACCATGCAGAGTGTAGTATTGTCAAAACGGGTGGCGCCAATCAAGACATACCATAACGACGGGGAGATTGCACAACGCCTAACACGAGATCTTGGTCCTGGTCTACTCGAGCCATTATGACAGCTCTTCAAACCGGAGGTGCGCGAGATAGCGAGGGAACTACACATCTGCGCAGAGCTTCGGGACCGGCATCCATTCCCTGGTGAGTTGATTGAACTAGAGCACTTGATTATGGTTTCAACCAGTCACTAATACTGGGGACCAGGGCCTGGTCTCGCTATTCGTGTTTTGGGGGCAGTGACAGAAGGGAGAATTCAGACGGCACGTCATGCAGATCACATTTTTCTCTCGATGGTCAAACAGGCCGGGCTCTACAAACAAGTTTCCCAGGTGTATGCGGCTCTTGACCAATCCAAGGCAGTGGGAGTGGTTAACGACCAGCGACGGTACGGCCATATTATCATTTTGCGGGCAGTCTGTACGGATGACTTCTTAGAGGTAACCCCGTATGCCTTTCAGCCCGAATTTCTGGTAGCAGTGTCGACTCGCATCATCCATGAAGTCCCCGGGGTAGCTAGAGTCGTCTATGACATCACTCCTAAACCTCCAGGAACGGTAGAGCTGGAATAGGCTAGGCAGAGGAGGCAGACCTGGTGGGATTGGATGGAATGGGCTACTTTGTATCGCTGTGTGCTTTGAGGCTTGCCCGGGTTGAGTCTTGGTTGTCTACACTTCAATTACTCGCGTACTTTTCATGTAACCGGGTTTAGATTATGATAACTTCATGTGAACTTCACAATATTGGATGGCTGTCTATTAGGCAACCATGACACTCAACTCCAGGTAAATATGAGCTAAGGCAGAGCATAGGCAGCACACAATCATCCATCCGGTGAAAATATGTACCGACTTCTCCACTTCTTCTGGGGGATGCAGTTTCGGGAATACCACGTTGGCACCCAGCCTCTACCTCTTGATGACCATGGATGCTCTAGCCTAGTGAAAAAATATGTGGATCGAATGAACCCTATGAGGTGGCATGACGGCATCAATCATCTTCATCCTGAACACAGCTCCATTACACTATGAGGCTACCCCGAGCGCTCCAGTAATTGCACGTATCACAACCTCTCGTGGAAGAACCCCTCCAAAGCTGGGAATGAAGTAAGTCAATGCCATATATTATCGAAGGGGGAAAGAAAAGGCCCACCCGTGGCACTTGACATGGTGTAGCAGAGACTCTGCAATTGCCATTATTTGCTCCTCTTTTGCGTTAGAAGTCCGAGGGTCATTGCACACGCACGCCCAAGCCTGAGTTGGGGTAAGCTCATCATTAGTGGTCATCTGGGAGGACAAAGCTAGTAGCCTTTCTAGAGTCTGTTGGGGAACCCCTAGCGGCAAATCCAGCTTGGCTGTCTGTTGGGGATTGCCGGTAAGTCGAAATATTGAGGCAGTGACGGTGAGGGCATGTCCATTGGGTGTATTCGGTGTTTGAAGAGCACCGCGGACGTGGTCTAGACATGGTCCCTCCAGACTATACGAATCAATCATTAGAAGACCTTTTGTTAGAGGCACTCCCGGGCGGATTATCGTACCTGAGAATAAAGTTCATACCCACTGCAACCCTACTCCAACCGTATGCGGATATGCCTTTGTCGGGCTCAGTGACATGAGTCAATTCACTTGGTCCCTCAACGGGCGGAATTCCTATAATGGACAATCCAACGTCAGCAAATTAAGGAATATACATGTAATGATAGGTGCAGAATGTCCTCGTCAAGAAGACGATCGATTGGCCGATCGCAAGTCATCCGGAGGGTCTTACCAGGGTTTGAATCCGGCGTTTGGCCAGGTATGGTGTATAGCGTATCCCCGAACTCGCTCGTGGGAGGATCTGAAGCTAGGGACGACGGCGACTCTTCAACAATGAGACGCCGATGATTGTGTTGATCGTGGCCACAATGAATGGTGGCGGTCAAGGGAGAAGTTGAATTATCGCGGCTAGATGACACAAAGGCCGCATGGATGGGTGGGAGCGCGATGTGGTTCTCTTGAATGATAGTTCGCAGCCAGCGAATTTCTCCTCGCAGCTCCTCGTTCTCGCCGCGGACGTCGGAGTTGCGAGTGCGAAGATAGACCACCTCTGTTTCGAGATCTTTGACGTAGTTCTCCTTGCGGCGACGGTAATTTCTGCACTGCCTTAGTTTCCCACTTTCAAACAACGGGTCAAGGGCGAGTAAATTGCGACAGACTTCTGGGCTCTACGGACTTGTTCCTTTCGTTTTTCCTTGGGCTCACCTGGCTCATCACCGGTCTCTGGCGCCACCCTCAATTAGCTCCTGCCAGCAGAAGATCGGAAGACTAGCCTCAAGAGACTCACCCTTCAGGGACCATCGGCCGGTCAAAAACCCTAACTTATTCATCTTTCGTGTGTGATCGAGCTGGGAAAGGTTGGAAACCAACGCAAGGACAGCAAAGTGAGTGACCAGGCGGGGCGGATGAAATAATCTCAAATTCCCTTAATGCGACTAGCGCTAGGGATAGCCTGTGGACCTTTGAAAAAAGGGAGCCGGCGCTATCAGTGGGCCAGGGGCCGAAAGGAGGGGGAATACGAGGCAGCGACAGCCAACCCCAAGACGATCAGTGGTGATGCCATCATCAGCCCTTCCCCCGTTCGGTTTGGCGTCAGGCGGCCTGCTTATTATCCATAATCATACGCTGGGATTGGGTGGAAGCTTGGCTGAGCAGTGTGAAATTAGTGTAGTAATCAGCGTCATTGCTTTGTCGATGTGGTTTACCCTGCTAAGCTCAACTTCGTTGTCATCCGGAATTAGAGATACAAGATAGAGTGATCAGGCTATGGCAACACAGGCCAAATGAATGGAACTTCGGGGGGAGCGCAGTGGCCAAGGGGAAGACACATATAAATGGCATTGGGACACAGATTTCTCCCTTCTCCTCGACAATAACATCACAAATTTCCTAACAAACTCTCCCATTTCTACTTCAGAACGCAATATGCACTTCACAGCTCATATCTTCCTTCTCCTCGCCCCCTGCTTAGTGGAGGCGCGACCCTGGTTTCGGCCCAGTAGTAGGGCCGTTTACATTTTGACAAACAACGCGGCAAACGCGATCATCGGGCACTCCGTTTATGAGAATGGACTCCTGGGAAAGGGCCAGGTCACCTTAACAGGAGGCTCTGGGCACAATGGCCTCAATGCTAATCAAGAGCCTGCCGGGCCGGATGCACTCTTCAGCCAAGGGCCACTAGCTGTTGCAGGAGAGGTAATATCTCCAGTCGTTGTTTTTGCCAGTCGGAACTAACCTAACTTCATTACAGTACCTCTTCGCTGTCAATGCTGGGTCCAACACCCTTAGCATGTTGAAAGCAGACGAGAGAGACCCGTCTAAGCTCACCCTTATCGGCCAACCCGCGGTGATCCCCGGCGATTTCCCGACCTCAGTGGCGGCAGCAGTCAAGGGCCATCTCGTGTGTGTGGGGACAACAGGGAGTAGGGCAGGGATCTCCTGTACCACCTTTAGCAAGCATGGGTTGGACGTGATGGACGCGTTGCGGCCATTCGGGATCAGTCAAGCCACTCCACCCACCGGCCCAGCGAACACTCTCTCTCAAATCTTCTTCTCGGCTGATGAGACGGCGCTTTTTGCTACAGTCAAGGGAGTCCCCAACACTGATAACAGCGGGTTTTTCTCCGTTTTCCCCATTGAATATGGCCATCACAAGAATAAGGGCGTCTATCTTGGTACGCAGGACGTTCGCAGTTCGCCCAATGGTACGATCCTGCTCTTCGGGTCTGCCGTGATTCCCCACTCCACTCGTGTGTTCGTCACCGATCCATCTTTTGGTGTGGCAATTCTCGACATTGATCATCAAACACATGAGGCTGTCTTGATTTCTAGAGAGGTGATCCCGGGGCAAAGCGCGACATGTTGGGCGGCTTATTCCGAAAATAGACACAGTGTCTTTGTCACTGATGTTGCTGTGAACAGGCTCGTTGAATTGAACGCGGATGACGCGAGTATCTCACTAATTGCGGATCTTCCGAATGGCGATCCTGGCCTCATTGATCTTCAGGTGGTAGACGACCATGTATATGCCTTGTCCCCGGGTAATGGAACAACTGAAGCTGCTATCACCGTGTTCGACCTCCAGCAGCAGAAGCAAGTGCAGCATGTCACTCTCAGTGCACAAGGAGCAAGTCGGAATGCCGTGGGAATGGCCTTTATCGATACACGATGCTGGGACTGCCACCGTCCTCTACATGGTTAATTTTCCCGTCAGTCGCTCTGAACCAGCTCACGCGATGGGCTATTATATTACATGATCGAGGAGTTGGATTATTGGAACGGCGGATCATAGTACTGAAGTTTCTGGAAGTTTGCAGTCCATTCATATGAAAATGATTATTACTAGGGCGTGGAAGGGGGTATGTATGTACAGTACAACATAGAGATAACTGGGCGCTTGACTTTCCTACGGGTATAGCACACATTTGGCACCATAATTAAAAGTATATCGAGAATATAGTGAAGACTATTCTTCAGTGTTTTTTTGTTTCTGGGTTTGATGAGTGTACTGGCGCGTTATTGTTATTTTATCTAATGCCCCTCCTATTCCCGTCTAGGGCATCAACCCTAGAGAGAGAGATGCATCTTTAACCCTCACTCTATCCCCAATCACAAACCTAGGCTGTGTAGCTCCCCTGTTGGGATAGACTATCGATGCGACCGAGCAGAAATTCCAGCTGGCGGAGGGCCGCGCCAGGAGTGTACTGCGGAATCTCTACAAAAGCAGTTAGCAAACATGGACCTAAGGAATTCACGTTGGCTACAACGTACCATGGCCAGCAAGATAGACCGTGCTAAAGGTGAGACCTCGTTCAGTGTGTGCAGTGCCCAAGTATCCAGCACCGGCGTCTAAAGTGAACGGGGTTGGCTGCGTGCCTTCCCACAGCTCTGCCAGGCCATAGTGGTATGGAACAAAGAGCGGCTCGATGGGCGGCTTCTGGAACCCTTGGGCACCGTTCCAGGTCATGTTCTGGATAGTCACCAGGGATCCATTCATGAATAAGAGATAGTCTAACCATCCGTGGCCAATGATGGTGTTGTTTGTCCGCTCAATGACACTAGGAAGAGGGCCCAATGCACTGGGAACTGATTGATCTCCGTGCGCAAATATGGTGGTTTCACCACAAACAGCATAATTCGTCGGCGGCATATGGATCGCCTCTTGCACGTCGGACCGGTTGAAGTAGTTATTGGGGCCACCGGCAAGTGAAGGAAATCCCATTTCGTCCCACAAATACGGACAGAAATCGGTTAGATGGTAAAAATTGAAGCAGGGATTCACATAGTAGGTCGCCTGCACCACCTCATCCCAGAGCGCACAGTCGTCTTGGAACGGGTTCGGCGCAATGGGAAACGGAGTAGGGGGTGGGTATGTTAACGCTTCATCCAAGAACTGGTGGAACCCGCATCGCTCGGCGCGCTTGTTGATACTCTCCACAAAGGAGGCATTAAGCGCGAAGACGTTAAGGTAGTGGTTGAGATGCTGCACCGCCGGCACTGTCATTCGGGTATCAATATTGGCCTCAAGTACACCCTGCATAGAGCCATTGTGAGGAATGGGAATTACCATAAATCATTATCGCGTCATCATTCATCGATGGATCATTAATCTGGATACCCCGGACATTGAAGTACGTCGAGTCCTCCTCGTCCAGCATGCCTGACGCAATATATGGAATGTACTGTCCCGCATAGCTCTCTCCCGTAATGTAAACTTTGCGTCCATGGAGGTCGAAGGTGTCGACAAAATTCTTGAACCAGCTCTTGAATTGGGCAGCCACGTCAAGCTCATCGCTCACTGTTGACGGACCCGGCGAGAAGCCAGTGCCCGCGGGCTGATCCACATACACCATGTTGGTCAGCTTCGTCCACGAGTATGGATTTCGGATGGGCTTGTGAGTGCCCGATTGCCACAGAAAAGGTCCATTTTCTTGCAAGAGGCCATCCATTGAGCTGCAACCCGGTCCTCCATTCAGCCAGATAGTGATCTAGAAGCAAACCTTAGCATACGTACTCCCAGGGGGGCAGATCCAATGATTACTGAGAATGAGCGATTTTACCTCGTTCTTGGCCTTGGGATTTTGAGAGGGAAAGAACCAGAAGAAGAGGCTGGAATTCCCAGCCGGCGTGTTGGGCAGAAGACCGGCATACGATTCTCCAACGTCGAACTCCACGTCGGGAATCGTATCGACAAGAAACCCTACGGGTCATTAGTGAAGCCCTATGTAAAACATACTCCTCGTCCTTACTCTTTGTTTTGTGGGTCAAATATGCACGATCTTCACGGTCTTTCGCTGTAACTGGGGTTGCATGGTTGGAACCCTTGAAGCGTTTCGGAATTGACCGAACCGCCTTTCGATGGGGATTCTCCAATGCCCACGCGGCACTTAAGAGATAAAGTAGTAGTAGAGATGTTGGGAAATGCATAATAAAATATGGGGAGCTAATAGAGAGAACTAGTGGCTTGTAAAGTGCGGGCCTCCTTTAAATACATCGCCGAATATGGGGGCCGCCAGCAAGGATCCTCTTTAGGCATCCGCCATGGCGACAGAGCAAAGCCCGACTAAGCTTTTTTTTTAGCCCAATCTGTAGAAAAAGAGGCGGCGAGTGGTCCAGCACAATGGAGCAAATGTCGTTGTTGTCTGATCATCTCCGGTCAGCGTTACACTGCATCTTGTTGAAGCGGGGGCAGCCTCCAATCGCTGCCGTGAAATCTCACCCCTCACTGTCGATTACCGGGATCATTTGGATTACCATAAATCGACCTTCCTGTTGCGGGTAAGACAAGTTCGATAAGGAGAAATACGCGGGCTTCCAAGGTTATTGGACTATTGTTATTCTTTTATAGACGTGCATGTATTCCCATCTCGGTGCCACGAGATACACGCCTATAGCTGCGCCGCTTTGGTGAGCGTGTACCTTATCGATGAGCTCCCTGGCAAAGGTTTCAGAATGGGCTGCGTATCCCAGATTCGCTCCCTCCCGATCTGCAGGACGGGTGAATTTCGCATTGCCTCTCGCTCCTCGTCGTCGCCAACCAGAGGGAAGAAACCCCGGGTCGCGTGTGTTGTGCCCTTCACCTTAAATGTGCCTCACGCCGCCGCATCAATCGTCTTTGCTACTATATGCCGCCATGGTGGCAAGAGCGCAATTATAACCGGCTCATGAAGGATCACAAAGCTGATAGCCAAAGCATTTTAGCGGAGAACTTCCAGACTGATGGAGCAGCCCGCCGACGTGGTGAAGAGAGTGACTAGCTGACTAGGTGACAAGCGACGGACAACAGCGATGGCATCCCTGCGCAAGTTACAGTAGATAGGGGCTTTTTGTGTTTCGAGTATGCCTAGTTTTGTCATGGCTATTCCTTGTTTATCCTAAGAATATAATACAATAGAGCACAATCCTTCGATGGGTAGGGTGCTAGATTGGGCCTCATGTAGGGTAGAGAAAGGCTTAGCCAGCGTGGCGCCTTCCCCCCAACCAGGAAAGTAGTGGATTATATGAGAGATTTTCTGCTGATTCCTGTTCTTATTTTTTTGGCTGGCTACACAGAGCTACACATTGATACGGTGCTGCCGTGAATCATAGCGTTCTCTACCGATTTCACAAGTCCTGTATTAGAGCTAGCAAGACCATCAGGTAACCGAGAATCTTAGGGCTAATCGTCGATAACCCAATAAAGCAAAAAAAAAAAAAAAAAACCCCTATTTTGCGATAGATGGTTAGTTAGTTGATTGAAATGTAGGTCGATTGCATGAGCAGCTTTGAGAACTCTGGCCAGGATAAGAGGCGCTATTGGGGCACTATTGTTTTTGCTGGCTAGTGGAGTCTCCGAACCCCGATTTCTCTCAATTATCGGTCGCTTTATTACTATCACCACACCTTAACATCCATGATTAATATAGGGCAGCATGCAGCTGGCCCAATTGCCTCCAACCATAGCCGCCATTCCAATGGCTATACTGTCAATCCAATTCAGACCAAGACCCTAAACAAACACCTCGCGCAACCTATTGCAGGAAGAGGAAAGGGAAACGAAATGAGAGCTGCAGTGTATTGAAAAAGACTAAAGAGAATATAACCATCACTATATACCATGTATATCATCTCTACAGAAGAGGCTGCGTGGTGCAGATCATCCCTTCCCTTTTCGCCATGGATCTAAGTTCTCTCACATATCCCCATACAGACATATAATTAGAGATATACAAAAGCCTCAAATTTGAGCCCCTCTCGAGCCATCGTCTTCCTTCACCGTCTCCGTTGCGAGATCGACCTCAGTATTGCGGAACTTGCGTGCCGGGACCTTATTCTTGAAGAGGATATCAATCTCCGCGAAGGTCCGATCTTTGGTTTCTGGTAACCGGAAAAACGCCCATAATAAGCCGAGTGCCATTAAAGCACCGTAGAAGAACCCTGATTTGGCTCCCCAGTTCCAGGAAACCTGCTGAACCATGTGTGGGACCAGCTGGCCAAACACGATGTTGACGACATTATACGTTGCACGCGCCAACACGACGCTCTTGGTGCGAAGCATATTGGACGGAATCTCGGTGACAATGGTGTAGATGATGGGGCCCAGGGTGATGAAAAAGACAAAGTACTCAATGAGTAGGATACTACCAATTGCATAGGCAAATTGCGTATGAACGGTAGTATCGGGAATGCCCAAAAATCCGATTAGGAACGTCGTCGCCACCATGAAGAAGGTGCCCCAGAGGACAAGTGTCCGACGACCGACCTTCGGAACGAGGTACCACGCGACGAATACTCCTACAATGGCTAACGCATACTCGCCCATGCCAAAGTCGAACGAGGAGGTCGATGGAACGCCGGCCTGCTCCAAGAAATAGACAATATAGGCGACGAGCGGCGCGCACAGCTCTTGGATGACATAGGTAAGCACGGTAATCTCAGTACGTCGAAGATCGACACCCGTAAATAGGTCCAAGTATGAACTTGAAGACTTCATCTCTTCCTCCATCTTCACCGTGTACACGATCATCGCCACCGTATTTTCGATCTCCTCCTCAGGGGTGTCCTTAGTCCGAAGATGACGGAGCGCCTGGCCAACTTCATCAGTTCGACCCTTTCGCGCGAGCCACCAGGGCGACTCGGGTGCCATATATACGCCGATCATGAGAGGGAGTGGGAGAGCCCACTGAAGGGCGAAAGGAATTCGGTAGGCCCACTGGCCATCCATTGAGAGGAAGGCCCGCAGTACACCAGTTCCAAGCAGGTATCCCACACTCCAGCACAGGGAGACCAACATGGTGAGGTACGGTCGAAGCACATTGGGACAGACTTCAGCGGCGTAGGTGGTGGTTAGGGTCTGGAAAGTACCCCATGGAATACCCAGGAGGATTTCTGCCCCAAGATACATGTAGATGCTTGTCGCAAAGAACTGGAGGAAGATGAAGCAGATCATGAGAATGAGGCAGCCGATCATGACCCACCGGTAGCCAAACCAGTCCGCCAGCACGCCAGTGAGGAGAAGACCAATGATCTCGCCGGCACTGATACCATTGGAGACGCCTGACAAAAGGTCAGCAGGGATCTGGTAGTCGCCAGAGGGTGTCAGCTCTCCATATCGCTCCTGGAATGCCGGGAAGCCGAAGAAACCGGAGGCGAAGGCGTGGTCAAATCCCTCCATAATCAAGGCCGCTGAGAACCAGGTGGACCAGAAGACCGCCTTTGGGTATTTGCGAATACCCTCAAATAGGCCCATAGCGTGTTCATCCGCTGTAGCAATCTCGGCCGCCCGCAGCAGGTCATCATGGGAGATGGCATGGTACTCTTCATCCTTCTCCTTGAAGACGGTGGTCGATGTCGGTTCTCCGACATTTTCCTGGTGTTCAACCATCGTGAAAATGCACCAGATGGAGTCTCAATTAGGGAGTACAAAGCGAAAAGGGGGAAATAATGAATTGGAAAAAGGGGTGATGAAGGGCAAGCAAAGACAAATCTGGCGGAGGCCTCTGAGGAAGGGCTGAGAATCGGTATTTCTATCTCTCCCCCGCACGGACTCCACATATCTCGCTGATCTCAATGCGGCCTGGGATTGGCGGGGAAACAAGCAAGAGAACAAGCACGCTAAGCAATCTTGGAACTGCGGGGGGGGCGTAAATGCGGGGGCACAGGCCGCTTCTTGGGTGCCTTCGAGCGTCTGATTCGAGCTCCTAGAAATCATGACCGGTGCAATGATGGACCGAAAGGATGCAAAAGTCGAGGCTATACAGGGATATTAAGCTGTTCTGGTAGCCAGCTGTCGGGACAAAATACGCCGGATCCTCGCTGGGACCTCTCTCGTGACGAGTAGAAAAGTAGTTAGTCCATCCCACACGAGGCACTAGGCGTGTGCTTGTTATCCCGTGTCCTCTAGTCGGTGCTAACAAATATCCCGACCTACCCCTCAGGTGAATTGAAAAGGGGGCTCGCGTCGACTGGTAAAGCGCCCAACAAAGAAGGGGAAACGCGATGGCCAGCACCAGCTTGAAGTGGCTCACTGGAGACAGTCCAGATGCCTTCACACATGGTGTTTCATTTAGCATGCCCTGGCCCAAGGGAAAGCACCCACCAAGCAAAAACTTTGTCATCAAAACCAACGAGCAACTGCAGTATCCGTTGGATTCACGAGTATTAGCGCTTTGGGCGGATGGATCGCTGAAATGGACTGCTCATTCAGTCAGTGCAGAGGTCCCGCACAGCGAGATTTATTCAATCGAGGCCACCGACGGTGCTCCTACCATCAACAGTGGCGTGCTGGTACATAAATCTCCTAGCGAGGGCCTTCGTCTCTCAACTCGCAGAGGGCTGGTCGTGCAGTTCTCGCCTGTCGGACATCACACTCTATTCACGAGCATGTCCTTAGACGGCCGTTGCGTGTGTGCTGGGGCGGATCTAGTGGCTTCTATTGCGAACATATCATATTCGACGCGTATTAAATCAGTCGAGGTAGAAAACTTGACCGTAACTAGAGCAGTAATCAAGTCTTCGGGTGTCATGGTTGATGCGGGCGGAGGGGAGCATCTCCCCTTCGTAATCAGAGTATACGTCTATTCAGCTGCTGAATCGGTCAAAGTTGTGCATTCTTTTGTCCATGATCTAGACTCTAACCAACCCCTGACCTCGCTTGGACTACGTTTCCATGTGCCTCTCGGAGAAACAGAGCTTTATAATCGCCACATTCGACTGGGGGGCTCCGACAGGGGTATTTTGCAAGAGGAGGTTCAAGGATTATCTGGATTGAGACACGGACCAACGGCGCAGAATCGACGCGATCAAGCAGCAGGAGAACCTGTTACTCTCATTGAAGCTGACTGGACTCGAACCCAACTGTCTCGCGGTCTATCGTACATCCCCTCGTGGGATTCCTATTCGCTCGCTCAACTATCCTCTGATGGCTTCACGATCAAAAAGCGAACTGAAGCGGGATGTTCATGGGTCAAGGTAACTGGGGGAGGTAGGGCAGATGGGACCGCTTACGTTGGATCGGCTCATGAGGGAGGGCTGGCCGTTGGTATGGCAGACTTCTGGGAGCGATATCCCACACAGTTGGATTTAACGCACTTGACCCAGACCACCGCAGCAATTACTGTATGGCTGTATTCCCCGCTTGCCGAACCGCTTGAGGCGATGCCTTATCATGCCGGACTCGGACTGGACTCGTTTGGAGAGCAGCTGGAGGCACTGGATGTGACATATGAAGACTACGAGCCCGGATTCGCTACAGCTAACGGCATTGCGCGAACAAACCAGATTGTGCTACGGCCGTTTCTCGCAACGCCCACAGCGGCTGAGCTAAGTCGTTTTTCTTCTCTTGTCCGCGATCCTCCTCGCTTGATTCCCAACCTCGACTACATTCACACCACTGGTGTCTTCTGGGGCAGCTGGGAGCCCCGTCGGTGCTGCTCAGGCCAGCCACCACCTGGGCCCAAAGAGCAGGAGATAGATCGTAATCTCGATATGTTGTTTGAGTTCTTCCATGGGCAAATTGAACAAAATCGCTGGTATGGATTCTGGGACCATGGAGACGTCCAGCATACCTATGACCCCTACCGGCACGCCTGGAGATACGATGTGGGCGGATTCGCCTGGGATAACTCGGAGCTCTCGACGGATCTGTGGCTATGGCTTTATTTTCTTCGCACAGGAAGACCGGATGCCTTTCAGGTAGCTGAAGCGATGACGCGACATACGAGCGAGGTGGACGTCTACCATAGCGGGCGATTCAAAGGCTTTGGTACTCGGCATGGCGTACAGCACTTCAGTGATAGCTCCAAGCAACTGCGAATCTCCAACGTCCTGTATCGGAGGATCTATTACTATTTGACAGGCGACGAGAGAACCGGTGAATTGATCGCAGAGCTACAGGAATGCCAGTATGCCCTGATAGGGCTCGATTCGCATCGCAAGGTGCAGGACCACGCACAAGTCCCTGCTGGGTTTGCCATGACCAACATTGGCCTGGATGGGGGTGCACTCGCAGCCGCGTGGTTGACAGCATGGGAGCGACGCACTGGGGATTGGCCTCACGCTCGGGATCTCTTGGTGCGCTTTCTCGATGGTGTAGCCAGCCTCCAGCACGGTATCGGAAATAACGCCATCCTCTTGAATCCTCGTACTGGTGAGATCCGATCCTGCCCGCCTCCTACCCCCGAGTACGCCATCTCCCATCTGTCAATGCTCTTTGGCTTTCCCGAGATTGTTGCGGAGCTGCTTCACTACGCTGGAGAAGAGTTTCCAGCCGTTATAAACCGATTCAAAAAGGTATGGCTGGCCTACTGCCGCGCCTACAACGGGGGCCGTGAATTACAACTCCAGGAGTTTGGCTTTGAATTCCCAGATCATGCGACGTGGAGACAAAGTCACTCGACTTTAACAGCCTTTGCCGCCGCAGATCAGGCGAATCTTGAACTTGGCCGAGCCGCGTGGCATCAGTTCCTGCACTCTGATGGCTATAGTGCCAATCATCCATGGAATGTTTCTCAGGTCGCTCCCCCAGATTATTTTCGTCATGGAGAAGAGGCTTCTTGGGTCACGACGAACGAGGCGGCGCGGTATGGAGTATCAGCCATTGTTAACCTAGCCACTATTAGAGAGTTCTTGGAGGATTAACCTCGTTTCTTTACCGTTAGCAAATCAATCAATTAGCGGTCCATTTTATTGACCATAATTCGGTTGTCGATGTAGGCCGGCCATATCCACGCGCACCATTGGTTTTGATACAGCTGTTATGTGAGATATATATTATTCTATAATTCATTCTAGAAACCCTTATCTTACGTCTCGAAGTATAGAAAAGTAAGAGAAGAGTGTGATCAATAGCCCCGTAGATGACGTGAAATCAAACCCTAAATGGTAGTCAGTTTATCCTCGCCAAGGGCCACTATATGTGTTGCATAAGCTCCACTGAGAATATTGGAATGATCGATTGCAATCGCCTCATCCTCTGTTATCGAGCTATCAGACGAGCGATTAGTGGAAACGAACCCTGGAAGTCGATCATAACCGATCCATTAAGTTGTCTGTTGGCTATTTCTGGCGCATGATAGTCCTACGAACAGCTCTTATTAGATTGCCTATCGCGTGGTTGATCTGCAATGGGTGGCGTTGCACATACATCATTGTGATGCGCTTCAGTCCTCAACCAAGATCTCACCTCGGTCCACTTGACATAGATTCTTAGTTCATTTTCTTTTTTTAAATTATTATTTGTTTCCCTAATGCTAATAAACTCCCGCGTAACTATTTTAGTAGACAGTACCTAACCCAATCGACTACCTTCAGCAACCCCAGAATTTATAAACCTTGTCACAAAACCTTCCCTAGAGGATCGTAGCTATTTGGGAGCACCGTTGACAAACACAAAAAAAAAATTTTTCCGAGACTTGAGATCGCTAATTCATAGAGGTAACTGATCTTTTCTGAGAGATACACCCCCCTTGCTTATCAATCATGTGGCCAGTTGAAGCTACAGATGATTCATGCGCAATGGTCTGTTGCAACATTTGCTCTAGACAGAGATTAATAGCAGGGCTATTGCACCCGGAATGCCGCAATACTTGGTCCTTAAGGTGTAAAGACTTTCCACGCAGCACTTTAGCTTCCTCGGTCAGTCTCTTCCTTTCCTCTTTAACCGCCTCGTAGCGATCTTTCAGGCCCTGGATTGCCTCCCGTTTCTTACGCCGGCACTTGTTTGCAGCCACTCGATTCCGCTCCAGTAATTTTTCCCGTCGATCATCATCCGGTGCATGGTGGACACTGCTTGATCTTACTCTGCCAGTGTGGGCTCTCTGTGGTTGAAGTGCCGTAGGTCGGGAATCGTCGAGACTATAATTACGCATCCGAGGAGCATAATCGGGCCTTTGCCAGGCAAATGGCTGATCAAGTGTGCACTCGCCTAGGACCTCCGCAAATGCTGAATTCGTCGCATCGAGTGAGGATTCGGTGGCTATTGGGGGGTTGTAAGTGGACGTATTTAAAGCCGTCCCGCGACTAAGCTTATTCTTCTGGCCGTTATTGCTCAGTATAGGCCTCGGTTGAGCTTCGCCAGTGACATCCAACCCAGTGGTTTCACGGGAGCAACTCTCCCTCTCCGTCAGATCTCTGGTGTCCGTGGAGTTCGGGAGGGGCATCGCACCACCCTGGTCGTTCCAGGTATAGGAAGCATTTGGTTCTGATAGTGGGAGTGATAGGATTTCGGGGTTCACGATGTTATTGACCGGTGAGTCGGGAAATAATGTGTAGCCCATGTCCCAAACCGGGTCAGGGAAGAGGAACGGCGGTACGGTCGACATTGAAGCGTTCAAAAATAACAATCTACCCAGCAATTAATTAACATAAAGCTCGATAACAAAAAGCAATTGCATCGGTGACAACGCACCGCCACTCAACCCAATGGACGACTCGTAGATTTATGTACTTACTTTCTATCCCTCAACGAACAATCGGCAAGATTCCAAGTCAGTCCAGCTGAGCGCCAAGACTAGAGCTCAAGTTCTTCTTCCAGTGCAATCGCAGCGCGACATAGGGTATCTCTAAGAGAACAACGCAATTTGCGTCTCTCGCTCGTTTTCCAGGCCGGTAGTCGGTATATATATATATAGAACGCTGTACGCTCAATGGTTTGCTCAAATATAGATTTTGCTTTTCAAGTCCCCCGGCTGCTGTGATTGTAAGGTCTGATTAACACAGGCACAGGAGGGGATAGTGGCGGGGATGACGCGCAACAGACGTTGGCCTCATCAACTGACTAGATTTCCCTTGCAGGGAAGATGTGGCGATCTGCCTCGATACTCCGGGCGTCGGGAGGTTTATTTAAGGGCCGCAGCGTTGTTGGCGTCTTGGGGGTCACACTGAAACCTGCAACATTCACAAGTTCCGTCCATTCAACAACTTAAATTTCCCTCTCATGGCGCGTCAGGAGAAAACTTAGCAAATGGGGCACCGGTGGTGTTCAGATTGCTCGAATGAGAGCTTTCGTCGCCAGGGTTGTGTTAGCCGTCAGACGAAGAGCTTAACCCGAACCTATAGATATTCGTCCATGCCCCGTAGCTTAGGTATCTCTCGGAATTCAAAGCCACCCAATGACAATGCATGTCCAGGAGTGTGATGTGGGTGGAACAAGCTCAGAACCACGGTTGGGGCTACCGTTGCGGCCATTGGGGATGCATCCCGTCAACGGTTTTCCCATGACATCATGGGTACCACGCTGTAGGTTGAGGCATGAGAGGATGGATGATGTCACAATCCTGGCCAAATCAACACAAAAGTACGATGCCCCAACACCTTATCTTCACCACCCCGTCTGAAAGCCTGTTGTTGTCTTGGCTGGGCCAGGGCCACTGCCGCTGGCAGTCCACAACAGAAGGCCGCTATTATTCATTACGTGTACACTAGATTCTCTCCCTCCCAATTCCCCAGTGATTTCTCCACCGGCTCAGATGGCTCGACTTCAAGACAGACGGTCTACAAAGTATATAGGAGGAGCAGAAATATCCGGTTCTCCACCCCCCGGATTAGGGCTGGACCCTGGACCCTGGACCCTCGGAGAAACAGAGGATATACAGTTTCAGTCGAGAGCGCACTGCACCCGACAACTGGACGTAATCTCCTGCAACTCTTGAGTCGCTATTTTCTCATCTTCAACAAAAGCAGGTTGATCTAGAGCTTCCTTATACCAAACCCGACCGGCACAAACCTGGAAGCACCCCTCTTTCCTAGTACTTGGTAGGTCGCTAATTGCTCCTCACGGGGACGGCGGATCTCATTATCTCTCTCCCCGTCGCTGCTAAATAAGCCAGCGCTATCACCGTCGGCATCGGCTCGAGAGCGAGAGTATCTTTTTATCTAGTCGGTACAAGTGTAACTCAGAGTGGGCGAACTAGTAAGCAGCAGTATATGCAAGAACTCCCTTGGTAAGAAGTAGGGTTCCCCCGCAGCCCTATTTCTAACAGCATTACCCCTTTAGTCGTAGATTACTGTCTCACAGTTTGATCATAATATGTCAGATTGTTGGCCTGATGGGTGACTATAACAGAGCCGGACCCCTCCACTCTAAGGAGGCCAAGTCCGGTAAATTCACTTGAAGGGGGTGGGTATTCACCAAGCCTACTGACTGCTCTGACACTATTATAAAAATTGTCACTGGTAAAGTAAATATCGAACAACAAGAAACATTGTTCGAGTTGGAAGATACAGCCTCTCCCCGCCTCGCTACCAACAGCCCCTGACTCATTCAGATTTGGATGTAGGGCTGTTCCCGATGCATGATGGTCTAGTGAGAGCCTAGACACAAGTATTTGAGATGCGTAAAGCGGGTAACAGCATGGGGATATATTTTATTCTAGGGGCGAAAACTTCTCCCAAACAGTCATGATTCCCTCTCCATCTAGTGCCTAAACTTTGAATCCTCGATGAGGAGGAATATCTCTCACCTGGCTTTGCCACCCCTTTTCGCTCAGCCAGTTGACCATCACTCGCTGATTATCGATTTGCAGACCAGTGACACCAATCCCCCATGTTTCTCCTGGCACAAGATCAACACAGTTGTCCTCCAGAACAGCATCAGGATTATTCAGGACCTCGAGAAACACCCCCTTCATCGGGACCTTGCTTTGCAGTTCGATCATTGTCTTCGGATTGTCTGGCCCGGCCCATGAGAGCTTTATTGACAGGTTGTCTGGGTCACTTTGAAGCGATACGTCTCTTAGCGGCTCATGGAAATTCACGTGGCGCGCGATCAATCTGGATGGTTTCGCCGTTTTAGCGGACGAAATGTAGATTGCAAAGACGATATTTCCAATTCCACGGGCTCCCTCCATACAATTTTGTATTTGGCTCTCCTGCACGTCGAGCGTCCCCAGCTCGGTAGTTTGGTTGGACTCAAGTCGCCGAGCAGTGCAAATTCTAGTGCTCCAAACATGTTGCCCGGTCTGAACATCCCACGCCTTGATTTCGGCATCGACAACGATATGGTGCAATTTCATGTTGCATGCCCAAGCTTCCAAGTGGACCAAGCCACCATGGGTAATATTTCTCTCTAAGCCGGCCGTAACCGGTAGATTTTCTCGCTTGACTGCCCAAAAGGACATTTTGGGATTCAGATTACAATCCGCGATCGCCCAGGAAGTGACAGGCCAGCAATCATTGAGTTGCCACACCAGAGCCCCTGCGCAATATTTTCGCCCACTCCCCTTCCAAAGACGTCGCCAGGCTCTATACGCAGTCGAGACTGCCTCAGATTGAATAAGTTGCGTCCCATATATATAACCCCGAAGGGATTCTTCGGTGAAAATTATATTTGAGGTGCAGTATTCACGTAAAGTCTCGGCTCCCCCAACGCATTTATTGTGCCAAATCATATGCTCCTCACCAGTACAGTTAATTTTCTCGGGCAAGTCACCGGCTGGGAAGAATCGAACAGTGGTAGCCCAAGATGGTGCCGCTTGCATACCGAACTCGCTTATGAACCTACCGCTAAGCTCGGGGTATTTCTGGTATGGATACTTTTCCAGGTGCCAGACGTGCCACTGGTGGACATCGCCTTCATCCGCCGAGTTGACCATCTCGCCACCGAATGGGGAGCCGGGCCAGTACGGGGTATCCGGGTCGAGCGACCGACATGTTTCTGGAAAGATATTTTCGTAGAAGAGTCGAGCCGGAAATCGCGATTGGAGGATCTTGTCTGGATTTTGTTCCTCAGGATCGTATTCATCACCTGAGAATAATGGTATAATATAATCTTCATTGTTCCCACACCATAGAACAAGACATGGGTGGTGCCTAAGACGCTTGATATTCTGGGTGATCTCCATTTTCACAGACGCCTGGAAGTCAGGATACGCGGGGAATATACCACACGCAAACATGAAATCCTGCCATACAAGAATACCTTGCTGGTCACAGGCTTCATAAAATGCGTCGTGCTCATAAATCCCGCCTCCCCATACGCGGATCATAACCTGGTTTGACTCGCGTGCTAAAGCAATCCAGTCGTGGTATCTCTGCTCCGTCATGCGCGGCAAGAACGAGTCGGGTGGAATCCAACATGATCCTGCAGCAAAGATAGGAACATCATTGACAGAAAAATAAAAGCTTGAGCCGCTTTGGGCTTCGAACGGCTTTTGCACAAGCTCAACCTTACGGATCCCGAAGGTCTTTTCACTTCTGTCAAGTATAATGGTGGAATCAGTCGACTTAGCTATCAACGCGACAGTTGCCTTGTAGAGTGGTTGTTTCCCAAGCGTAAATGGCCACCAAAGCTTTGGATCGCGGACTAAGATACGTGCATGGCATCTCTGCGCGTAAACTTCCACCACCTGGGAGCCAATGCAGGAGCCATCGATCTCAACTTCTATCTTAGCATGCGTCGCTTCTCCTTCAACCCCAGCCCAAATGTCCACCTCAGCTTGGCTGTAGTCCAGTGCGATGTTGGGTCTAATGTAAGTGTCGATTATGCGCGATTCGTAGGTTTCCAAGTAGATAGGTCGCCATGGACCGCAGTCCAGGAGTTTAGGACCCCAATCCCATCCCTATTCACGGTAGTGACCGAGTAAGCACCTCTTTCACTTATGCTGTGGGACCCAACGAGACTCAGGACTTACAAAATGGTACTGCGCTTTCCGTACTGCCAGTCGGATTACTCCAGAGCTAAAAGTGAGCCAGTTGTGTTCCGGGTGTTTGCGAACTTCCTCCTCGCCCCTAGCTTCCACAGCATGGAAGGTAATCTGCACTGAATGTGGAGCATTTTGTGGCATTGCATGCACTTGTTCCGTGATGTCTACCCGGTGTGCGACGAACATGTTCTTCGATTCGAGAATCGTTTTGCCATCGAAACGAACAGTTGCAAAAGTATCCAGGCCCTCAAAGACCAAGACCACCCGTCTGTTGATACCAACCATCCAGAGTTTAGGAATTGTGAAGGTGCGCTCATACACCCAACTTCTCTCCCCTACCCACTGGACCATCTCCTCATTCTTGCCTTGGAAGGGGTCCGGAATCTGGTGACCTGTTAGGAGGTCCAGATAAATACTGGTGGGAAGTGGACGAGCTGGTTGCCATTCTGAACATCGACTGTCTTTATCAGCGACCGACCGATATCGCCACCCCTGGTCAAGTTTGAGCATTTCCCGGGATTCAGCCATCGTTTAGAAGGGGTAAATACTGTCTCTCTTTCTCGGGAGTGTATACTTATAATGTCTTGGCATATATCCCTCTTTGGCCGCATCCAGAGAGTTGAGCGAAATTGAGAAAAGTACCTACGACAAGGGCGAGCCTGGGGTTAAATGATGTATCTTATAGCTCAAAAGATACGTCTCGTGGACAATCCTGGGAAACCTCGGTAACCCGTATGCTCAACCAATTCAAAAACGACCTGGTGAGTAAATGCCGAATTGAGGGGCAGCTTGAACGGGCTATGACAAGAAATACTCTGTGAATCTAGCTCGTCAACTGACTCCCCCTGCAAAGACTAATTTTCAACTCTTCGTTCTGCGGGGTAAAAGTTGCTGTTAGATGCGAGGGAGGGGATATCTTTTCTGAGGGTGACTGTAACTCCTGGCCTCCAACCAACGAATGTGAGATGCAAGCAAATAACCGTCGGTATCATGTATAGTGTACGTCTAAATAGGTACCTACTGGTAATAGAAAATTCTGACCCCATTACCTAAACCTTGTAATGTTGGCACAAGAGAGGTTGTTATCCCTCACCTATGATATATATATGTTTGCGTCCTTAGGGGCAACTATGAGGTTAGAATGTTTAATCCACGAAAGGCTTTGAAGATAGCTAGATGATGATGATGGTGATGGAGTTAAGCGAAGAAAGAGGTTAGGGGATGAAGAAGTTTAAAAATAAATGTACTATGTGGATGGCAGGATAACCGGTTCATTTTCGATGAATTGTCGGATGAAGTATGGAGGGGGAGCATAAAAGGGAAGATGGTGCTTTTAAAAAGGCTTCCTTATGTAATGGAAAACGGCCCCTAACAATCACTCTTAGCCCGGATGGTCTAGAGGTATGATTCTCGCTGTGAGTATTTCCTAAAGCGGTGTCTTATCTCTTGCGCATCTAACTAACGAACGCTTCTAGTCGGGAACAATCCAGAATCTGCGAGAGGTCCCGCGTTCGAATCGCGGTTCGGGCCCTTATTTTTTTTTTAATACTCTCTTCACAACTTATATCGTCTCATCAATACCCACCCGTCCACACCTATTCAATAATTAGAAAAAAAAAAAAAAAAGAAGAGAGAGAAACATAAATGATAAATCAGGTACATCGTTAGATACTCTATCATAAGTCGTGTATTTATCTTTATACTTAATGTCGCGGAGCTCACACGGTCGGGCATCAGTGCCTAAGGCGTCTACCATCGTGCCTCTCATAAGGTAAGGCCTACTACTAATACCCACCTATACTTGCACTATGGAGGGAGGTGACCTCCCTTCCCCCTTCCGACCACCTACCTATGGTTCTAAATCCATCATTCCATTGGTCCTCATTCACGTGGGAGTCTCGTCGGTTTCATTGACCGGCAAGGCGCGGAAACTCACGCTTGATAACCTTGGGCAAGACAGGTGGAAATAAAGTTGACAGCCCCATCTAGAACTTCTTGCCAACCCCAAATCTGTTATACCAATTATATGTACTTGGTTTTCTTGCTGCCTATTTCAAGTAATTACAAGGACTAGGTACTTGCAGACATTCCAGCATGGATCACTGAGGTTCCAGTCGGCTGGGCCATGGCTACGTATCGATTGACTTTCATGCTATACCAAGCTTTTGGTGAACCATAAAGAAAATATGGCTGCCTGCTGGAGGCTCTTGTGAATGGATCTCTAGCAGGTACTTGGCCATACTTCTCCTGACTAGTTAAATAGACATTGCTAGGCAGGGCTGGCCCATGAAAACCCCATTATAACCTTTGAACCATGTTATCCTGTATGGGAAAAGAAAAGGAAAAAGAGCATACAAAATGGCGGGGACTAAGAAGCTCTTGCGTGATACTGTAAGCGGACTGCTTGCGGGTGAGATGGACTATTACTGGAGTCTTGATGGTCAAGTGTCCTGTTATTCCCTTTCGGATAATATTCCACCACATTCGCCATCCCAAGAATACTACGTACCTCTACCTACCGTACCAGGAAATCGAGTTCACTCCTACGCGAGGACCTCTAACAAGAAGCGCCAGCATTGCAAACAAAAGCTGTCAAAGTTTCAGGGGCTACTCAAAGTAAAACGACCATCCCGGACTGTCAATGATTTCATTGAAGACACGGTTGTGATGCGCATGATAGAGCGACTAGCCGCAACGCATGGGAGAGCATCACACATGGGTATGTTGGACCAAAGCTACAGCTTTTTTGTGAATAAAACCCATTCGGCCGCTCTGTGCTACAAATTACAGAATGGTGTCGCCATCGTTGCAGGAGACCCGCTCTGCGACCCGGAGTTCTTCTCGGATATTCTGAATGACTTTAAGCAATACTGCAAGGGACACCGCTGGAAATTAGCGTTCATGGGAGCCAGCTCGGCCCTGGTAAATTATGCCTATGCGCACCAGTGGACCGCATTTGAAGTTGGTGTGGAGCGCGTTTTGAACCCGATGAACAATGATGTGCTGATGGAGCGATGTGGGAAGCGCATAATTGTTCAGAACAAGCAATTGCTGCATCCAGACAAGAGAAACCTGTCGCTCCAAGTCTACATACCAGCGTATGAACAGGACCTGTCTTTGGAGAAAGAGCTAAGCGCCGTTTATCATGCTTGGCGTCTCAAGCGGGCCCAGAACCGCCAGGCATTTGTGACCGTCTACAACCTCTTCGATTTCGCTGGTCTAATGGTGTATATTTATGTGCGAGCGGCTGATGGGAGCCTGGACGGATTCGTGGCCCTTCGTTGGATTGGTGCCCACCAAGGATACCACCTTGATCCCTGTGTGATGGCACCAGGAGCCCCGAAAGGCGTCAGTGGTTTGCTCATTTACACAAGTTTGGTTTTTCTGCAGGACAAAGGGATCTCGTACCTCAGTCTGGGCTTCGAGCCTCTCGAATATATAAAGGAGGTCACCGGTATGCCAGGCTTTTTGAATCGAATCATGCGGTCAGTCAACAAACGCGTGTTCCGCAAATATCAATTGAAAGGGAAAAAGGCTTTCAATGATAAGTTTCGAACGGATTCCAACCAAGAATCAGGACTTTATGTTGTGTTGCCGACGGGATTCCTCCATCTTCGACAACTCCTCGCTGTCCTTCACACGGCTAATATCCGCATCCACAAGCTCATCATCTCATGAAACAAGTCCTGGAGTTAGCCATACTAAACTCACTACACGGCCACTTATGAGCACAAATGAAAGAGGGAGAGGCTAGTCATGTTTATTTTCCTTTCCCCCCCTCTTTCTCTCCTATCTTTTCTTTCCTCTTTTTTTTGTGTGTGTGTGTGTGTGTGTGTGTGTGTGTGTGTGTTGGGACTATGTGTAGCTCAACATGTTGGAGAAAATATTATATTCATACAACAATCATTGAACCATTTTTGTCTAGTATCCAATGAAGTAGGTCTGAGGGAGTCTAAGTAATCGATAATCGGCCCTGCCACACCTTATACCTGATGAATATAACGCACTTGGAAAAGTTTAACCATAGCTCAAGACTTTGCAAATCGTCACGATATTGACTAACAACAGAGAATGCAGAAAAAAAAAAAAATCATAATCCGATCATAAGCCCATGCCCAGCGAGACTCCAATCAGCCTCCCTCCAGCCTCCCTCTCCAAACTAGTCGAAAAAATGTTGAACACGCGGGGAGAAAGTGGCATTTCCATAAACAGAACCACCAAAAGTCAAGTAACCCGAGTCAATTGGCATAGACTGGGCCAGAATATCCTTCCGATCGCCAAAAGTAAATACGGTCTGCATCCCCATGATCATATGTTGCAGAATGTGGCAATGCATCATCCAAACACCGGAATTAGACACCCGGATGCGCCATGCTCGCCACCCTGAGGGGGTTAGCGGCGTCGTTTCCTTTCGGTACCTGTAGAGCACCGACGTGTCCCGTAGGATAGGGGGATGACCTCGTAGATGCTGCTCGTTCTCGGTTGCATTATACAACCCATCGCCGCCCCCAATATCATAGTAATGTCGACCGTGCGCGTGGAAAGGATGAGCGTCAACCCCGCCGTTATTCACAGTGCCTTGGTTCTGCCAAACAATTTCAAGAACTTCGCCCATTCTGGCAGGGAATGTTCGAGTAATATTATCAAACCCATTTCCACGGGCGATTGCCCGCTGGTACGTAGAGTCGAGGTCAAGCTGGTTCTGATAGATATCGACAAGATATGGAGTCTTGGGGAAGAATTCAGTCCAATCATATCCACTCTGCAGCCAGATGACATGGTCGCTGACGTTCTGATGGACGTTGATGATGATTCTCCGAGTTACATCCTCGAGAGCTGGGCAGGCTTTATCCGACTCCAACGGCTCCAGCTCGTAATCGAGCCACCCCTGCGTGGTATTCGCAATGGGGAGGGGAAGGGGTGACGGGACGGTGGTTAAATTCGGAGGGGTGCTAGAGGGGTATTCTAGGATAGCAACGGTGGTCAGAGTCTCCGGTCGCTCGAGGGTAGTCAGCTGAATATAGAAATGCCGTCTGTTGGCTTTCTGTAATTGCCCCTCTGTCTTGGCCCTTAGAAGTACGCTGTATCTTTGGCCAGTGGCGATCTGCAGGAAACTGGTTTCAAGAGGCTTGGTGTAATGTCCATCTGCCTCAATGATGGACACATCGTGGCTTTCAAACCCCAGCCAAACAAAGGATAGAGCTGTGGCTCCGATGAATCTTAACCGATAGGTCTTGCCTGGGTCGATAGCGATAGTAGCCAACCGACACGACCCGGTCGCATTCGAGCTAGGGCGCCCTTGGCCGTTTACCAGGAGGGCCTCTGTCTCTCCGCTCCAAGTAAATGGCACTGACGTGAGGCCCTCTTCAATTTCTTGGTCTGTCTTGCTGAAAAAATCGGATAACATGATGATCCGCTCTTCATCATACTGGTAGGGCGGAGGATCATTGGATTCCACGATCAGTGGCCCCGTGGCAGTGACAGCCTGGAAGCCCACGTGGGAATGATAAAAATATGTGCCCGCAGATCCAAGTTCAGGTCGGACTTCGTAGTCGAAAAAGTGGCCCGAAGGGATCGGCCACTGGCTGGCTGCCGGGGTTCCATCGGAGAAGGGGGCAGTGAAGGCGCTGAGGCCGTGCCAATGCTGTGTAGGTCAAGCGGCGTGAGCGAAGCGTTGCTGAGGTATGACTGAGGCTTGTCTTGCTTTCCTTACCATAGTTAAATTCTCATGTGGCAGATCATTATAGACCCGGATCCAGTGCACTTGACCCTCGCGGAGGCGCAATTCGGGACCAGGGAATGAGCCGTTCACCAACACTGAATATCTGTCATTGCAGGCCGTGTTATGGTGTTGTGCAGTAACTCGAAGAATGTGATTGGGCTGAAAGGACTCATCATGGACCACAAGGCGTGCGAGAGCCGTGGCGGCCAAGACGATCAGCAAAGAGAGCCTAGCGTGTATCCGTAGCATATTTAGTGGGATAGTAATTGTTATGAAACGGAAACTCTGGCAAGAAAGAAAGAAAGAAGGAGAGGGGGGAAAGGAACGATTTATCGCAGGAATGTAGGGATCGACATCTGCTTACTTTGCACCAGCCTCACGGCTGCATGGCTCAGCATGGCTCATCCGGGCGAATGCAGGATCGCCTTATGTTGGTTTAAGACACGCGCGAGCCGTGGCTGGCCTGACGGTCAGCATGCAACAGTCCTGCCTGTGACTGGGCGAGCGAACACAGGATCCATGCTGCGTGAGATGTACAAAGTAAGCTGCTTATCCTTGTCTATGCTGGTGTGTAAGACTGAAAACATGACAGATGAATGATTCTATTTGGTCGCATATCAAAGATTACTATATACATGTATCTAACAAGAATCGAGGGCTCAAAATCTATACCGTCGCCGGTTACAATAAAGGTAAAGTAACCGGCGTGTTGTAGTCAACGTTGTCTGCAGCGCTCTCGATTCGAACTCCACTGGTTCCAAACACCTTATCCCAAAGGCGAGTTTGCTTTCCGTAATTGCGAGATTTTCTCCAGCCCATGCGATGGTGGAGATCATGGTCCTCTACGACCAGTTCGGCATCAAACAGGCGCAATAGCCACATAACTGGATTCGGCACAGTTGCGTGAAGTCTAAGGCCACTGTGACCAGCAATCTCGGCAAATACAACATAATTCTGACAGACGAACCACTCGTAAAAGCCCATCGGAAAGCCCATCAACCTCATGCTGAAAAATGTGAGGAGGGGGATCCCTGCAATATCGAAGAACTCTTGTTCCGAGTCAGCGTAGATCGTAAGCAAAGGGTTCGGGTGCTTGGTGAGATGGTGAGTTCGATGAAACTTCCAGAGGCCCTTGACTTCGTGCATGATCCGATGGTACCAATAGAACCAAAAGTCGAGGATAATACCGTACAGGCTAGCCTCGAGGGGTAGCCATTTCCAGTTCATTCCCGACGGGGTCTGTCCTGTATGATAGGCGAGAGACACCAGCAAGAATGGGCGAACGGTCCCTGCAAGCATCACCGATGTCAAGGCTTTCTTCACGCCCACATCTGGCACCCCATCCCGCTCGTGTTGGTCCCCATCCAAGAAACCATATGTGTGTCCAAGCTCCCGCATGATCCGTAACTCGCGCGCGGTAGAAGTCCGCATGGCTATATAGTAGAAAATATAAGCGAGAACTGGACCAAAGTTGGATCCCGTCAATCGTGCCAGGGATTCATGGACGGCCAGAGGAATGATGGAGTATATCAGGATGAAGCGGTGGAGGTACCAATCGGGCACGTAGGGTATCTTGTCTTTCTTCGAATAAACTGGGACCGGTCGGTCGAGGTCGACATGATGCACCCCGGCCGCATCGAGGATTCGATGGTAGATGGTCCACTGTGATCTGTCCTGGCGCCTCCAGGTCGATTTCATCGAGTCTGTGGGTTTCGCGTGAGAAGCCATCCCCTGGTTTTGTGGCTGTTTCTTCCTCTTTCCTTAGTCCGTTCTTAACACTCCTTTGACGTAGCTGCCCGCACAATTGGGAGACTCAGATATTCTGAATCGATGGCGAGAGAGGTCATTGGAAAAAAAATGGGCTGGAGTGATTGCGGGGAGGAGGACACCTGGAGTGCGGGGGATGAGCCTCGGTTGGCTCCGAGTGTGTTGAATCCTTTCTCGTTTACTTCTTGTTATCCATGCCTGTCTCGGTTTAGTCGAGAGAGTCTAGTGTTGTTTGGCGTGCGCTTCCTTTACATGTGATGACCCGGATATCCGTTCACTAATGTTCTTTTATCTTTCTTATTACTATTACCAGGTACCACCAGTAAATGTTTTTTTTTCCTTGAGTGAGGCCACCGTCATTAAGTGGCATGATGTTCCTGGATGCCTCGAGGGCCGGCTTGCTTATCCCCCTCTAATTAGTAGCTTTATTTCTCTGCTTTGCACGACTGAGGGATAATGAAATGACGATTGAACAATGATGAGTCAGAATCCCAACTTCGATAGCCAAGCGAAGAGAAAGCAGGCATTATTATTTGGGTGGCGAATATTATTATTCTTCGCCAGTGAAATCATAAATCATACCTCCGAGTCATGTGCGACGTCATACCCTAAGCGACACTTGAGTCTAGGATACACATATTATCCGCGCCATATGGATCGTAACGCGATTCAGAGATGATAATTAATCAGGGCTTACCCGAATGGATGGATGGATGCCTTCGCAGCAGAACAATAATAATGCCCAACGGCGGCTTTCCGGAAGTCCTACAAGGCAGTCGATGCTCGGCACTGCAATAATAGTGAGTCCTAAGACGCTACTAACTACTAAACAGCACTACGGCTGCCCACCTTCCAAGCCACCCCGAGAAAAAAAAAAACAAGTCTGTTAGCTCCCTTTGACCGGTCCTCAAAAGAGGTCCCAATTCCCGTCCGGTGCACAGGTGGCTAATACTCAGATTCGGGAACAAAACTCGGATGCCATTTCGGAAGCGTCCGGAGCAGATATTTTCGGCGTCGTTCTTTATTCTTGAGGCAGTGCTCGAGGGAGGAGAGAGGGTGTGCTTAGCGGGGAATTAAGTTCTTATTTTAGATGCGTCCTTATTCTGTTTACTCGAATGCTTTGGACGTGAGAAAAATTTTCTCCGTCTCCCACAAGGCAAAGTTTGGTTCATCCAGGGCAGCCCCGTTGATTGGGCTGGTTGACCCACAGATTCTAACGTTAACCAGGGTCGATGATTGAATTCTTTCAACTGCCGCCACTGAGAGTTGGGATGCGGACATTTTCTCCCCATGGAACAGCTCAGTTCGCGTGGTTGTCAAACTCAATTATGCAAGACCCTTGGCCTGATGACTGTATGTAGGTAGACGGATCTTGCTTGACAGAAAAGAGGGAAAACACAAGCAGAATACGAGGGTGAGAAAACCAAGAGACTACGTGCTGCTTTCTCATTTGAGAGAGTCTAGACCTGACGTGTCGGTGAGCTGCTGCCTGACTTTTTTTTAATTTTTAATTTTTTTTTTTTTTTTCCTTTTTATCCTGATTACTTTAACTAGGGTCTGCTTGCCTTTTGACTTTAAAAGAGGCGTTTCATTTAATTAAAGTGGAACCAGCATTTGCATCCAACAATGACGACGATTGGCTACTGATTCAGGTACACACTCTGTCGGGTATCGGTTCAGTTGTTGATTGGACCAGCAGTCGGGTTCCTGAAGCAAGCCTCAAGAGTATCAACTAACTGAAGTGATCAATGAATCTGGCCCAGCAAGTTGCCCTCCCAGTGGGCCAGATTCATTCATTTCCACATTATTCTCACCTGCGATGTGATGCTTTACTCTCGCATGCCTTCTCCACCAACCGTTGCGCCTCACTGAAGGGAAAGAAAAAAAAAAAAAAAAAAAAAAAAAAAAAAGGAAAAGCGAATGGTTATAAATATGTACTCGGACCCTCCTCCTGTCATGTCCCTTTTTCTCCTCATCAATCACTCTTTCGTTACTCCTACAGTCCTTCCTTCATTCTGTAAACTGAGGTTGAACCTCCTACAGTCCTTACTTCTCTTTCATTCTACACTCGTTGTCTGTTGATCAGATATTTTCCATTCTTTAGAAGAAAATATCAAACCATACATACATTTACTCTTTGAAAACCTTTTGTTTCAAGATGAACCTCCGCAACATCCTCGCCTTCGCCGCTTCTCTGGCTACTGTCTGGGCTCTGCCTACTGATCTCGAGGACCGTGGCGTCCGTCGTGGAGGCGTTCGGATCGTCAACAACCTCGGCCAGGACGTTTACCTCTGGTCTGTATCTGCTGTCGCTAGCGGCATGCATACCGTCCCTAGCGGTAGCAGTTACCATGAGCACTGGCGCATCAACCCCAACGGTGGCGGTGTCTCTATCAAGATGTCGACCTCGTCCGTCGATCTGTCCAGCGTCCTTCAGTTCGAGTACACCAAGTCTGGCAAGGTCCTCTACTGGGACATGTCCAGCATCGACATGTCTCCCGACTCTCTCTTTGCCGCTGCCGGATTTGCCGTCAAAATCAGCGATAAGAGCTGCCCTACTGTCACTTGTGCCCCGGGTGATACCTACTGCTCCCAGTCCTACCAGTTCCCCGACGACCACAACACCCGTGCCTGCAGGGCCGGTGCTGCCTGGACCCTCACCCTGGGCTAAATTAGACTCGAGATAGTCGCGTCTGGTTGCGAGTGAACCTGGCGACAAACGCAACCCTATCTTACTTTTCCTTTTCTTTCTTTCTCTCTTCTCTCTGGAAATGATCTTGGGATTTCTCGTGTGCAAGGATCACGGCGGGAAATCTTGTCCAAGCTGGCCCATCATCTTCATTACGATCTCATGATGAAATGTACTCATTTGGGAAATATGGGAGGCAACTTGGGACCTATGTGATATAGGTTTGGATTCGGTGTATATGGATTAGGATAAATATGATTTCTTTCTCATCAACATAACATGCCAACCCCAGCCGGGGATGGACTTCTTTCCCAGTAGCTTTAAGAGATACAATAAAGTGATGTAAAAAATAAATCGCTAATATCGTTTGGCCTTGAATAATCGCGGAAATAATAATATGTGTGTACTAGTTAAAGAATGAAAATCTCGGCAATGTAGATCTTTGAGGAGCCGCTTAGATTGAGTGGCGTCAACCCACGGATAGGGCGGAAATCCTGGCCCCCGAGACTACCACCATAATAGCCGATTTTCAAATAATCATAAGGGAAACCCTAAACTTTCACGCGGTAGTTGTATTCACAAACCTCCCTCACCTCTTATTGTCCGAGTTCTCGGTCGCAATGGGAGTTGTATCATCCCTTCGCGCGGGCGCCGTCGGGGAGCTCAGCACCCGGACCATTGACTTGATTGTATGTCCGAGAACATACAATCCTAATCCCAGATAATTCACCCACATGAGCACAACAACATATATCAACAAGCGAGGCGGAATGTGCTTAAATATCTCGGTCGGGTCAAATCCGGCTTGCTCTTTGAAGTGGTCAATCTCCGCTAATGCGGCTGTGGACGGGTCCTGGGAGGTGCTCTGTTGGTAGCTTGAAACACGGTTCCATTGCTCGAATTTGTCTGAATAAAGGGCGGTCGTGATGGCGCCCCCGAGGAGAGTCATGCCAATTAGTAACAGCCCCTTGACGACCAACTGGTAGAGCCATGTCCAGCAGAGCACGAAGAGCACAAGCGCTCCCCGACGCGAGCCATGATCTGCCGAAGCGACGAGATGTGTAATGGTATGGGCATAAGGGTGACCCAACGCGTTGGAAACGGAAACAGCCAGCCTCGAAATAAGAAAGGTGAAAAGACTGATGGAGGCGATGGGATCAATGGCAGCTCGGTTGGCATTGAGTGTGTCGACGGTGGCAAAGCCTAGGGCTATGAGCGTCCAGGAGGTGAGGAGGCCGGTAGCCACGCCTCGATATAATCTGGAACCGAACAGAGAGATGTTGGGTGCCATAGAGTATTTATTGGTGGAGGGAGGCAATCGCGACCGCCTCTTTAGAGTTGGAGAGCAAGCGGACGTAGCGACCACCACTAACTACTTGGGTTATATACTCAGGTACTTCTACCTCCCTCTCCCTACCTGCCTACCTGCCTACCTGCCTGCCAACCTGGCTAGTTGTTGGACACGCATCTACCTAGTCTTTCCCATAGAGACTCCGATTAACCGCCCCCGCCCACATGTTGCCTTATTACCTAGGTAGATACATACCTACTCCGGACTACTATCATGGCCTTCCCCGGTGTGTCATTGTTGATTGGTAGGTTGTAGATCATTCACAGCGGGGCTTGGATAAATAGAAGCCTAACTAATTCTCATCGGAGGCCAAAGCGACCAGTCTGAGGTGAGATTGCAGATTAATTCTGGACTTACCTGATTTCTCCCCTCAATGACAGGACCAGCCGAACTAAATTGGAGCTGACCATGGATCTAAGGGCAAGAGAGAGAGACCTATCATTTCCAAGTCTACTCGAAATCGAGAGTCAGGCCGCCACTTAGGAGGTACTAGGTTTGCTCTCGAGTTGGGCCAAGCTTAGCCTGGGGCTACGCCAGCGAACCCGAGGGCTCTGATTTGGCATATTGGCCATGAGGGGGTTGAAAAAAAAAGAGGGGTTGAGGGTGTTAATACCTATGATCTACAGAGGTTAGTAGAGAGTTTAGTGTGAAATCATGATGATAGTCCCTCAAGAAGTATGTGATACCCAGTACTACTACTACCTACTCCGTACCTTAGGTACTACTAGGTACTGTACCTGCCTACTAGGTAGTAGCCTGAGGAGTCACTCTCCCCCTTTCTGGTGATTGCGTACCTGGATGTGTTTGATTGGCTGGTTGTACACAAATGAGTCAGCATTACTTCCCAAAGAGGAAAGTAACAACAGGAGTCCGGAAAAGGTCTACTCCGGGCCGCAATCATCATTTAGCGAGGCAAATTAATCTGTTTCATTTGGATACTTACTTAGCAAACTAAACAGACTCCAACACTAACTCGATGCCCTAAAGCTGGACCCCGCGGAACATTAAGTTTATCACTAAGCTTTTGTCCAATTATGAAGCCATCGGAGCCCTTGCACGAAAACGAACGAGGGTTGGCTGAGACACTGGGTCTGCGCGGACTGCCAAGACTTTGAGAAAAGCGCTAGATTCACCTTCAGTCGAGGTTTCTGCCCTCTAATTTATTTATCCTGGACGGAGCCTCCATCATATCATCGTTGGTAATGTCTGAAAATCGGTGCGTTGGTAACCCTACTTTGAACGAGGCCTATGGCGGCGCCTTCTCGGAATGGCCCGAACATATCCCGGGATATGTTTGTATGACGCCTCCCTTTGGCTCTCGCAGCGCACCTCGGTTTGCAGAGTGCTGCTCGGGTCCCTTATACAACATTACCTCGCCAACCAGCCCCGATGATCCGGCATACCCCGTCGCCTGCGCCATGTTTTGTCAGATTGACCCAGCTCTGGCTGTGTCCAATGACAGCTATCCGTACGGCTGGGATGAACATTTCATGTGTCTGACAAATGGCGGCACCATCTCGGGCGGAGGGGAGGTTTTCTGCGACACTATCACGGTGAAAGGGACCCCAGCTCCTACCTCATTTATCTCCACTCCGACCGGATTCTGGCAGACGAAAACATATGTCTTTGATGAACACGGGTTCCCTATCTACAATAGCTTGGATCAGCCGTCGACCGTGGCTGAATCTTCCGATCTGGTTTCAGAGACGGCCAGTGCTACTAGCTTGGATGCGAGCACTATCCTACCAACTACAACAGTAGAGAGCTCTGGAGAGATAAAGGCTACAGCGTCGGTCTCCCACTCGATACTTTCATCAACGTCTTCGTTAACTAGCGAAACGCCGGCGACTCCGACCGGCACGTCGACTGCTGCGAGGCCTAGCCTGCAACGGATCACCGTAACACTGCTCGCTATCTCGGTGCTTTGTGTTGGAGAATTTATTTGAAAAATTCATCAACCTGGGTGTATAGAGAAGAAATTTTTTGAATTATATCGATGAATAGATTCGACAAGCGATTGTCCTAGGATTCCACCATATTCTGCTACTGGTGAGGGTAGACTTAAATGAGATGATAATTTTTTATTCAAACACCCTGCTTCCAAATCGAACAATGATTCTATCGGTAACATAACTGCCCGAAACTAGACACAAAAAAATAATATGAGGCACTGGTGAGATGCACTTGATACATAATTTAGAGATAGGTACAGTACCTTAGGAGTGAGTGATTTTGGTCCAATGTCGGAAAAGGGTAATGCAACAGTAAGGGCGAATATATTCGGATCCAACAGTGATCTGGGGCTATCTCAGTGAGAGGGCATCACATTCATGTTCACAATCCAAGACCAGCAACACCCTCAGTCAGTCACCGCGTCGACGAAAACATCGACAGGATCTTCGATTGTAATTGTAATCGCTTCTTGTACCTTGATATCCTTATTTAGGACCTGCCGAGGGTTGAATCGTCTAACGAACATGGATAAGACGATTTTCTGCTCGATAATTGATAGGCTATGAGAATCCTTAGCGTTTGTACGGGGTTTTCCTGAAGTCCAAGATCAAGAAGTCTTACTTTTGTCCAATACACTGTCGCACCCCTCGTGAGAAAGGGTGGAAGAAAGCAAGCATATCCCGCTTTTTCTCATCATCGACTAACCATCGTGCGGGGTTGTACGCGGTAGGAGAAGGGAACACACTCTCGTCGTGAAGGAAGTATAATGGACTCATACTTACCTCAGTCTGTCTGTAGTCAGAAAATACTTCCATAATAGATCATATAAAGAGCGAGGCCCGAAAAAAAAAAAGATTGGGCATACCTTTGGTGGTATGTAATGCCCTTTAAAATTCCATCCGTCCGTTGGAACAGTCCGGGGAAGCCGGAAACGACTGGGACACGAAATCCGGAGGCCTTCTTTAATACACGCATCAAGAAACGGCAGCGAATCAAGCACCTGGACAGAAGGTCTGGAGTCGGGTGTGGGAGATACCGTTCGGATTTCATCTTGAAGTCTCTGATATGCCCCAGGCTGTTGCAGAAGGTGGTGAAGAGTGAGCGCCAATGCTGCCGCAGTGGTATCCGTCCCGGCAACGATCATAACAATGGCCTCTGAGATCAAGCTTTCTTCTGTCAGTTTAATATCTTTCTTATCAGCGGTTGATATCATATTCTTGAACATAGTCCAAGTCTCTGTCGAATGCATTTGCTGGAAGGCAACGCTGGCTGCCTGTCCCAACTCTAGAAACCCGTTGGGGACACTGCTGATGTTGTAGTAGCTAGCCCAGCGAAGCATTTCCCGTAGAACGGGAAAGTGTTGGAACTACTCGCCATGTTATTTCCTGTTATATCAAGTCTAGGGCCGAGCGCTTGAACTTACAAAGGGGACGGAGTGGGTTGCCTTGTCAATGGCGTCGAATATCGGCGACTCGAAATCCTCAAGTTGCAGCGCTCCCGTAGACCGTCCAAAGGCGAACTCGGAAATCGTATCTAGCGTCATGCAGCGGAATGCAGGGAAGAGCGGGATTGCCCGGCCGTTGATAGCGTGCTGCGAAATCCGGCTCATCAAAAAGGTGGCTTTATCATATATTGATGCCTCATGTTGGACTATATTTGCCCTGGAGAAAGCGTGCGAGATGAGTCGCTTGTTTAGAGAGTGCTGTTGACGGTCGCGAATTGTGAAAAGATTTGAGGCTTGGTCTTCAAAAGGACGATAAAAGTATTCGGACTTGTCAAACTTTGATGTCTGTCCGTAGATGACATCAGAAGCTTCAAGGTCGTTGAAGGAGATTTCGTTCGGAGATATTCTTAATATGGGCCCTATGAGAGACTAGTCAACGAACACTCTCCAGCAATTGGCCCTGAGAAATACGTGAACCATACCGTACTTTCTGTGTAAAGCAAGAATCTCTAAATGAGGATTTCCTCGTATTTCTAGGCCGAACAGCCACCACCGAGAGACCTTGGCCATGAAGGGACCCGGTATGGCCCTCAAGGGATGGAAAAGAACATTATATGCAGTTTTCCCAATAAGCCATAGAATTAAGACTGCAAGACCATACACCACGTAAGACATGATGACGAAACGCCTAAATTGACTATTAGATGGATGTTTATTCTAACCATCATTAGGTTCCTTATATCTAGTCACCTGTGTCCTCCTGCACGGGGAGTTACCCGGGTTCCGGGGCTACAGAACACAGCTAACCTGGGGCTAGATAGGTTTTACTTACCAAGTAGATACTAATTGCAGATCATCGGCGAGAATACCCGGGCTAGCCACCCAAATACTTGCAAGTAGCGTACCGAGCTTCCCCGGTGAAAACCGAGAGTATGGAGAAGAGGATACTGATAGTGAAGTTTAACTTTTACTTTTCCAAAGTTTTGCTAGAATGCAATCATAAAGGAAATGTGGGGACTATGAATAGTAATTGAACTAGACTCCATGAGCAAAGCTAGGTCCCATAGGCTACATTGAAAGCAAAAAGCTTGGAGCCAGAACGTTTAGAGGCAATACGCTGTATTATTGCAGTAAGATATACCATCTCCCCGATATCCCCGACCCCAAAAAATACATTCCTCATGGGAGACTCATTTCCCGGGCCATCCCCGCCAATTTCGCCAATTTGGTCGCTCTCGAAATCTATCTCGTAAAAGTGTTTTAAATTACCCAATCAACACAATACATTCACATATGCAAAACACTTAATTTGAGGATATGCTGTATTATATTTAGAGCATCTTGGTGGAGTGCATTTATGGCACTTCAAAGACCCTAGCCAATTTTCCTTCGGGAATCCAGGCTCCCTAGCAAATCTACTTTGATATATACATATTAAATATGTATCCAAGATATACTCCATGAGCTAGCCAGACGAATTTCGAAACCGAAGAAGTTAGGATTTTATGTACGCATTTACCCAACAAGAGCCAAAGAGTGAGCCCGCTACCGCCTGGGGGGACACAGGGTTGGACTCGGTTCCTCCTGTCTGAGTCGTGTCCGAGTACTTCTTTCCCCTATTATCGATCGAAAAGACGCTATCGGCGGTATGGATGAGGGCAAGATTGTTCCTACCTGGTAAAGGGAAAGGGGCAGTTGTGTGAAGACCACGTCCCAACCTGTGTCTAGGTCAGAAGGCATTCCCTCGGATCTCCTCACGGCCCCGCCAAGGTTCCTGAGTCTCAGCGGTACGTAAGTCCCGGTATGTGCTGCTATAACTACGATGTCATTGAGCTGCTATATATGGGCTGGGTTATTTGAGCGAAGGTCTGTCTTGGTTGGTGGCCGCAAGAAATGCAGGGTGATCGCCTGCCGTAAGTTTTATTCTATTGGCTCTTAGGTCCAGCCTCAGCCCCACCAAAAAGTGATTGGACAACAATTTCGGCCTCAACGAGAGCCTGAGGGGAGATTTATTGTTATAAATCCAGCGAGACGTGCTGCATCACTCACCCTCCTCCATCACATACTCTCCTCTATCTCATGTTCTGCCCCGTATTTACCATCATCGTCATTTATCCTGTGAGCATCTCACTTGATCCCCCCCTTCCCAGGGGCGGAAGATAAGATTCACCTCACTCTCTGAGTAGAGTGAAAGCGAGCTCTTCCCTCAAACTGCTTAGTTATTTTACTCCCATTGACCAAGAATCACCCGTCTACGAGAAAAATTACCGGTGTGGATCTACCCACACCTTCAAAATATCCACAGGTAACCATGACAATTATTGCGACGCGTCGAGTGCACGTTACTTGCCTGAAGAAGATGATGAACTTTTTTACCACAGCCTTGATGGAATAATCCATTCCAACTTTCAGCCTGACCTATTTGAAGGTGCTTATGAGGATTTGCAGTATCACGATTTGATTAGCCACGTATCAGATTTGGACAGCTTCGACCTCTCCAGCTCCTTTGATTCTGTGAATCTCGATTTCTTAGACGAGGGCAACTCTATATTTTCCGAAACAAATCTACGCTTCCTCTCAAATACATCGCCGAGCGTAGACCCTTGTGCACAATCCCCCCAGGAACCAGAACCGTCACAACCGAGGTCTGGCGTGACGGAAAACCCGGAAATCAGATTCAACACAATATCTCCCCAGCTGATACAAAGGGCCTCTATATCCCCATCTGTTCAAATACAAGAGAGAATTAACGAAAAATGTGAAATAAAGCCAATGCCTCCCCAAATACACAAGTGCAAGAAATGCCCGAAGTCATTTACAAGCTATCGTGCTTTCATGTAAGTTGATCACAATAGGGTGTTACGTGCTGTTCATTTCATTTTAACTAACACTCGGACTATGCATAATTTAGCAGACACAAGAAGGGCCATCAATTACAATGCACAATTTGTGGTCAGCCAACTTCGAGTGGCCAGCTCAGAGATCTTGAGCGTCACCTTAAAACTCATCAAAAATCCCCCTCGGGACTATCTGTTCTATGTGACATTTGTAACAGATATCGAACCATCCGGCCAGATAATCTGAAACGTCACAAGCGGACATGCAAGGGTTGTTAGGCGCGCAGAGGTTAATTACCATTCACACAACGGGTTATATGTCGAGGAATGGCTATAAAAAAGTTGACTTTCGGGGCAAAATCATATACCATACACGCAGTGTTATACCTCAAGTTCATCATCTTCTTCAGGCAAGGACGTGCATTTGCGTGCGCACTTCGTTGGCTGATGCCAACTGCATGTTATGGTATAGTGAAAGGCAGTTTCTATTGTTTCACTTATTGAATTTTTATAATTTCGTTTCGGAGGTGCAAGCAAAAAAAAGAAACAAAAAATAGAATGTAAGTCGAAGATTGACTGGTAGAAAATAATAAACAGCTTACCACATCAACATCTATAACCATTTACTAGCATTACTCTCTATCGGGGGGTCGGGGAGTAGTGCACATGTTGAGGATGACGGAAGAGGGCGACCTCGAGCTCGGTGGCCTCTCCAGATGAGAGGCGGCGAGGTTTTATAGCGCATTTTTAGGTACCTCTATATACAAACTGATATCTCCCCTTCCTGCTGAAGATAGTATTCCGCCTTATTTCCCCCCTTCCCCCCCTTGGCGTTTGTGTGGAGGAGCTATTAATACCGGGAGGCTATGAAAGTGAAAGAGTGAATTTGATATTTTGCAGTGGAGGGATGATGATCACCCAAAAGGAAATGTTAGGCGTGATCAATCCAATCTCGCCTTGGCCACCTCGGCTGGTCAGCTTAGTCAGCACACAGGGGTTTAAAGAACAAGATACAGTAGGTACCTACCTGCCTCCTTAACTTGGGCAGAGATTGCTTGGTGTCTTTGAGTAGTTTATTTGAGTTTGGGGGTTATCCACTATTCGACGAATGGGACATTGCACAATTGTATCTCGATAACAAGCGAGTAGTGGTAGGATTTTGGTTGGCTAAGATCTGTCTCACACAAGCTCCTTGGCATCCATAACATTCGCTCCTCACAGCAAATTCTAGCCCATTATCGCGTCATCACTAGCGCCGCTGTCATCTCAGTTACTTCACCCCTGGAATTTCGCCATGTGGAATCTTTTTTTGGGAATGTTCTTGCCTTGAACTTTTTTTGTTTTCTGTCAGAACATAATAGAGAGCCAGAAACCCTTCATGTGGTGGCTGTATCGCCGTCAATCGTCCCCGAGGTGCTGACAATGTGGATTGCACCCTTATTTTTGGCCTTTTTCCTTTGGCCCTTGAATATCTCGGCAAACATTTTGGAGAATGGTCAACTGAGGCTAGATCCATGGCCCGGACAAGCTCCAGAAATTGAGCTCGATAACTCCTGGAAGTCATACAGCGCTGATGCACCGGAAATCTCCTACAAAGGTCGCTGGGATAGCAAACATATCTCTTGTATGGAGCTTCGCATTCTCTTCCTCTCTATCGCTTTTTGATTTTTTTTTTTTGATCGCTCGCTAATGAAGACGTAGGGTGGTCGTTCGTCCTCCGTCCCGCTTCCCGGAGCACCTTTCTCTTCATCCAATACTTACAATCAACTCGCATAGAGCCCCTGGAATAAAACTACAATTTTCCGGCCCTAAAGTATAACATCTTCCCCTCATAAATACAATTGCGATGATTTAATGATGAGGTTTTCTAGTTAGCCCTATCCTTTGGACCATATACGTCGAATGGCACCCTCATCGCTTATCGGTAGATGCCCCCAACCCTGGATATTACATGGAATTGGTCTAAAACTCGATAGGATTGGAACGCTTGATTGGTTATTCTCGAATGTTACCGCAGACTCGACTTACCAGTTTGTTGGCGAAGGCACAGAATACGTTGATCTTCCGGGCGATGAAGACCATATATTTGAAATGCGAGGTAAGTTAGGAGAACAAACGATAGAGAATGGGCCCTTTATAGAAGTGCTAACCGACTGCTTGCCAGTCACAAATTGGGGCATAGGATAAGTGAACCTGATTTACTCCCCCCTCGGATTCCACGCTCACGATCCACACAGTCCAGATTGCTGGTGCATCAGTATCGGCTGATGCTTACCTCACGAAGCCCCCAACATTCAAGAAAAAGGTGGAAATCATTGGAGGGTCGTATGTTTCGGTCTCAGATTTCATCAGGATAGGATGCCGCCTAACTAACATTCGTTAGCCTTACGTCGGGTCAATATGCTACCTATGAAACTATCTCCTCATGGTCGTTCATATATGCGAATGGTCTAGGCAATGTGGAGTATGGAATTACTGTTAGTCGGACTACTCCCTTCTCTGTCCTGGAATGTGCGGCCAGGGACGTTAACTTTGTGTCACGTATTTTAGGCCTATCCTGGTGCTTGCCTGGTGGATTTGCAATGCTACGGTGGTGGCGCCCATGGCACGGTATACATGCATCACCCCCGAATGAGAATCTCGATCGAGAAAATTTCCTCTAACGCGAATAGATCTGGTATTGGCATCGTGCATCCGATCCCGGTTCTCGCGCCCGTGGTATATATGGCCACGAGCCCGAGGAATGGGACGTAACAGCAGAGCAACCGGCGGACTTGGTAATTATTCAGATGGGCGGCAATGATCATCGGTATCCCAATCAAATCCCTGGGGAGAATTTCTACGAGGGCTATATCGAGGTGATAGAAGATATCCACCATCACTGGCCCAAGGCAGAAATTGTGATTATGGTATGTACATCTTTCATCCAGCCCCCTGCCTGCTACTTATGTACTTAGTCGACTGCTAACTCGATATATCAGACCCAATGGGGCTCGTGGGAGCAAAAAGGGACACAATGGGTAGGGGCCACAATATACGAGGCAGAGATTCAGCGCGTCTTCGAACACTTCAAGGATCGTAAATGGAGTTTTGTTCACTTATTCCATACCGATGGTATACTCCAACACAACGATATCAACCCCAAGAACCACCCTACAGATGTCGGACATATCAAGATCGCAAGCCATTTACTGCAGTGGACGAATCTCCGGCTAGGTTGGGAGCTCGAGCCCACGGGCGAAACGCAACATGGAACGCTATACTGGAACGATATGCAGCAATACTAATTACGATTCGTCTGCCCCTTTTTCTCTTTCTTTGCTTCTTTTTTTTTTTTTTTCTATTCTCATGTACACTACTTTTATCATGATTAAATTTTTCCGACCTCGGACTGATACCTATAGAAGAACCTTCAATTTATTACTGTTCTTTTTAAACGGCCACCCCGTTCGCTAGAAATTCAGAAATTATCCACCCTAGAGTCTTTGGCTTCAATTGAACCAATTAAAGAGAAATATTTTTTCTTAATATATTGAGGCAAGCACGGTGAAACAACGCCCTGGTTCAATCTCTACGGCAGATGATACATCTGCTAAGTATAGTTGCATGGAATAATGCATGAAATGTAAGCAGTGCCTCACCCAGCGCCCAAAGCGCACCTACGTGCGCCCTGTTGAATATTTTCCCTTGTGTGAGTGGTCCAGCCTCCCCTGGCAAATAAACCACATGGCTACATTGGCGTTGCTAGGACTTTCCGTTATCTAGGGTCAAGACAAGGATATTGATCCTAAAATTGTTAAAGCATGAGGGGGTTCAGCGCCAGTGTGGTGCTGAAACAAGGCTCGGTTCCCCTCAATCTGTCTACTTAACTCCCTTGCTAACACCATCAAAGAAAGCCAAAAAAAAAAAAAAAAAAAAAAGGCATGAGAGTCGCAGTACAGAGCACTTAGAATATGTCTGTGAAATTGTTCATCGCTTTCTCATCCATGGGGCTGGAAAAACTCCACCCTCCAGACAACAATAGATGTGCTGCTTTCCAAGACAGTGGTGAGCGTTGCAACTACCACATCTCGGAACAAGGCTTGCAGGAAATTAGCAATCTCTACGCTTCATTTAGCCAATTTGAAGAAGACTATGACGATGTGGATGAAGACGCAGAGAACGCCAATGGATATGTCGAATATAGCGATGAGTTTCTCACCAAGCTGGCTTCGCTATGTCTCTGCCATGAGGCGGGACATAACACTGAAGAAAACATCAAGGCCGCTGTTAGCCAATGGGGAAACACTAAGCCTCCACCAGCCCCCGGGATCGTTTTGGCGCCAGAACAGCATCAACAGGCCTTGGACTGGCAACAGCAGTTCAAATCCCGGGCTTCACGCGGGCGGGCCATGACGCAAGGGCAAGTAGACAACACGGTGAAGAATCTTTTACAGAACCCTGGTTCCGCCAGCAAATTTCGATACATACATATCATGGGTCACAAATTGGCCCCAGGGCTTTTCAGGATTGTCATTAAGGAGAAACCGGACGCGGAACCATATGAAGGATGCTACAAAGATAAAGAAATTAACGTGCATAACTGGAAAACTAGGAGCCCAGATGCGCTCCAGGTGAGGAGTTTGGTTTTGAGAGAATTTGCCTTGCAGAAACGTATTCACGAATGCGCGAACCCGAAATGTCATACAACAACTCACAAACATACAAACTGGGTCGAGGCGTCTTGTGAGGATATCCAAGCTAGCATCAAGGCCTGGGGAGCCTTTTTGGAGGCCGATTACCCAAATACCCAACTGCCTGGAGCTGGGTTCTCCCAAGAATCGAATCGGTGGACAAAATGGGCGCAAGACACAGCAAAAGCACATGAGGACAAGATCCCATGTCCCCCAATGGACCCTATCCAAGAGCCATCCGACAATTCTTTATCCCACGCAGATACCACGTTTGATTCAGCTCCTGCCCCAAGTACACCCTGTACATCAGCTGGCGGTGATACCTGCGAAGTACCATCCACTCAACCTACTGCTGATGCTGTGCCTCACCAGAGCCACTCCCATCAGCGCGCTAAGGGTATACTGAAATGGGGACGTGATAAAGTGAAAAACCTAATTCCTGGCAAGCAGTCGCATGCGCCAGAAAATCCTGGTTTCCGTGATATTCTCTTTGGAGTTTATCACAATGTTCGTCAGGGTGTCGCATAGCATCATAAAACTAGCCCTTCCGGAGGCATCCTCGCTCGTCTCACTCTGTATTTTTGAAGTAATTGTTTATCTCTGCTTATATTGTAATTGGTGTACTCTTTTTTGAGGCCTACTTCGCTATCTATTTCCGTGCCTCTATCTCGCATGTTAATTGAAAGGGAAAAAAATAATGCATAGTTGAAATTAAAGCCGGGAACCTTTTCTGTAGGCACGTCGTAGAGAGCTAACATGATTGATCCTGAGAATAACCTTAACTAGACCCTAGTCTAGAGAGAATAATAGTCACCGCTTGACTATATACAGAGACGGACGAACTGAAGCCCGAGTCGGCCTAACTTTGGTCCGTTCAATATAAATTCGCTACCAAAAACCTAACTTCCCCGTCGCTACTCCACTATATATATTGGGTTACGAACGACCTTATATATAGCATATAAAATATTACTCAAGTAGACGTCGGTATGCCTAGATCCCTTCCTCCCTATCACACTAAATCATAATGGTTCTTTTACGCGATATCCAAGCGTCAAATTCTAGTCTCACCACTGCCCTTCCGGGTCTGGTGGCCGTCTTTGTTGGTGCCACGAATGGCATCGGCGAATTCACACTCAAACAATTTGCAAAGCATACTAGAAGCCCACGCGTCTATTTTATTGGTAGATCTCAAGAGGCTGGGGATCGTATTGCTGCCGAGTGTGCCGAATTGAATCCGGAGGGGGAATTCGTCTTTATCCAAGCGGATACGAGCCTCCTCCAGAACGTTGATAACATCTGTCGCGACATCAAGTCTAGGGAGCAATCAATTAACATCCTCTTCTTGAGCGCAGGAACCCTGATCCAAGGCACAAGTGCGGTCGTCGTTCACCTCTTTAGTCTATGGAAAGGATGTACTGACCTATATATAGAGACTTCGGAAGGGCTTGACTTGTCCATTGCCCTAAAATATTACTGTCGCGCTCGATTTATCGTCAATCTTCTTCCTCTTCTCCAAAGAGCTACCTCCCTCCGTCGTGTGGTGTCAGTAGCTGCTGGTACTAAGGAGGGGCCCATTGATACAGCAGATTTGCAAGAAGCTCGAAGCCTCGGGATCCTTGGTCGGCGCGCGCACTTCACGTCCTTGATCACTCTCTCGCACGCTATTTTCGCCGAGAAGGCACCACAAGTATCTTTTATCCATGACTATCCTGGTGCTGTCAAAACAGGCATCTTCCGAGGCAGTACCGGTGTTGTGTCCTGGGTCATCCAGCCGTTGCTGAATCTCTTCGGCCCTTTCATCTATATTCCGAGTGAGGAGTCCGGTGAGCGTCACCTTTTTCTTGCAACGAGTTCAAGATACCCGGCTGGTCTGGATAGTGATACGGCTTCTGGTGTTCCAATCCCGACGGCCAAGCGTATTGTTGCAAGAGGAACTGACGGCGGATGTGGAAGTGGAGTCTACTCTGTTGATCAGAATTGTGAAAGTGCAGGGCCAGCGGTGGAAGAGCTTCTAGCTAAGATGAAGAATGATGGGGTACTGGATCAGGTCTGGCGTCATACTGAGGATCTGTTCAGGCGGATCACTGGGCTGGAAGCAGTGTAGATAAATCATAACCAATTCCGACAGCGATCTACGAATATTCTACGGTCGGCGTTTACGCGATACGCTAAGTGATGTAATACCATTACTATATCTCGAATTCATCTTTTTGATTCTTTGAGCTCGAATATTTTTTGGTAGCGACACTATACGCTCTTTTCACTGGGACTTGCCCACCCCATGATCTGCGCCAAATCTCATCTTGAGAGAATTCCACCCTTTGAGTTTTTCATATTGGAGCGCTTAAGCCGGTAAAGGTTACGACTTCTTGAATGGTGGATGAGATAATTTTCCACCGTGGACACTGCTCATACCGGACCAAACAAGCTTTTTAGGGACTAGAGGCTGCATATGCGCCTGCCACACCTGCTCGTAGAGCCCAGGGCTACCATCACTCGCAAGGCTATTCGGCTCAAGACTACCCATAAACCCGTAATTCTCACAGCAGGGAGATTGGGAGCCCCAGATTGGACCTAAGAAGAAAGCCGTTAACAGATGAAGGAGCTTCAGAGAGAATATTCCCCCAAAAGAGAGCATACCTGCAGCCCACATCGACCATCCAATGTAAACCGGGTTTTCCTCCATGTAATTAATCAAAGTGTTCAGCATATCATAGCAGCCGGTCGTATTAGAGCCACCAAATTCGGTAATCATGGCTTTAAGTTGATGCTGCTCCAGCCATCCTGTCACGTTGGCAAGGAAAACTCGCGGGTCTGACACGCATTCAACATGAGAACCACTAAAGTCCACATCTAGATACTCGTGGATATCAATCGCTGTGTTATGAATGGGATCGCGTAGCTTCCACATCCAGTTTGCATTGGAGTTCTCGTCACCGTCAAACCAGGAATGGCCGCCAGTCCAATCATTTCCGGGGGCAAGGATAAGCTGCTTACAGCCAGCTGCCCTGATATGATCGATGGCGGTCTGATCGTTCTTGAGAACGAGGGAGGTGTCCGTGCCCCAAGGCTCATTCATAAGGCCAAAGATGACCTTCTCGTTATGTTTGAATCGCGACGCAAGTTCGCCCCAGAATTCACCGAATTGCTGTGTAGTAGCCGCTAGCGGATCGGAGGAATTGCCAATGACACTGCCGCTCAAAGGCTGCATGGATGCGTCATTGTAGCGCATGTAATTATGCGGGTCCAGGATGGCGTCTGTTTAGGATAGAGTGGTGAGTGAAAAGTACTAGCAAGTCTCACTCGACCCGCCCTTATCAAGAACAAACTTACAAGCACCATTAGTGATAGTTATATGGTCAATCGCTGCCTTGTACTCGGCAAAATATGTCTCATTGAACTTGGCTCCCAGTCCATATTGCGGGGGACACATGCGCTCTAGTAGAAACGCTACTCGGACCAAATTGACCTAAAGAAGCAGCCACTGTTAGTTGAACTGATCGCTATCATAAAGTTTACGTTGTTGCGACTTAGGTAGGGGGCTCAATCAATTGCCTTATTTTGTTGAATGTAGATATCAACGGCGGTATTGTTCACAAAGGCGTAGTCAACGCCAAACGTTCCAGGCAGAACGCCGGGGGCGAATTCTCCACCGGACTCATCGATTCCGGCCCAGTATATGGTCGCACTCGCTAATTGGAAGAGCGTAGCTCCGAAAAGAGGAGCAAGAAACTGGGGTACTTTCATGATAACAGATGAACAGCGAAGGGAAGAATATTTATTACATTCACACACAGCAGCGTCTCAAGGGGCGCGAGCTTTACATTTTTATACCTGGGGATTCACAACATAGAAACATGCTGTTAGCCTAGTTGGATTTGACGGGCCGTTCGACCGGGAAACAAGATTTCCCAAGCTCTTTGCTGAGGGCTTAAAAACTGGGGCGGTGCCTTGGAAGGGAGAAAGATGTACGGGTCCGCTGGAAATTTCCGCACCAAATGAAGTAAAGCCTGGAGGACTGTGGGGATGAAGCTGGAGATATTCCGAACAAAAGAAGGCTTAGCGGGCAACTAGTATATTAGTGTCGCACTTTTGGCCACTTCCTAAAGCAGGGGGAGTCAGAAACATCCATTGTGATTTTTCTTGGATGATTTTTGGCCACTCACTAAGTGCTCAGGGAGCACGCACTGAGTACCCAGTGATTGCCCAGGGTGGTTCAATTCTCTGCCTGTTCTCCTTCTCGATTGCGCTGTTAGACTACAGCCTAAAGGGACACATCTTTGACAGAGCCCTGGTTGGCTTCCTAGCAATAACAATGATGGGCACAGGTGCAGCGGATTCTCTTCCGCGTGGGTTCATAATCAAGTTGTTCCATGTACACAGCCCATCATCTAGCTTGATGCCGCGGTAAATCCTGGTGCAGAAGGCATTAAGCGCAAGGTCTCGCGAAAAATAGCGTTCATACATTTGAGTTTTGATATGTGTTCAGCAGTCAATTCGTGGTCTCCATCAACCTCGTCTATCTCTTGGGCAGCCTTGGCCATGGCGTGAGGAGACGTGAGCAGGTAATACATCACAAAGGACAGGAGGCCTGACGTAGTTTTATGGCCAGCAACCAGAAAGGTCATCGATTCATCACTCATCACGTCTCCGGATAATTTGTCTCGGGAGCTCAGCATCGTATCAAGTAGATCATTTTTGCCAGCCACGTTTGTCCGCCGGCGCTCATTAATGATATCGCAACAAACATTATGCATAAGCTCAGTATCTAACCGAGCTTTCTTCTTTGCGCGATAACGGAAGTTGATTAATTACTGATGGGAGAGTCGCTCGCGTCTCTGCATCGCCAACATCCTCTTGACGAACGGATGAAAATCGCCTTCACAATAGAAGCTGTTGAAACGGTTTACTCCATAACTCTTCTTGCTAAAACACAGACCAATTGTCTGGAATTAAAATGGCATCAATGTTCACTGAGCTATCGTTCCAATTGGTTGAGGCCAGTGGGTCTGTGCAATAATCCTCCGTCAGCCCATAACTGGCGACTCTGAGATCGGATTAGCTGCTATGGCATGACCTTTAAATACCCAGGTAGCCTGTGAAGACATAGGTCTGAGGACGATTCGACGCACCCTAACCAGCCATTTCATGGACCTATCAGACACCCAAGGACTTCAGGGGATGAAAAAGGAATATGCTGTCGGATATTAGATGACCCGATTCGGTCTCCCATGTATTCTCGCGAGTCCCGACCACACACACACACACACACAACACACAGAGAATTGAACAGGGTTGAGCTGCCCGAGCAATTAGCTGCATAACATGGACTGGACATCTATCGCAATTCGAGGATATTTGAGCCAGAGCGGTGCCAAATAAAATCCACGGGAGCAGCTCTCGAGATTTGGCGCCTGAAATGCGCCTGAAATGCGCCTGAGCGGACAGAAACGCCCGTTTTTCATAGCAGGTTGTCAAAAAGCACTCCACCCACTACAATGAGAACATACACGCCGTTTTGTTTTAAGAAAGTTTACACGTAGGGCTGAAAGACCAGACCCCCGCCGGCCTTCAACATCGCTTCATTCTGTCAAAGATCATAAGCCAGCTACGTCATTGGTAAAGGTCGGGGATTAAAAGGTATCCCTCTTACGCTGCGGACTGGATCACACATATAGCCAAGACGCCGAGACAGGCTTGGCCCTCTCTTGCGCCGTTAAACTTCGTCAGCCCTAGACGGCGCCACACCTACCTTGCAGCGCCCGGATTGGTCATGAAACCCGACGCAAGATGTTGAAATCCAGCAGAGGAAGAATAGCCGACAAGATATTGGTCACGACAGGGATTCAGAGTGAGCGCCCCCGTCTCGAACATTCAAAAGCAAATCACTTTCTTTTCAAGCATTAGGAACCATGATCTTTGAGTCTTCTGTGGAGAAGTCCCTCATGCTGCAATGGCATGTCACACGATAAATGTTCGACAACTGATCGGCGAGGCCGAGCCTGAGATACGAGGTACTTGTCCATATCCCGACCAGCCTTGCAAGGGTTAGGACCCTATCGTCCTGTGGGTAGTTAGCTTGGATGCGGAGATTTTGGAGTGGCTTCAGTTTTCACCGGCAACGGACTAATATCACTAGCACCGTCTGCCGTCAGATGTCGGCCATCCCGAAGAAATATGCATGCACAGGACGAGACGTTGGAGAAGCCACATTCCTACCTCTCCATGTCACACTGCAGAGTGGGATGCGCAGAGAATAGGTCCCTCCTGGGGACCACACCGTCATTGTTGATGATCGGTTGAGTGGTTGTATAAAGACGACACAAGGTCCCTTGCCTCTCTGCCAGTGGACAAGTACTACAATAGTCAAGAAAACATGATTTTCTCCAAGGCTGTTCAAATCATCCTTTGCCTTGGGTCCTTGCTCCCCCTGACTGCTTCTAGGGAGCCACTCATCAACAAGGATGGGAGGTATGCTTTTCAATACTCTGCTGGAATCAGCGGTGGCTCTGGTAACTAGGTACTACTTGAGAGACGGTGGCTAATTTGAGAACAGGTTTACCTATGTAGATAGTGTGCAAACAATCAGCGTCAATGCATCCCTCTCGAGCGGACTTCAAAAGTAAGGACCTCAAATCAATCAACTTCCTCCTGACCCCCAGACACTGATGTTCTCGAAGCCTAGAAAGCTCCCTTGCTCCGCGCGACACCACTCCGTACTTGGTCTGTCGCGGGAAGTGTGGCGCTCGGCAAGCCCCGGACCCTCCTTCGGGCCTTCTAAGGCGATGGAGTAGCGCCCTCCTCGATACTGTCGAAGATGTGGTTCAATGGCGAATTTCTAAGAGACAGTTCTCAGTCCTGGATACCAGTGAGGCCGTGGCCCGCTGGTTAAGATGGCGCATCAGTCGTTGGCAAAGCCTAGGCATGCAGATGGTTTTTCTAGACGGGGTCAACCCCGGAAACTCTGCCGTCTTTTCTTTGCTCGACGAGACTCCTGTGGAGATTGGACTTGAGGGGCTATGTGGCTGCACTGCCCTCGTGGTCGTATCGAACCGCGCAGTTTACTACGCCCACTTCTTGTAGGGGTCCGAAAAATTGTCTTGTTCTAGCGCTTACTAACATTGCACTTCAGTGAGGCAGGTTCCTTTGCGGACAACACACGCAACCCACCTTCGGAAATCGTCCGAGCAGCCAAGTTCCGGCGATATGTACTGGAGTTTTTACAAGAAGGGCGCGACCTTGCTGGTAATACGTACATTGCTTTCCAAGACCTGGTAAACTCGGGACTCTTTGGTCCAGACACCCAGGCCCGTGCGTTTATTATAACGCCAAGGAATGAGCTCCAGCCGCCACAAAGGGTAGGCCAGTCTGTCACTGGAGTGTCCGAGTATGGAGATGGCTTGCTTTACAACTTCGAGATTCTCCAGTTGGTGCAGCACCTGCTGAATGTTTTAGATATCATGCCCCATGTTATTAACTACGAGGCTTTGGATCAAAGTGATCGTGGCCTTAACGGGGCTAGGGGGAAGAGTTTGTACCAGTACGACCCTGCAGCAAGGGTTAATCAGGGCGTGACTTACCGAGGGGCTCGATTGTACTTCCAGGCTGATGATATCCCCGTACCTGGAGAACAACCTTTTCCCAACGGGCGTTTGTATGAAAATTTCTGGTTGCCACCGGTACATGAATTCCGGGATCTTGAAAATCCTGTCCAAGAGCCTGATCCCTTCCAAGGACCTCCACACCGTGAACCGTTGCTAGCTTGTGGGGAGCAATGGTATAATGAGACAGAGGTATGTTTGGATTCACAGGGTACGTTCCCCTCTACGAAAGCAACATCTAACCCAAGCACGCTTGAATATAGTACAATTGTTATGCCAGCGACATACTATGCTCTATCCTTGACGGTATCCGTACTCTGCCATGTGCTTCTGACTGCTACCTGGAGTCGGAGTATACCTGCTTTGATGATACCAAGCTTTGTCCAGTGATCGAGGAGATACCGACTTTCCCTTGTGGCGAAGACTGCTATCTTAAAACTCAGTATCGGTAAGCTGAACGCCCCTCTGTTTAATATTTGTTGAATTTCTATCTGACGTTGAATTCAGATGCGAAAATTCCACTTTGATTCCTGTCAAGTCTGACGACGAGACCCCTGATCAATCCGGTGTGACATCTAGTCTCTTGCCCACAAGCCTTGTTCCTACCAGCCCTGCGCCCACCACCACATCGGCAGTAACCACATCAGCTTGGGACTTTGTTCTAAATGGCACCACTTACACCGTGGGCCCATCTCCTACTACTATCGTGGATAGCAACGGGCACACGATCATCCTCGGTCCCGGCGGGGTTGTTATTGGTTCTGGGAGCACCATCTGGACAACAGGTTCACCCACGACGGCTACGACGATTGTCACAGGTGGAGTGACCATCACCGTTCTACCACATACAACCCAAGACTCGGGGTCTACAACAACATTAGCACCCCTCCCAGGGCCTACGAGCACTGCAACGTTTCCGCCTTCTACCTCCAATCCTCAGCCGACTTCCACATCTTCCAGTAACACTTCGTCGCCTCCTGCACCCTGGGTGACGAGCACCGTATTAACTATAACTGATACAGGAGGCTCCAGCACCACGGAGATTACTTTCACGCCGACAACCCTAATCCAATATACGTGGCTCGGGACAACTAGTACGGTAACTACTACAGAAATCAGTGGGGTTATCGCCACCGTCGTGGTTGGGCCTGGTGGAATTGCCTGGGATCCCATCGTGACAGCAACGAGTATCCCAGGCTTCCCTCCTATCCCCTTCCCTACCAGGGCTCCGGCCCCGCAGAGCTCAAGTGCGCTTCCTCCAGTGACTTCTTATCCCTTCCCCTCTACGGTATTTCCATTACCACCTCTTGTGACCACTACCATCACATCCAATGCCCCGGGAGGGCCAGTAGTCACGACCATCACTGGCACAACGGATTCAGGCGGGATGGTCGTCCCGATAACGACCCTAAATGCCGCCGCGGCTGTGAGCTCGGCACAGGCGTTAATCTCCGACATACAAAGTGTATCATCAGCAGTGTCTTCGTTTTCTTCGAGCCCGGCCGATTCTGCAAAGGCATCCTCCGCAACAGATTCCATCAAACACACCCAGTTAGGTAAGTCCCAGCCGGTCGAGGCAGCCTAATTTGCCACCTGCAGATGCACTGACAAAGGCAAATAGATACAGATCATTTTGGGAAAGACTTGGGGCTCTCAAACCCTAGCTTTTGCTTCTTATTCTGTGATGCTCTCTCCGCCATCTCATCCGTTCTTAGCTCAATGTCGTCCGCCGTTGGCCAGGTGGCAGCCGGTTCAGCCGAGGCGAACTCACTAGATGCGCCCTTGAATGACCTTATGGCTCTCTCTGATTTGCTTGACGGGGCTCTAAAGGACTTAGACCCTAGCTCATCGATCATAACCACGCAACCGCCGACCAGCGGCATCACTTCTGGGTGCAGCGGTCCAACAGTCCTGACCAACTGTGCGGTTTTCTGCGCCACGGACTCTGACCCCGTCAGCACCACGTGCTTCTCGACCGTGTGCTCTGTAGAAACCGCATGTTCTGATACTCCAATCACGTCTACAGAAATTATGGATCACGCCTGTCCTCTTTCTGCACCGAGCTGGGTTGGAGGTGCTGCACTCTGGTCATATGAGGGCTTTACCATGCCTCCACCGTTTACATTCCCTTTCTCAACATCGAGTACTACAGAAACCCCGACGGACAGTATCACCAGCACCACAACTCAGTCAACACCTACCCCGATATCGACTGATACGACCACGGAAATACCAACATCGACCGAGACCACCACAGAGACAACTACAACAACAGAAACCACGACAACCACAACGACGACTACAGAATCATCAACAACAACTACTACTACCACGACAACGGAGTCAACGACGACAACCACGACTACCATCACCACAACAGAACCACCCCCCACAACGACAGATTCGACTACCACTATTACCACAACTCCCAGCACTCCTACCGCCCAACCACCACCCATCCCATCAAACACCAGATGCAGTACCTACGAAGACTGTCCGCGGTGCCCGGATGGATACTGGCGTTGTTGTTTCAACGGGTGCCACGGTATGCCAGTTCCCGGGGGCAGTATATGTCAATGCTTTCGGGATGGAGCAGACGTGAGTGTTTCATGCGGTTGCACGTAACCGCCCAAAGTGGAGGGGGGGTTATATGAGGAAGAAAATAATTCTTTAGAGCCTTTTGAAGGCTGGTTAGATATTGGCATCAGGGCAATCTGTTCACTTCCACCTTGGAGGACCGTGTATAGAACAAGACAATAGAAGAATTTATTCTGTAGCGTTTTTTTCAAGATTGGTTTTGCTACCTTAGTATTGCTTGCTTAACTAATGTACGGTCGTAGACAAAAGGTTTTATCAATGGGGCTTCATGGCAACCCCGCACCTGGACTAACGACCCATGTATATATATATATATATATTTTGAAGCTATTAGCCGTTCAAAAATCCCAGTAAATTTTGGAGTGAAAATGGGGTTAAACAGGCAGTGAAAAAATAAAAAAAGAAGAAGCTCATTCCTGAAAGCGATGTACAGGAGCCGAGAAAAACCTTTCCTCAATAATAGGTACGCGAGCAATTTTCGCTGATCTTATATATGACCCAATACCGAGTGAGTCACTCAGCTGCCCCATTGCGTTAGTACGCAGATCTCTGGTACAACTAAAACAAATGGGAAAGATAATACTACTCTAATCTCTAAAAGGAACCCTACAGGCAAATTTTTATCACAACTTTGGGAGGGTGCAAGGTTTGATGACCGCACAATCCTAGCCGCGATGCAGATATCAGACAAACCAACACATGTCCGAAACTATCAGAATATCCCGTTGGATACCCTTTTTAGAAGAAATCAAGACCAAATGGGAAGGCATTTGGAAGGTGGGCTAAAAAAAAGTCCGAGTATCGAGATAAGAAGGAGGAGCTCCTTTGGTCCATTTTTGCCCAATAAACCAAAACAAAATCCGACAGCCACGGCACTCTCCCTGAGTCACATCGGACCGAATAGGGAAAGGGAAAACCCAAAATCGGTGAACGAAAGTGCCCTACTAGTAACCCTTGAATCCTAGTCAAATACGCCGAGATTAGCCGGACTAGGTGGGGTGAAGTTAAGTGATTTGCTGGGCCTTCACAGTGGCTTGTCTACATAATAGAGTAAAGCAGTATATCTATTGAAACGTGAGCTGTCACTCTAAAAGATGATGGATTTCTGAACGGTGAGGAAGGAGTTCGTTGATTGATAAATTCCCAACTCCAGGTCCATGGGATGGATTACCATGCAGTACCAGAGTCATGAACATATCCTAACGTGTCTGCCGGGGTTCTCAGGATTATCTTTGGCCGAGTTCATATCTAACGTGTCACCGTTGTCCATGTTTCGGCCTCTTCTCTTCAGCTTGGACCAGCCCAACGTTACATCGGAATTAGATATATCAAGGACACAATGCCGTAGAACATGAAAGAGAATGCGGGGTCATTAACTCATGACTAAGCAGAGCATAAGAGTATTTTACCGTACCAGGTTGTTAACAGCAGTTGGGGTTGATGATTCACCCCTTACTGCTTCCTCCTTGAGTCAACGAAACATGGCCACCCCACAGCCAGTCCACCACATCCACCACCAGGACCTCGAGGATTTCGTTCACCGAGTCCTGGTCGGAAACGGTGTACCCGAAGCACATGCGACCATTGTGGCCAACTGCCTCGTACAAGCTGATCTCCGCGGCGTTGACACACACGGCTCCAACCGCATCCCCTCATACATGCAGCGCGTCCGACAGAAAGTACTGGATCCCTCCGCCAGGCCCGAGTTAACACAGGTGGCTCCAGTCGCGGCGCAAGTGGATGGGAAGAACACATTCGGCTTCGTGGCCGCCCATCTGGGCATGCAGCGAGCGATCGAGATGGCCCGTGAGTTCGGTGTCGGGTTCGTCTCCGTCAAGCATTCTAATCACTTTGGCATGTCAGCCTGGCTGGTCCAGCAGGCGATTGACGCGGGCATGCTTTCGTTGGTATTTACGAATTCCTCGCCGGCACTGCCCGTCTGGGGAGGCAGGGAAAAACTAATGGGGGTGTCGCCGATCGCGTGTGGTGCGCCCGCTGGCAAAGAGAGGCCCTTCATCTTGGATATGGCGCCTTCTGTGGCTGCGCGTGGCAAGATCTACAAGGCGTTACGACGCGGCGAGAAGATCCCTACTGACTGGGCTCTGGATGGTGAAGGACAGATGACGGATGACCCAGCCAGGGCTCTGGAGGGCGTCATGTTGCCTATGGGTGGGCCGAAGGGGTCAGCGCTTGCGATCATGATGGATGTCTTTTCAGGTGTACTGTCCGGGTCAGCCTTTGCCGGTCATGTTACGGGTCCATATGATCCGTCAAAGCCAGCAGATGTCGGGCATTTCCTAATGGCTATCAAACCGGACTTGTTCATGAGCGTGGAGGAGTTCAAGGAACGCATGGATTACCTATATCAGCGGGTTGTAGGGTCAGAGAAGATGGCTGGTGTGGATCGTATTTATTATCCGGGAGAGATCGAGCAAATTATGCGTGATGAGCGATTAAAGACTGGAATCCCATTCACGGAGTCGGAGATTGCGAATCTGAACAAGGAGGCCGAGTTGGTTGGGGCTGAGGGGCTGAAGTATGTATGATGCTTGTGCTTGTAATCAACCTGGAGATATTCTTCGCTCCTTTTGCTAGAATTTTATTATGAACAGATTTTATTTAATAAAAGTATTATGCAGTATAAGAGTCAAGTGGGGTAGGGTAACATTAAGCTGTGAAATAAGTTACAGTTAAAATAATTTCTCCATTCATTCTCTACTCGAATCCAAAAGACGCGTGCTAGTAGTTATGGCAACCACTCGATCTTTGACCAAGGATCGGGCTGGCTGGTGTTTAGTGGCTGTTTTGTAAACTTCTACTAGCAAACGAATGCTGTTATTAACCCCAAGCGATACCTTATGCTTGAATTATACCTGGCTGATGTGTTTCTCGCAGGGTTTATCTTCATCCTGGATCGCACTCGGCTTGACCTGCCGGATCTTCTCCATGAATACATCTCGCTGCTCAGCATCTGCATTTCCACGTCGACCAATCTGATACCATGGGAGCGCGAAAAGGCGATCCATACTCTCCAAAGTGCGACCGGCAGTCTCAGGAATGCTGAACCATACCCACAGTCCGCCTAGGATGGTCACTACAGCAAAGAACCAGAATGTTCCCTTGGGGCTGATCCCTCCGCTATGAACGGGAAGAAGCATATTCGGGACGGCTCTGGAGTTCCCATACTGGTTTGCGAAATGGAGAGTCATGGAAAAAGACGTGGCGAGCGCACGAATGCGCAAAGGGAACAGCTCAGCCGTCAGCAGGTATTGCATCGAGTTCCAGCCGAGGGCCCATCCGAACCCAGAGACATAAATCATTGCGATGGCACCTCGACTGGCCCCGAGCTTGGATTCGGGCAACACAAACCCGTCCACTACACCCATCTCAGGCACGGCGGTCAGGAAGCCCGCGACAAAGATCATGGAAATGGCTTGCAGGGAAATCCCGAGAAGCAGAGCCCGTTTGCGCCCGATCACATCAACAAGGAACAAGGCGCACAGGATGGCGGCAGCCAACTTGATTAAGCCAAATACCGCTGTGACCAACAGTGATTCATCGTCCCCTGTAATCCCAAGTAGCTCAAACATATCAGGTGCATATAGGGTAATGGAGCCGGCACCAGACCACTGGGATAAGATCTGCGCCATGAAAGCTAAATAGAGACGGTAGAGATTGCTCGGGATGAAAAGCGCCTCCTTGCGCACGCCAAGCCATCCGGCTCCCATGGTGGCCTCCATCTCCATGTAGTATGAGTTTCGAATGGCCGTGAACTCCTGCGCCACATACGGGTGGTCCACTGGGAGATTGCGGATAAGAGCGAGAGTCTTCAAGGCGTCTTCTTCTTTCCCTCGCCTGACAAGGAAGCGAGGGGATTCAGTCTGCAGGAACGACAGTAGAAGGATAATACCCGCGAACATAATATGGAGGCTGGTCGGGACTTCCTATATATGGAGAAATCTTGGGTCAACTGCTATTGCCACAACATAAGCCCAAGAGGAAAACAGAAACTTTATTTACTCACCCATCGCTTGTGGGTAGTATCCCCCATATGGATCTGACATCCGTAGTTGGTGAAATATGCAAGCACGATTCCCAGGTACACAAAGCCCGTAAATACACAGGTGCAAAGACCTCGAATCGATGCAGGTGCCTATTTCAGAGGTAAGAAAGATAGACTCCACAATGCACAGAGATGAATACGAAAATATCACTTGTATCACTTACTATCTCGGCCAAATAAACGGGACCCACGACAACAGTTTGACCAACACCCAGTCCAGCCACAAACCGACCAGCGTAAACCGCACCCAGATTCCCGTTTGCACCCATGAAGATGGCAATACCTATAATCCACAAGAGACAGAGTTGGCGAGTCGCCCAGATACGTCCAATCCGGTCGCACACTAGAAATGCACTGCGATGGGGATCGATTAGTGAATAATCAGGGTGACCGAAGCGCTTGATGAGTTTTCTTGAGAGAAACCTACAAGAGAGCACCTCCGACCGAACCGATCTGCACCATGGCAGACACATTTCCTTTGATATTAGCTTGCTCAACATCGCTATACGAGTCCAAGTGGATCGTGCGCTGAAAGTCGACCGAGTTGAATGCCCCTGAGATGAGACCCTCGTCCACACCACGGGCAGCGCCCATGAGACCGAAGGACAAGACGGCAAACCATAATCTCCAGTTGAAGACCTCTTCCGGGTCCGCCAGGTTCCTGAGACGGAATATATTCACTGGTTTCTTTGGGCCTCCTGCCATTTTACTGATACTTGCGCTTGTACTTTTCCTGTGCTTGTTCTTTCGTCTGTAACCGTTGGTTGTCCTTTTGGTCCTTTCCTCCTTTAAGTAAGTTGATCTGTTATCCCTTGCGTGGGTGATTTCGGTAGAGATCAGCGGAGGGAGGAGGAGACTAACAAAGAAAATGGAGAAAGAAAGAAATAAAGAAATAGAGAGAGAGAGAGAGACAGAGAGAGAAAGAAAGTCACAGCGTGCGGGGAGAGAGAGAGTAACGGTGTGGGGTTAGGAATAGGGATAGCGATCAACAGCTCAACTTGGCTAGATAGACTTGTTAATTCTCCGAAATGATGTAATATTGATATGTGTGCCTTAATCCTGGTGCCACGGACGAAGAGGTCCTGCGGAAAATAACCCCGCTCGGCCGTGGTCAATATGCGTGTTTATGCGAGTATCCCATGGATTGTCTAGATGGGTGGGAACCGAACCCGGTCACTCGCCATCCCTAAGATCCCTCGAACTTAGAGTCGTGTAACGGTGAGCATTTAGCCTCAGGAAAATGTGCCATTTCTTTGTCTGCGTGTTGCCCAATACTTGACATTCAGCCAAGTGAGAGAGATCGACATGTAACCCATCACTCTAGATAACACGCTAAAACCCCGCTCAGCCATAGGTTGAACTTATCACTGTTAGCATGTACATACAAGCATACATTATGGATGGTTAAGATCGGCGATAAACCGAGGTAAGGAGGCATCGTTTGGACCATTCATATTCAAGAACAGATTCGAGGCTTCAGAAGACAACGAATATCGGGGAAAATGCCCTACCTCGACTGATATGGGGAACTGACACCCTATCATGAATTTGGTAGGGGGTTTTCTTTATTTGGGAGCTCTAGGATCCGGTGGTACAAAGAAGAATAAACTTGATTAGGCAAAGCCACGGCCCTAATATACTAATGAAAAATAGGAACAAAGAGGAAAGAAAAAAAAAAGAGGTTCATCATTTAGACGAAGTTAATCCAACAACGTTTAATGCGTACTCTCGGACTCTTCGCCCCGTCTATTGCCCTCCCCAGGAGGGGGTGAACTGGTGAATTTCACGCCCGAAAGACCATAAAACACGATGGATGCCAGTCCCACCAAAGCACTGATCACCGAAAAGACCAGCGCTACAATACCCCGCGTCGTGAAGCCCGCGGGTATGAATGCTGGCTGCTTATTTTGGCCTGTGAGGTCCAAGTAATCCTCCGTGTTTCCGGCCGCATTGCCCTCCGTGGGGACCCCCGCGGCGCGACAGACATCCTTATGCTGCTGTGGAATGGTCAGACGCTCTTGCATCTGTGTCGGGGCCTCAATCATGAGCATGCCCAGTCCCTGCGACAAGTGCCAGTCGATGTGGCAGTGGAAGAACCAGACACCGGGATTGTCAGCTACGAAGCGCAAGACAAAGTGTCCCTGCGGGGGCAGTACTAGGGTATCGCGACGAGCCGGATAGGTGGGGAAGGCAGAGTGATTCGCGGCGTTGTAGGGAAATGGGTCGCTATCAACGTAATCATAAAAGTGCGTGCCATAGGAAGGTTCGCGGTTGATAACCTGGAAGGTGTGGCCGTGGAGGTGGAAGGGATGAGAACCAGAGTCCTGATTGTTGAGAATGATCTCGACGACATCGTTATGCCCAAGCACGGCAGAATGCGTGTATGTCCCGTAAACGGCTGCGTTGCTCGCCAGATCCCCTGATGAAAGCACTGTATAGAGGGTAGGAACTTTGGGTGCGGTATACGAAATGTCGTTCAAAAAGGCATAACCCTTACCGTCGATGAGATTATTCATGCTAACGGTTAAGTCAAGGGTAATATCTGGATCGGGGAGGAGTTCCATGTGGTCGTGAGGTACTAGAGTAAAGTCATCAAAAGGAATGAGCTCCGAGGAGGTGTCAACGGTCATCACGGCATCTGTGTGGCTTGCGTCCGCGTTGTATTCCAGCCAGTTGGTGTTATTGAGCTGCAAATCCGAGGGAATGGCATCTAGAAGCTCCGAATCGGCGACCGTGACGATCGGGTAGTTCTTGTCTGTTTCATTCTTGGTCGTGAGCAGGACGGAGTATCGCTGGGCGGTGGAGATGTAGAGGATATCGGCTTCTGTGGGCTCTGTGTAAACACCGTCGATCTCGACGATCTTGAAAGTGTGACCCTCAATGTAGAAATACTGAGCCACAAACGCCCCGATGTTGATTAAACGCAAAAGATAGGTCGTGTTGGGCTTAACAGGAAGGCTGCTGCGCATCGTGTCGTTGAATAAGAACGCATTCGGTATTGGCTCGGCTCCCGTGGGATTATATAGGGACATGAACTCCGGGGCGATATTTTCCATCATCTGATGATACCAGTCACTGAGGGTGATAGTAAACTCCTCGCTATAGTCCTCGGTAAAGTAGGCATCTTTATCGTTAACCAGCAGGGCTTGACGATAACCATCCGGATAGCAGTAGTCCGTATGGCAGTGATACCAGTATGTGCCATTCTGGTTGACAGTGAAGTTGTAGGTGAAGCTCTGGCCGGGAAGAACCGGACACTGTGTCACCATTGAGGGCCCATCCATCTCGTTGGTGCCATTTTGGAACATTCCATGGAAGTGGATGCTGGCATTATGGTCCTCAAGACCATTGTACATGTGGACAATCAACTGATCGCCCTTGTCAACCTCGATGACGGGGAGAGGCCATTGACCGTTGATTCCAACGACCTTTCTCTCCATCAGACCGTCCGGGTTGGCCGTCACCCAGGACACGTTGAAATTGTAGACGACATCCTTTGCAGCGACACAACCGGCTGCACCGAGCAGGGTAGCGGCAGCCAGAGCATACTGGATGAGGCCCCTCATGGTCGCTCCCTGATTTGCACGTGCCTTTCAGCAACAACAAATCGAGGGTCCAATGCTGACACCCTTTTCTCACGATGTTAGGGGGAAGTATGAAGCGGGGGGGAGGGGAGGTTGGGGTTTCAGGAAATTAACCTTCCCCTTAGGGGTTTACACGACGTAATTAAAGCGACGACCACACAACGAGGAACAGAGAGAGGGGAAAGAACCAGGACAAGAAGCAAGCATTTTTTAGACCAGAAAACACCTTCAGATTTGCAGCAATCCGACGTGGGGGAAAACGCATCTGATAAACTTTCCCCTTGACCGAACTGATGTTTAGCGCAAAGAAATTTTTCTTGGGGGCACGCAGGATTGGCTCCCTCAGGTCAGGCCCAGCAAGTCAAGATTTTCTGGCCCAACATGGGACCGCCAGGGAGTTAATAACTATCTGATTGATAACGGGGACTCTAGCCATCTCAAGCCAATGAAGCTCATTTCTTCGACGGTGGCTGGTGTTATTCTTATGCAGCCAAGCCGAAAAAAAATGTCTCACTCTGTTGCCTGAAAGGGGGACAAAAAGAAAAAAAACAAAAAGGGAAAGAAAAAAGGGCCAAATTATCAAATCCAATAATCTAATCTGATGAACTTTGCTTGTCTCCCCCTAGGCTGGCTGCTGCCTTTTGAAGCTTCCCTGGACTCCCAGATACCCTGTTAAGTGTTTAACTAATAACCACACCTCCTCTTCCCACATTCCTGGCCTTCCGGTCTCCTCCTACTTCCCTCATTCCATGTGTCTAAGTGGGGGGAGCTCATTTGGTGGGGGGGTTTCCACTTGTTGAGGTCTTTCTTCTCCCCTTCCCTCCGGGTTAGATTAGAACCATGGACTGACTGCCTTCCCCACCCCAACAACCCAGCCGTCTGTCGAATTTCCTACGGCAGCAATCTTTACGCACATAGGAAATATTTGATAATCATGTTGGCATCAGTCATGTCCTTCTTACTACCACTGAGTGCAGAGTATAATTCGATCAGATTCACTGTTCCCGACCGTAGCGCATCTAAGACATTAACCGTGTTACCACACTATCGGGAACTGGAGGACGCTACCAGTGGATACGGCTTGGACGCTGTCCCGTACTCTCTGCACGAGGAATAGATATAATATGTATGAGTTGTAGCCACACGATGGAGCGTGCGCGTAGAAAGCTTTTCCCAGGTCCTCCGATCTCGTGGAGAATACTTAGCCAGGCAAAAGTTTGAGTTGGAAAGTAGGTGGTAAGTAGGGGGGGGGAAGAAAAGAAAAAAAAAAGATACTGTAAAATGGGTAAGAAAGAGCGAAATAGATAAGCCTTCTACAGCGAGGGATACGCCCCATTGTATACCGCTACCTACGCTTGCGAACGGAGCAATGGCTCACGGTCTGCATCCGTTCCCGACCAGTTCCACCTCGTTCGCCAGCAAAGTTTCTTGAAGCTCATGTTCCGACCATGCATCTCACGGTATCGCATCCAAACAAAGTAAACTGCAATTACCAACCAATACAAGTTATAGGTGAGGACGGACCCGTAGGTGGCAGAATTGGTCCAACCGAAGATCGCATTCAACAAACCCCAAACACCCCCACCGTCGAGCTCGGGATTGCAGCAGTTAACATGCCACACGCTTCGGGTGATGTCATACGAACCAGGGCCTGAGCCCGTCTCCGATGCGTCCCCTCCTACTTTCTGGTTCCAGGCGTTGTTTTCAAAGTACCACACCCCGCGAGACATGAGTCCGGCCGCCACCAGATACAGGAAACAGGTGGAAGAGACAAGAAACAACTGGAGGGATGTTGTATTTCCGCTTCTAGAGGTAGAATGAGGTCTAATTAGGAGGTAATCCGCAAAAGAAAAGAAAAGAAAAAAAAAAAAAGAGAGAGAGAGAGAGAGAAAGGAGACCATAAGGCTGGGTGCTTACCGGTAGAGGAGATAGCCCGCAGCAAAGCCTGCTGATAATCCAGCAAAGACAGCCAAGGGGAATGCGGTCGCTGGGTAGTCCAAGCCGACACCACCAATGAAAATCACCGCCTCGAGGCCTTCTCGCAGGACGGTGATGAACGGTAGAAAGAAAAGCGCGTGTTTCTGAGTCCATGCTTTGAATTGGCGCGTGAGACTAACGTGGTTGGTATCACGCGTCTCGAGGGACTGAGATAATTTTACGCGCCATTTGTCTTCTAGCTTGGATACTCGGAGGAGCGCTGCTCCCATTACTGATATAATCAGGCTCGATATAATGCTCAGTGTGCCCTCCCAGATATCTTCCGTCGCGGCGAAATGGTCCACCCCGAGGCCGTAGAATGCTGCAATCATCCCTCCCCCGATGACCAGGCAAATAGAGAATCCAACCCCAACACCAAGCCAGATCTACAATACCGTCAACCTTATTAGTCTCATTTTTATTATTGTTAATATTATTACTTGTTATTTATTTCCCCCCTCTAATACTAAAAGGATGAATAGTGCAAACGTACCTCTTTTACAAGCCTTCTGTAGGTTGCAAGATCGTCATCCTCCCGTAGGGTCTGCTTGAGAAAGGCAAGGAGGACCGATACAATGATACTCGTCTCTAAGCATTCTCGAAAACATATAAAGAAAACTGGCCGACAGTCAGACCAGTCGCGTGAAACGTCGATCGGATGGTCCTCGAACGGTCGGGAGCGAACATACCTGGAAGGGCAAAAAACTGACTTGCCATTGTTTGTTTAATGAGTGATTTATGGGGAATAGAGTCCGGGCCGCAATTCCTGCCCCAACGACGGCGATTCCATGCTTATATAAGAGACAGATGATGGTATGTTGATTATCTTAGTTGAAGGGGCCCCTGCAGCATCCCAATTTGGATAATAATGGATGTCTTCGGCAGTGGCTTAACCGAGATCCCCCCCACTCCACAACCAACCAAGTCGGAGAACGCCATCAGATAAGATCGCATCAGAAGACCCTCGAATTGGGCATGGGTTCGCTTATTCCAAAAAGTTGGCTGTCTTGCAGGTTGTTTCTCGGGGAGTTATGACATCTCATGTAAGCGTGTTAGCTCGTTCTCAGAATCCCGCTTCACAGTCTGTGTTGCTGTTAGGGGTGAATTAATTCTTCGCATGGCCTTTAGAGTGTTTTAAATTGACAAGACCTTTGCTGTCAACAGTTTTGCACTCAACCGGAATTCACCGGCCTCGGCGCGAGAAAAGCCCTCCTTGGCTGTTTGTCTGGGCAACTGATGGAGCTACATAATTGGCGGCAGGAGGTGTCCACTGCAGGCCGAGTCAGAGAGGCTGGGGCCCGCAATTAGTTACGTGTATTCTCCATCCCTAATTCATCTCATTCTGTTTCTCTCCACACTTGGCAGCTCTATGTGGATCTTAATTTATCCCTAGCGAGGTGATGGCATAAACCGATCATACGGGGACATTCCCCCATATTGTTATTCATTGAAAATCTCCGAACCACATTGACTAACCCTGTTGTAGCCGTCAAGTTCCTTGCTATTCACCACTCTTCCAGTAAACACGAATAATGTCTAGATAAGGGACTGGTATCCCCTAGCCATTTTCCAATGTGTCTAAGAAATCACACAGGATAGTTTACTTGACAAGTAGGCATGTCAACATAGGACGCTTACGCTAGTCGATGATTCGTCAGAACTTTTAACACAAACTATGAAACTGTGAATCTTGACAAAGGGCATATGTTCTGTCTTGATGATAGGAGAGAACATCCATTTTTCCTAATTTAGGAATCACATGGATTATAAGTTGTGAGCGGATAAGGACAGGTAACACGCTCGTTAAAATCGTATTGACAAGTAATGTTCCCTATGTTAGTAGTGCACACTTCTCCTTGGCTTATAGTGTCTGCTCTCTATCAAGGATCTTCCCTTCTTGAGGCTAATGTTCGACGACGCGCCATCTTCGTGACCCACCCCGCATATACCTCAACGGCAGGGACCATGGACTCCCAAAAAGCTGCTAAAATTAATTTCACATGCATATGTATATATAGAGTCAGGTATGATCTCCCCACTCAAATTGAAACAATGTTCCCTACCCTAAATTTCAAACTAAAGAGTGTACGGTTTCACAACCCACCCATCTACAGGCCATGCCCCCCAATAGTTCAACGAGACAAATAGGGTTCAACCACCTCGTTCCCGGATTTGCGAATCTACTGGATTAAAAACTTAACTAGTGAAACGTTTCATCGTCTATCTAGGATGCCAGAGGATTGACAAATGGCGGGGAAGTGGAGATGCCGATGAAATACCGCGGGGATGATCCTACCGCGGTTTGTAGGCAGTGCCGGACTATAGAAGTACTGCACAAACATATATATCTTGGAACGGCCCAAGAGAAACATACAAGTACAGCGTCATTATTTCTCACAACTTGCATCGCTTTACTGTCTTACAAACGAATCCTCTGTACCTGTCAGAATGTCGGAAACAATCCAATGTACCGTCTCGTACCCGGCCAAGACTCCCACTGGAGAGGCCGCCCGGTTTGACAAGGAATAGTATTTCTCACCTGAAGACTTCCCATGTGGAATGACCATCCAGCTTACTCAACCACTTAGCTACTTGAATACCCACTTGCCAGTCATCGACCGAGTCTGGGGAGCTCATGGGATGAAGAGCTGGAGTGTGGTCGAATTCCCCTCCGAGCATCCCCTTGATGGCAGCGATATGCCGTACGTGATCCAGACGACAGCGATATTTGAAAGCGAGGAAAAACTCCAGAGTGCTCTTCTTTCACCGGAGGCTAAAGAATCGACGGCAAATACGGACAAATTCACCGACGTGAAGCCGGTTCTCTGGGTCGGCAAGGTCGCTGCCACAAAGACATTTTAATTGTGATATGGCACTGGATATACGGATGACAGAGGTCAAGGGCAATTTAAGTCCCGTATGATTGATCTATATTTATACAGAAGATAAATTGAGGTGGATATATATATATAAATATATCTTATCTCTGGCTATTTCGTTCTGACAGACAAGCCAATTCCAAGTAAAAATGCAGTTTTATCAGTTTTTGCTCCGGAATGACAGTTTTTTGTTTATCTAGAGAGGTTTTCAAAGTAGCCATATTATACCTATTCACCTGGACATATACGATGAGGTTGTATGCATCCGCCTCCCATGTTCCATATCTTACGGGTTGCTAGACACAAAACAAATTATTGCCAATCAGGAATCTTGCGCTTTGATCAACTGCGCTGCATGATGCGCATACGCGTACACTGCAGCCATAATATGACAAGTGGGAATTGTCGGGAAGGTCGACGAATCCACCACTCGAATGCCATCTAAGCCCTTGATTCTCCATGTACCGCCATCCACTACTGTTCCCAATGCCACAGTTCCCACCTGCGATTAGTTAGATCATGTACAATTCGCATCAACAATCAAGGGATAGAGTTTCATACCGGGTTATTGAGACTTGTAGATACCTTAGAAATACGATCCCACAACTCCACATCATTCTTCGCAGTATTGCCAGGGGCTATCTCGGTTTGTAGAAATGGCCGGACAGCGGCGTTATTTATCACCGCTCGGAGTTGTTTGACCGCGTAGCTCATAAGTGCTTTATCGGCTACATCATCAGTCAGTTCATGATTTAGCTTAAGTAACTATCCAGGAGCAATGATGCTGTTTCTAGGATTTTCTTGAGAATCAAACTGGATTGAGAGTATGTGGGTATTACCATTAGAGCCAAAGTAGTTCGAGTAAATTAGAGGTGCATCGTGGTAATCTGCAGATGCAAGCTCCAGATAGCCCGTCGCTTCTGGCTGTGCGAGGGCTACGAATGCGGCGATGGTGCTTACATTAGGACCTGAGGATAGCGGCGAGGATGCATATTGATAGAGCAAATGTGCGCGGTCTTCGGGAAGCGATGCGTGATACGTATAATTATTTTGCTCTAGCCAAGAAGTTGGGGGACGAAACAGGGCGAAGGCTGGGCTATTGGAATTCCCTAGGGGCCCACTGCCATCCTGGAGGTAATCTGCTTCGGCCTGTGCAGCAAACGTGGCATTTTCGGTGTATTGCCACAGAGTGTCCACACTGGGCCCGACTTGCCAGGATATATAAGCAAGGTGATGGTTACGGCTAATGGTGTTAGATTAGCAGCGATGAAGGGAAACAATGGATCTTACAGATTCTGTCCGACTTCAGGGATATCGGCAACAACCTCAATACCTAGGGACTCCAAGTGATCGGCTGGTCCGATTCCAGAGAGCATCAAGAGCTATACAACGACTAAGTCTATGTGAAAAATCCTTGAAGAATACGGGACGTGGGCTCACCTTCGGACTATGAATAGCACCCGCGGCTACAATTACTTCTTTCGGTCTCAAGGTAGCTTTCTTCCCACTCGTCACATCCACGTAGGTAACAGAGACTGCGCGAGTTTTTTTGAATCCGATGTGAGTCACTTCTGCGTTGTATACCACTTGGACATTAGAACGCCCGGTAATTTGCCAACCGTACGCCTGAGCCGAATAGTCTCGCGTACGATTAGAAGCGCGAATCGTCTGAGTACCCGTAGTGATTCCTAGGCCGGTGCCATCATTGAGATCTGCTCTACTGAGGCCAAATACATTCGCCCAGGACTGGAGAAAACCCATCCCCAGATCCTGCATCTCGGAAGGGGCGGTCAATTCCACCGGACCATCGCCATAGGCATCCGGACTGATGTGTGAGTCATAATCTAGCTGCTCTTCTGTAAAATGCATCGTAGCCTTGAAGTCATTCAGTAGATTCTCCCACTGAAGGCCTTCATCACCGCTGATCTCAGCCCACTCATCGTAGACCGATGGCGCTCCACGACAGGCGCTGAGGGATCCGACAGCGCTACCCCCGCCAAAGCCACGACCTTGGTAAAGGAGTGGCGTATTATATCCAATTCTAGGGTCTGGCTGCGAAGAATAGGTCCAAGTAGATGAGCTGTTTAATATAGTGGGTGCATAGCCGGGGATATCGATGGCCTCGTTGCCGATGTTCTCGGGACCAGCTTCGACAAGCACAACATTTACGTCTGGGTTCTGAGATAGCTCCTCGGCAAGTACAAGTCCCGCCGGGCCAGCACCGATAATCAGGTAATCTGGGTGATGATTGACCTTGCCACGGGGGGAAAGTTTGACGGCGATAGAGGCACCGCACAGAAGAGTGGCAATCGCCACCTGGAAAGCTCTGATTAACATGACTTGTTTTTGACACTCAGTTGTGTAATATTGGGAGGGGCTTACTTGAGAGGACTTCTTGGCTCTTATATCCAACGAGTGCCAAATTGTGAGCTTTATCTTATACTGCCATCGGGATGGGCATATCGCTGGTTGCACCCCGCTCGGGAAGGTTGAGAAATGCGAGGCGATTGGATTCTACTGGTGTAGTTTGTTTTTCTAGATGTGTTGTTCTGATCTAAACCTTGTCAAAATAAGTGTTGGAGCCTAAAAATATCTTCGAGTAGATACGTGCTGTGGCCTCGTATCTCCCCGTAGTCTAGCCGAGGGTCTTTAACTTATGTTAATCTAAGGGCGGGACCCCTCATGATTTGAAGCTTTGCACTCCAGATCATGCGGCTAGGCCATAAGGTAGCATTTGTGAGCGCGTGCTGGTGCTGGCTACTTAGTTAGAGACAAATTCAGGCCTTTTCGCACCTTTCTCAATGCTAGATTTTACCTGAGAATACACTCGGTCTGATCAACATAACGGAGGGCCTAGACAAAGCGCAAAAATCAAAATTAATAGAAACTAAGAAAGACGCCTTTTTTGCCAGGATGTAAGACTTTATGGGTGGATCAACTCGTATTCAGGTGCCACTGCGTATTGGGCCAGACCCCTTCTCAAGTACAACTATCTTCATTGCATCAGAGTTGAGAACACTCTCGCAACCGAGTCAAAAGATGAACTTAGCACCTCATGGGGCCAGCAATTGGCCTAAGAACTGGACTAACTGTAGGAGAGGACATCATGATCATAGAACTTCCCTCATCCAGCCATATGAGGAGCATGCATCTTCTCGTATTCCAAGACGTACAGCCTTGTTCTTGAGATAAGCAAAAATAAGCGGTGGGGTTTTAAGTGGTACGATAGGTTCAACATCCTGCCTGATAATTTGTTAGCTACAAGGGGTTGCATTCCAAAGCGGGCATATTTGAAGTGTTAGGTCGGGTTAAACCTTCTTGGACCCCTAGATACGTGTTTAAACTCCATTCAGATTTAGGAACCTTGTTGGTTCATTACATGGGTAGGTGGTGCTTCTTTACTAGCCACGTCAAGTCGAATATTTTGCCATCCTGAGCTAATACACGTGGCTCATTAGCCGTGCTTTGTTTAAGAGGTTGAGTGAGTTTGTCCTCTTGAGATTTGATGAGGACGAGAAGTAGTAATAGTAGCAAAAGAACGAGGGAAAATCGCTTCTCATGAAGGGAATTTAGTAACATCTGCCGTTCATGAATAAGCTCTTTTTGGTGTGCTTTTGGGGAGGGGAGGGGTAGTGGTACATTTCCGTTAGGCCTTCGAGAGAGCCGCATACTTCCGGGTGGTCAGCTCTATTAACCAAGACCCGGATTGTGTATTGTGAAACCGTGATTGGCGTTTCTCGTGGGTCGTATCTGCTATGCAGGACCGGTACGCCAGACGAGGATCGTTTTGAGGCAGGAAATTTAAGGACGATATGGGACAACTAGAGAACGATAATCTTTCGTTTGCAGCTGTTTTTTTTTGTTTTCGAGTTAGCAGTGACCTAGGTTTACCGGACACGGAGTCATACCGAAGTCTTAAGATCTCGATACTGTTTTTAACTTCTTGCGCCAGCTTGTTATCTGCCCAGAGGTTTACATGGTGGGTATGTCCGGGCCAATTCGGTCATCACCGGAGTGGTCTGGATAGCCTGCCCACATTACTGATCAGTATCAACGCGGTTGTCCAGGCCCATGGCGGGTCCGGCCAGAGAGGAGCCGTGATGTCCACGATGCGGCTTTCTACAATGGATTGTCTGGGTGACTGTCCTGCTGAAACTCTCGCCCGCTCATTAGATCGGGTGGCGATCTTGTCGCGTATTGAGGAGTTTGATTACTCCTAGACTCACCCTAGTGGATATAAGTGTGGATTGGTGCTGCATTATTTGTAGTTGCTCGGCCTCAGGGGACATTTGAAATCTGTCCAGACGCATACAACGTTGCTGGTCTGGATTCCACGTTGGCTTTAACTATGGTATCGGCAGCATATTAAGATTACCTATCTCTAATATAAAAATTTGCCCTGGGATTGAGTCTGAGCCGACCACTGATTTCGTTAATTTTTTTTTTCTGCCGGATGAACCAATTGGCGACGTTTTCTACTCCTTAATACGGTGTCAAAGGGAAGGACAAAGAATATAATTTTAATGTAAGTGTAACATAAACCTCAACGGCTAAGCCCGTGTGAAGCAGAAAGAAGCAAATCCCATTTTAGGGCACATGGTAGTTGGACGGTCACTCGAGGATATCGGGTAAGATAATTGGGTCATTCACTTCCCTTTGCGCCGATTTGATTGAATGTTAAAAGGCAGAGGATCATGGACTACAGTCTACGTAGACTTACCACTTACTAGGCTCGTAGCAGGCTTACTATGAAGTTCACTGTTTTTAGGGGCTTCCAGCATCATCTAGGGGAAATATTTCTGTTAGCGTGAGGGGTTCCCCCCCTCTAGTTGTATTAAGCCTAGAATTATTAGTGTATTTTTGTTCTAACAATGCTCGCTGTGCCGTATCGCCTGTCCAAGACTTGGCAGCTTAGACCTGATTTTAGCGATGGTGGCTTTTTATTTTATCCAGATGGTACTGTACAAGCAAGAACATCGCCTACCGCTTCCCTAGGGTACATTTACCCTCTACTATGTCACGGCAGATATCAAAGGCAACTTCGGTCCATTAATAATGTAATTGACGGGCAAACCCCAGTATCAGTCCAAAGAGCATCACACCAGATCTCGGGTATCCAAGGACGGGGCTCCCCCCAGAGAAACAATGTGGCGTTACAAGCTTTAGGGGGAAAAGTAGAACACCTCCATGCCCACCCAATCTGAGGGGTAAGACTAGCTTATCTTCTTTTACTCTCTCCGGCCTAGCTTCAAGAGAACCATGGAGGCTTCTCCCGTCTCTTAGCTGTTCAAGAACCAATGAGCAGCCATGCGCTAGAATTTAGCCTCTTGGAACGCATCAAGTTACGAATGAAATGCGGTTGCATTTGCTACCACTCTAACGCCCAGTCGGGGATTTCTCCGAAATTGCACAGTTATGGGGCCTTCTTCCGAAGTGGTGTTGTGTTGTTAAGATCCTATGCTTGATTATTAACGGAATGCAAACCCTGTCGCGAACACGTACGTGTGTTCGTAGCGCACTAGTTGCCTAGTAACGGAAATGACACCGACTGTCAGCGAACGTGGAAGGATGCCCAAAGCTGTAAGGTGTATTTTTTTGACTGTGGGTAGTGCGATCGTATTACGGACCAACTCGGGAACGAATGTCCCGGATAACTCTCGTCGTACGATGTAGATATGGAAATCGACAAGGGGAAAGGGAAAAAAAAAAACGTTAAATCGATCATCCGCATTCTAGGTATAGCATACAGACTATATTCACCATCATCAACATTGCAAGCTAGTCTATTGCATATATATGTACACAGTTTTAATTCACCCCATCGCGATCCATCTAGCACACACTGCAGGGCTTGCCCTGGAGCGCATCAGCGACAGCATAGTAAGCAGGCTTGGCCTCGAGGGTGTTGTTGTAAAGGGTGGCACCGCCTTGGCCCTCAAAGGTGTAAGGGACCCAAGAGTACTTGTCGTCGAAATCCCACACGATGATACCGAGGCAGCGACGACCAACCTTCACGCAACTAGCAACACTGGTGTAGTAATCGGCGGCTTGCTGCTTCTGGCCTGCAGCGGAATAGAATGGGGCGCTTCCGAAGCGGACATCAAGCTCCGTCATCAGCACATCAAGATCAGCATCGATGTAGGCCTTCTTGGTGGCAACCTGGTCTTCAAGCGAAGGCGTATCCCCGACCATAAAGTGGGACTCAAGACCAACACCGTCAATACGGATACCGCGGCTGCGAAGTTCGGCGACAAACTGGAGGACCGCATCGACCTTAGGACCGGGGCTCTCGATACCGTAGTCATTGTAGTAAAGACCAACTTTGTGTGCGTGGATCTCTTCAAGGGCCTGCTGGGCAAACTGGAAAGCAAGGTAGATGTACTCCTCGCCGATGGTGTCATACCAAATGCTAGACGAGAAGGTGCCGTCAGAGTTGAAGGCCTCGTTCACGACATCCCACGAGTGGCAACGTTTGCCAAAATGCTTGACCACGGTAAATATATGGTTGCGCATCACTTCTGTGAGCGCCTCGGCGGTCCAGTTGGTCGCAGTGACGAAATCGGATACCTGGCTGACCCAGACAAGGTTGTGGCAGCGAGTTGCCTTACCCATGCTCTCTGCGAGATCCATGAAGTAATCGCCATCGGAGAAGTTGAACGAGTTGAGACCTTGCTCGGTGTACATAAACTATAGGTGAAAAGAAAAGAAAAAAAGGAACGAATCCCATTAGCGACTAAATCTTTTTGATCAATGGGAGGGAGAAAAGAAAAAACACACCTTGAGAGCATTTGCAGGGGTCATCTCGCCGAACTCCCTGTCCAGAACTTTCAAATACGCTTTATCGGTAGTCTCATCTGTGTCAGGAATATCTACAGCCGTGCCAAACCACTGCTTTCCAGCACGTCGGGCTAGAGCATTGAGAGTAGCATCTTTATGGTGGGGAGAGGCGAGCGTCCCACCCGCGAGTAGAGCGGCGGCGGCGGCGAAGGAAAGGCGCATTGTGAACCACGGTCGAGAGCAATTGCAATTAGAAGAGCCGGGGAAGGTGGATGTTCGATCGGAGAGTGGGGAGACTGGGGGAGAATTATCAATTATGTATTCGGGTCGATTGAGTGATCGTACCTTTGACGGTGTTGTTATTTCTTCCCCTTTAATTTACCTCTCTGGAGCTCCGTCCGGGAACCCCGCATCCATTGTAGCAATGGTGGGTCTGGAGTATCTCCCGGGGAGATTATGGCCATATATTAGCCTATATTAATGGCACATTACTAGGCCTACCAGGAGATGGTGTGAGGGGAAATCCAGGTTGATCTCCGGCCCTCCAGTAGGAAGCGTCCGGTTGAAAAGCTTCAGCTCTCGACCCGGGGAAAATTAAGTGGCATATCCAATTAGGTTCAACGCCGGGATTACTGGCGGGTAGTAGTAATCGTAAGTACATTTATAGTTAGATAATGGATACAAGGGGAGTGAGAGTTGTCTAGATGGTGAACTTCAATTGACGCGGATAAAAGAGAGGCCTGCTGCCTCAGGCCGCCAGCCCCTGACCAGGATCTCGGAAGAATAGGATTAGCCTATTCCGTCCACCCGCCTCGCTTACAGTCGCCAAGACACCGTCTATTTCTAGTAGCAACAGCAGCAGCAGCAGCAGCAAACCATATTATTATTAACAACAGCTAGTCAACCCTCGAAAGAGCTGCTGGCAGGGATATAAGAACATTTTAGCCGGTCATTCGACCCATAGATTAATCAACGCGTGCGGCTTAGCTTGGGTGCCTCTTAGGCTGTTGCGGGCTTTATGGCAAGTTTTCTTCCATACAAGAACTCCGAAGATTTAAGGGGAAAACATCGATGAAAGATTGAGTCATTAAAAATAGAGCCATTATGCTTGATGACAGGGAAGCCGGCTACATTCACAGTATATGAAAGTATTTACCTCTCAAAGATATTATATCACTTTGTAAGTCTTGACCTTTAAAGACTGACTGCACTCCTGAAGTAACATAGGAGAAGATCCCAGTGGATATCACATTCTGTGTAATTCTGCCGCATGTCCCATTATCCATCCCATACCACACACCCTACTCTGTCTTCATACTCACTTGCATGTCGGAACCGGCTAGGAACGTTCAGGGTGATGGAATGCATAATAAAACCATCAAGCTTTGTGTTTATGCTTCACTAAACTCGAGAGAAAGCTCGGCTTTGCCGTAGGTCGGGTCACCGGCCTTCTTCATGGTCAAAGCCAAGCTGTCTCCGTTGATAGTACCCTCAAACCTATATGAATACATATTAGAGGTTACCGGGAGGCTCAGGTGCAGAGGGAACCCATGCAGCATGCGAGAAAGTGAGTGGCGAAAGGATAGCGTTACTCACCAGTAGTACTTGTCCTCTCCTTTGTATATCTCGATCGTATTGCCATCCAACTTGGTGATGGTGCCTTGGATGAAGAAGTTTGCCTTCTCGGTTCCAGAAGAGTTAACGGTCCACTGGCCAGCCACGACAGCAGTTGTACCCTGTCTAAATCCGCCGTTGGTGCTAAAGGTAAGAACCTCGTCCTTTGTCCCGTGCATGGTGGTTAATTTGCCTTGGTACACACGCATTTTCAAGAAAATGAACGGAGCACAGTTTGGGAGATTGTAATTAGAAAGATGGAATGTGAAGACGCTTTGATGGATTTATATTGAACTATGAACTGTGGATGGAGAAGTGGTAGTGGAAGGGGACATCCTTTCTTTATATACCTTTCTCAACAGCAAAGGTCGAACATGGAAATCGAGAAGACACCCACTAAAACTCATTCTCGCCTGTCCCACAGCACAAATAGCAAGTATTACCTTCAATATTCAGGTTTCTACTCATTACGTATATTGTATGTGGATGATGTCCAATAGCGGAAGCCATTGTCAGCTTATATTATCCACTATGGCAATACCGTACCTAGGTACGCATCATAGACCTACCTAGGCAGTGTAGAGGCTGGCTATAATTGGAAAATCGTATTCGTAGAGATCTCCCATGGAATCCGGAGCAAGATTTGTTGTTTCACTATAATTATGACCTAGGGAAAAGAAAAGGAGACCCAGAAAAAGCAAATATGAATCGCCAGCCCAAAAGCACCACATTCTCAGTGGAGCAGCCGGAGACAAGTAGTTGCGATGCAATTATAATTTGTAGTCACATACATTATGCAGCTAAGATTTGGTCATCTTTCGTCATTCACAAGTCTATAAACTTGTTTTTCTTACATTGCTCAAGGTGGGTATGTTCATTATAACTTTCTTGAGTCTTTCCCAATCAATAATAGATCAGGCATTTAATAAATTATTAATGAGTTCTTAATCTCATTTCTGTGATCATGTAAAGTATTGTAAAAATAGATAAAAAGAAGATTACTTAGTATCACCACCTCCAAGCAGTACAATAAGTCATTCTCCAAGTTTTCAGGTCTAGTGATCCTCCCGAGGCAGGTTATCCTTGAGGAGACCATGAGTTTGGAGAGCTAACATACATGCATCTACTCCAGATATCTGTACGGTATTCAAAATAAGCACTCCAGGACCGAGTCTATTATCATGCATGCTGTACCATCATCCTCATTGTAATAATCCATGCATCCCCCATGACCTCATCTACCTCCATATCGATCTAGCACTTACGTAGCCAGTCATTTAACAAGGCAATTAATTAAGTAGCTTACCCTTACCCCTACACCTATGATTAGCCAATCAAATTCATGCACTACTTTATAGAGGAAAATAGTACCAAGTAATTGAAATATTTCCTCATCGTTCCGCATCTCTTACAGGTGAGTTAAGCTTTTAATACGGCGACACCCCCTAAATAGGAGCATAGAATTTAGATATCTATATCTGCCGATTCGTGGCCTAATATTAATATCTTCTAGATATCTACCAGGCCTTTTTGCGACATATCCTTCTTCTGAAGGTGCCTGCCTCAGTTTACATTGTGCTCCTGTAGCCTGACCTTGGTTTTGGTGTTTCCTCTAACTGTGCATAAGAGCGTGAGACTGCGTAATGTGTGTCACCAGTCAAGCTTACTACTATTAAACATGCATTGAGCTATCGGGTAAGAGTTAAGGTGTAGTAGAAAGCTCGCTTCATGCAGGCCCACCGGCTTTAGTGGCTAAAGGGGGCTTGAAATAGAAGGCCAATAAGAAAATAGCACCTAGTGTCTGTGGCAACGACACAGCAATTATTGTAAAGAAGAGAGCAAGTCCTTGTGTTAGTTTCAAAACTCTGTTTGATGACTAAAAGCAGTAGCATCTCCACGTAGAAGAAAGCATTTAAAAGTCATATTCCCCGCTAATATGTGGTGCGGCGTGGTAAAAGGTTAACTAGAGTTCCATATCTTCCCAGGGTCATTTCAAGGGGGTTTCTATTGGAGCAATGATCCACCACTAGTATGCACGCAGCTCCCCGTATTGTTAGAATCCTTCATCAGATAAACATAGGCCTCGGCCACTTCTTCAGGAGCCCCAACCTTGCCGAGTAGTGCTGTTTGAGCTGCTCCTGCGACGATCTGAGCTCTCCTCTCCGGCGAACCCAGAATTTCAGTGTCTGTCAACCCTGGACTGACCAGATTTACGCGAATAGGTGCCAAATCCAAGGCAAAGGCACGAGTCAGCCCGGACAACGCACTTGCCCATGTCGTCAGAGCAGCAGTTCCTTTGCGAGGCCGATCTGCCAGGAGACCACTGGTGAAAATTAAAGAGGACGTCGAGCTCTTCTTCATGAAACGCGGTGCGATTTTACCGATCATAATCGGGACAAACGTGAGGAATTGGGAATCCACGCGCAGATAGTCAATGGTCACATCGTCGAGGGATTTGAAGTTCACCCGGGCAGCTGTGTAGATGACGTGGTCGAGGGGACGACCGGTAGCCTCAGTGACAGCCGAGAAGAGGCTTTCTAGACGCGCTTCGACATCATGCTGGCTCACGTCACAGGTATAACCGACCACCTGGGCATTTTGGACGAGGTCTTTGATTTGTTGGACGGCGGTATGTACGCGGGTTTCATTTGATGAGGCAATCGCAACCTGGACGCCTTCAGTGGCAGCCAGCCTTGCAACAGCTGCCCCAATTCCAGAGGAGCCACCGATGACGAGGATATTTGAGCCAGCTATTGAGGGCATTTCAATGGTTTATATGAGCCGCAGAGTATTGGGTTCTTGTGGAGGAGATAGTGCAAATCGGGTTCCCAGTTACTCTATATATACCCACCTACCTTAGGTAGTGACAGCTGATAGAGAAGGGACCATAAAGTTCACACGGCGTAGGGAATAAACTCCGGTATCTCCGCGAGTCATAATTCCGGGTTAAATGCGATGAGGGGTCTTTCTAGGTAGGGTCTTTGTTCGAAGCACACTGACTTTCATCAGTGTTATCGTAGGTATGGTACTATCTTACATCATTGACTATCATAGGTGGGTAGACTGAGATACCTTCTTGGTGGTTGAATAAATACTTAGGTAGTTATATCCGCCGTGTTAGTAATGCTAAAATGCAATAGCCAACTACCTAGTAGGGAAGTATAGGCCGGGATACCATTATATTCAAAACACAACTAAATATCCTGCATAATGCTTTGATGGAATGATGATGATGACCAACAAATGAATAGATCTCTCATATCTATGAAGGTGGTGGTGGAATCTATCTAGCTACTATACCCAACACCTCTATAGGTGTGGGAGAGCTGACTAAGCCTCTAAGCGAGGTGGCATCTATGGAGGAGGCCTAAGGCTCCAACACACCCCCCATGGCACCTCGCTATGCTATCCACTATGCTATCTAAATTGACATGAAGATAAAGCTATTTAGACATATTTAGTCCCTTAATAAATTCAGTAAACTTCACTTTAAAAAGCAGTTTAGTTAGTCCATCCGCCACATTGGTATCCCCTGGGATATGCTTAAGAGTCACGATATTGTTCTGTATTGCTTCCTTTATAAAGAAGTACTTTACATCTATCCAGCACATTAAATTAACGTAGTTTGGCCTGCTAATCAAGGCGATTGCATTCGCGGAGTCGGTATAGAGGACGGTTGGAGATGTCTGGAATGTAGCTGGGGATGTCTGAGATGGCAGAATGGTTGATAGTAGCTTTCAGATCCACATTATGTCCTTGGTGGCCTCAAACCACGCGATAAACTCTACTATGGTTGAGCTTGGAGCAACTATTGTCTCCTTTTTAAAGTGCCAGTATATGGGAGCTCCATGTAGGAATAGAATAAATTCTTCAGTAGATTTACCATCTGTGTAATCAGCATGACTAGAGTTGACAAAGGCTTCAAGAGTTGTAGATGCTTTGCCAAGTTCTATTCTGTAGCTTGGTGTGCTGTTTAGATATTTCCAAATTTGCTTGGCAGCTTCAAAATTGGACTTCTTTGGGTCTTTGGTCTGCTGTAGGAGTTTGTTAACTGCATATGCAATGTTGGGTTGGGTATGGGTAGCTATCCAGTTAAGCTTTCTTATAATCTCTTGAAATGATAAAGATAATAAAGATAAGGTAGTATCATTAAAAGTAATGATGTTGGGAGAATAAGGCTTTCAGCTAGGGACTATTAGTATGTTAGTTTAATTTTTAATATTAACCTGCTTTAAACACTTTTTAATATATGCTTGCTGGGAGAGGATAATTATATTAGTTTTAAACTAAATATTATAGTCTAGTAGGCGCTTTGAAATGCTAATAAATTTAATCTTAAAATATTTCTGCACATCTTTAATAAATATATAAATAATAGTATCATCCCTGCCAGTAATAACAGCATCATTAATATAGGTGATAAAATAAAGACTCTTTGCTTGGTAAAAGTAGAAACATGAATCCTTAATAAGAGGTTAAAATCCTAGTTATAGAAGGACTTAATAAAATTTTAGGTACCATAGCAATCCTAACTGCTGGAGGCTATATAGGGCATAAAGCAGTTTGTAAATTAATTTCTTTTTAATATTTTCTATTGCTTTAGATGAATTTTCCATGCCTATTAGTTGTTGAATGTAGATTTTACAGTTGTTAATAAGGGCATTTAGGTAGGCAGTTATAATATTAAATTAATAGCATTTAAGCTTCTCAACTGCAATCTTTGTAAGGAATATTTTAACTAAAATATTAACTATAATAAGTAAATAGACTTTATTAAAATCTATACCTGGTTTTTAAAAGTTGCTATAAACAACTCATCTAGCACGGAATTATAATATATTATTGTAGATATCTGTTTTGACATTATACACCCATTTGCCTAATAGAATCTTTGCATTTTGGTTTACTAATGGCTCAACTAGTTTTTAAGTGCTGATAGCTTCTAGCTTAGCAACTTATTTCTTTATAGCTTTAGTCTAGTATTCCTTCTCTGAAGACTTTATTGCTTGATGCAGGTTGCTTGGAATAATAATTTTATATGCTTTCTTATAATACACTAACTCTATTACAGCACTGGTTGCAGTGACAGGCAAAGCACATGCAATTAGATTTAGAGAGGATGAAGCTTTATGTAATGGGAATGAGCCTGGAGGCCTAGATATTATAGGTAGTTGTGGTGTATAGAAGCAGAATTTATGGTGTAACTAGCATTTTTCCTCTTCCTTTTCAGTATTTTAGGCTTGCTTGTCTTCAAAACAGACCAATTTTTATTATCCTTTATTAGAACAAGAGCTTCATCTGATAGTTTCACCCCCTGTAGGTTGGATTGGTTGCACTGGTGCCAAATTTGAGAATATGATTAACTCTGTTATCGCCTCTTAAAACCTGCTGGCAACTGGTGCCTCTGCATGAGGTATAACCAGTTAAATTAGAGTTTAAATAGGCTCCTTAATGAATTAAACTATTTACTATTACAACAACAGTTGAAGCATAGGTGCAGTATTAACTATATTATTCCTACTAGCCCATTTATCCTGTTACCTATCTTAAAAGGATTATATCACTCTATTTAAGGTATTATTTTCCCATGTTCTGAATATTTTAGGTTGCTTAATATTTTTAATAACAGATTGCTTAATTTAATGTTTAGAGGTAGGTAGTTTAATTATAGAACACTTGATGGTAGGAGGTATTATTAGATTGGGAGTTATTATCTAGATATGCCCTATAATGACTGTTTCAGCAGCTTTAATTTGTAGTTACCTTTAAATAATTTTATTATTAGCACTTGTTTTCTAAGATATAACAGTAGGATTGGGGTTGGCTGGTGAATTTAGCTTATTTAAAGGCTTAGTAGTGTTATAACTACCATCTGGTTTAATAGATTTATTAAAAATAACATCTCTAGAGTTGACTATCTTGCCTATTTCTAGATATCAGATAATATAGATATTGTCACCTTTATAGCTAATTAAATAATCTATCTTTACCTATAGAATTATCTTTAAGCTTTGTACTCTATCTTTTTTTTTAATATAAATATAGGCCTTGCATCCCCAAGTCTAAATATAAGTAATAGATACCTCTGCATTTAGGAGATTTAGGCCTTTATAAAAGAGTTAAGCAGATGGTTTTTGCATAGAAGATTCTTTTTTAACTAGACAGTTAAGCATGTAAGCAGCAGTTTTAACTATAAATAGCTATAGTATAGTAGGCAGCTTTAAATAAATTATTATAGTTCTTACTGTTTATACCATATATCTACTATAGTACTTGCTAGGGGCATTTTACTTGGAAGTTTTAAATAAAGTAATACTAAACTAAGTACCATTAGGCTCTGTATAATACTTATATGCATTAAAATTTAAAGTAGCATTATAATAAATAACTGCTGGGTGAGTTGAAGCTAGATTATACTAGTTATTATTAAGCTTAATAAGTGCCTGTAATGCTTTATTTTTGGCACAGAGTAAACAGATAAACATATAATAAAAATAGTTATTAATAATAATTAATACATACCTGTAGCCATTAATTCTAATTAGTTTAATTTTCTAGGTGTTAATTTAGAGCACCTAGAGTAGCTTGATTACTTACTTGTATACTTAGTAGAATATATGCTGTTTTACCTTGCTTAACTTACATGCTTTACAGTTATTATCTCTATTATTTTTAATTGTATTCTTAATCTGGAACTAGTTTTTCTTTATCTAATATAGTGTTATATGTCCAAAGCACTTATATAGCACTTTTATAGTTACTATGGCTAGTTATACTACTGTAGATTATATAATAGTAGGTTAAATTATAGTTGCTAGCTGTAAAAATAAGATGTTCTGCATGATATAAGTATATCTAATTATCTTGTCAGTTAAAAGCTTATAATAATATTAATGCTTTAAGTTATAGTAGATTCCAAGGTTATATTTTACACATTTAGCAGGGAATAAGCTATATAGAGCTTTAGGACTTTATATGCACTCTATTTTATATTTATTAATAGTATTATTATCTATTATAAAGCGGATTTTGGTTTTCCTAATAGCTTTGGATTAAACAATTCAATTTTTAGAAGTAATATAGCTATATTGGTAACTTCTAGATGTTAATTCTTAAATGTTAAACATGGCATCTTTATTGTTATAAATTGCTTGGCCAGATCTAAAGTTAAACAACTATCTAGTCCTATCTAGTCCAGTATAGAATAAAGGTGCTGAAGATGCTGCACTGCATATATTAAAACTAGTATATCTAGTATCTAGTTCAGCCATTTAAATAGGTGCTTGGACTGATACTTGCACTTAGGCAGGCATTTAAGGCACAGCTGCTATACTGGCTGGCATCTTTATATTAAAATTAGAATTAGAGTTAAAATTATTCTGGTGTCTTAAAGATTTAAAACACTATATATCAGCACATGGTCTCCATCTAGTGGGTCTAACTAATGGTTCTAGATAAGGGCATTTTTTTAATATATAATTAGAGTTATTATAAAATAGGCATTTGTCATTCCTAGACTTTCTTTTCTTTTAGTATTTTATATAGGATTTAATTATGGTACCTTCTGGCGGCAAATGCTTGCATGTACACTTGTTGTTTAGTACTAAACTTAAGGTTAAAGCTGAAGCTAAAGCTGGTGCTGGTGTTACAAATAGATTGGTTTTAATGCTTAGTTTAGAAGTTTTATTAATAACTTTAGTACAAGTTTGGTGGAAATCCATCTAAGTTAGATTATTAATCTTGGTAACTGGTAAACTAGTATATTTCATCTTAATATAGATATTAAGTTTAGCTTTTATAGTACTAAGCAAGATTGCTATAGCCTAATATAGTAAGATTTATATCTTTAGATTAATATATTACTTAATCTTTTTCTACAAGTCTTGTACATACTGTTCCACTGTACTATATGATAATTATTTTATATAGAAAAGGTCTTTCCAGGCTATATAGTATACTTTATAATTAGAGCCATTAACTAGCCTGTATAGCTTGGTAATAAAAGTATTTATATATAATACTTCTTCTGGGTTATTCTCTAAGCTTTTTAATAAGCAGTTACTAATGTGTTTGTGATCGCTGGCGTTGTAATAAGCGCCAAAAAGAGTTCGCTAACCGCGAACAAGCGAAGTACGGCGATCGCGGCAAAGCGATCACCGTTGAATGACAGCGAAAGTAGCGGTAAGGCATTCACTTAGGGCAAATGCATTTATTAAGGAGCTATTCACTCCCAACACAGGATACCATATAGCCAGCTGACCAAACAACCCACATATAAGCTCCAGCTGGTCCCTAGCTAGAATAGATAGATTAGACAACACCAAATAGGGGAGTAGTAGCTTCAGGGCCAATCATACAGCCCTGCAAAGCACCATTCCCCAACAATCTCATAAGTTCTATCACATCTAGTAGCATATCTTAACCAGCAAAAGTATTAAGAAGGATTCCCAACACATTTACTGGGTGTACCTAACCATACAGAAGGCCACAAGCCACTATTCATATAAGCAAATATAATAAAGGAGCAGTAAGCCAGCCAACCATAAAGAAGAAAGAATAGGCTTAAAGATAAAAAAAGGTGTAGAACACCTAACTATCCTAACTAAAATAACAACCCTAATAAGAAATAAAGCTTATTACTTAATAGCTTTAAACTTATAAACCTCCTAGAGATTAATCTCTCTACCTAATCTAAATAGATTATTACCTAAAGGAATAGACAGCAACCTCTAATAAATCTATTAAATAATGGCAGCCTTAAATAAATATAGAGACCCAAACATCATTCTTAAAGTATTTAGCTAAATTAACAAATACCTAGTAAAAAACCATTTAATAAAGAATAATACCATCTAAAAAGAAACACCCATATTAACAGCCCCTAGTATGGAAACCTTAACATCAGTAGTAATAATTATTACAGAAGAAGAGGACTATAAGCTATACTAGAAGATAGTAGACCTTAAATCCATACTATTTTACTATGGCAAGTTTAAAAATAACATCATAAGAAAGTAGATCCAATACTTAAATCATTACTTTAAGGACAAATACACCCTTGTAGAAAAGAACCCTACAGAAATTAAGCAGATAATTATAATAAAAAGAAGACTAAAAGGGAGTATATATAAATAATAAAAAGTAAATAAAGCCTAAGTAAAGAAAGAGTTAGAAAGAAAGATTACCACCCTAAAAAAATTTAAAGAATAAATCCAGGAGAATTTCCAGGAATACCTTAATAAAGAGAAGAGATAGGCTAAGTATAAAGCCTGTAAATAGGGCAATACAGATATATAAGTATATACTATCTAACTAGTAAACACTACTATTTAGATATAAGCAATAATTTTAGAGAAGATAATTATTTATAAGTTTATAATAGGGGTATTTAAACACCTTTAAAGTATATAAGTAAAGGAAAAGAACTAACTAAAGGACTTTAATAAAATAGTCTAAAGATTTATATAGTACAAGCAGGGAAATACAGTTGTAGAATTTATTAAAAGAAATATCTATAATAATCATTCTCTAAAATTAATAGACTTATCCGCCCTTAAAGCCTTATTAATACCAGAAAAGGGCTCAGTTAAATAGTAAAAATAGTGCTAGAACAACTATATCTGCTTTACTTGTAAGAAAGAAGGTCATTTATAGAGAAACTATAAATAAAAAAAAGAAATAAAAGAATTAAAAAAAGAAGAGGGTTACTAAATATAGAGATATTAATAACTAGCATATTAAAAGCCTTTATTATAAATAAAATTAACATCCCTGACCCCCTTAAATTAATAAAAAGAGAAGGGGAGGAAGTAAATAAGGCTTATTACCTCTAAAATTATATTTACAGCTATCTTATGGCCCTAGGGGATAGGATAACCTATTACAGAGAAAAGGTGGGTGTTAGCTAAACACCTATAAAGACTAAGATTCTAGTTAACTTAGGGGCGAGCCACTGCTTTATCACCTAATAAATTATAAATAAAATAAGTAAAAGACTATAATAGACAGCTAAACAGATACTCCATATAAAACTACTAAACAGTAGACATATAAAAATAATAAAATAAGTAGCTATCTTACTATAAATAAATAAATAAATGGGCCTTGTCTGCCCCTGGGTACTAGAAATAAACAATCATAACCTAATTTTAAAATAAGACTAGCTAGAGTGGGAGGACCTGCACATTAGCTTTAGAATATTAAAGATAAAGATTAGTAATTTATAATAAGAATATACCTATATAATCCACCCAATAGACATCTGCTAATGAATTAAGGGGACACCCAGCTAACTAAACCTAATATTAGTAAAATAAGTTCTTAAAGTAATTTAAAAGTAAAAAAGCAAAGCATTTCTATATATTATCTAGCTATCTATAAAAGGAAAAGAATAAATAACATCTTAATAAGTCCAAGCAATTCTAAATAAATTTATAAATATATTTTAAGAAGAGCTATCCCCAGCACTTCTATCTAAGAGGGGGATGGCCTATATAATTAATATAAATAGAAATTTACCTACTAATATCTCACTATACTCCCTAACTAAAGAGAAAACAGATAAGCTACATGCATAGCTAACAGAATTACTGGAAAAGGGCATTATTTAACCATCAGCAAGTATATGGGGATTCCCTATAATATTTACCAGAAAATTAAGGGGTAAATAGCAAATATATATTAACTACTAGGTTCTAAATAAAGTTATGGTAAAAAATAGATATCTGCTCCCAAGGATATAAAACCTTATTAACCTAGTTAGAAAGGCTAAATACCTATTAAAAATTAACCTTCTAGCAGGATACTGGCAAGTTTAAATAAACTCCCTATTAATAGAAAAAACAGCCTTTAATACTATATTTAAAAAGTTTAAATACCTGGCCATGCCATTCAGGCTGTGCAACATGCCAGCCATATTTTAAATCTTAATAAATAAAATTCTCTTATTATTCCTATCTAAATCCTGTCTAGTATACCTTGACAACATTCTCATCTTTTCTAAAACATTAGAAGAGCACAAAAGACATATTAAGAAAGTATTAGAAATATTATAATGTAAAAAGCTATACACAAAAGGCTTTAAGTATATATTTACAGTAGACAAATTGGAATTCTACAGCTATATTATTAATAATAAAAAAGTTAGACTAATTCCTGTAAAACTAAAAGCTATATAAGAATGGCCCCAGCTAAGAAATATATATAAAGTCTAACAGTTTTTAGAACTAGCAACCTACTATTAATAATATATACAAGAATTTACTAACATTACCGCCCTAATATATAAACTACTCAAGGAAACAGATGCAATGTTGTAAAAACAGAAATATTAGTTAATTATATAAATAACTGCATGCAAGCAGATATTTTAACAGCTAAAAAACATTCTTATAACTACCCTAATACTACTAATTATAGACCCCTATAAACTATTTAGAATCAAAACTAATATATTTAAATAGACTATAAATATAATCCTGCTCTAAAAGGGCCCTAATAATTAATAGCATCCAGTAGCATTTAATAGTAGGAAACTAAATACAGCTAAAAAGAACTATTCTATATAGAAGAAAGAGCTCTTAGTAATTAAAAAAAGCCTTTAAGTATGGGGTTACTATATTAAGAATAAAATAAAAACAGCAGTAGTAATAAACTATAAAAGCCTAAAATATCTAGCTACTATCTAAGTGTACTTAAAGCACATAGCATAATAAATAGATAAATTCCAGGCCTATAATCTAGATATCTAGTATTAAAAGAGAGAAGAAGCCATTATTTTAGATATAATAAGTAGACATCCTAACCTAATGGGAACTAGATAAGAAAATAAAAATAAAGGGGAAGATCTAACTATATATGCCTAATATAAATGGCTGAAAGCATCCCTAAGTGCGCTAGAAGGAAGCATAGAGGAAGTATAAATATCAACTATAGTAATATTTCTTACAAAAGAAATACTATTAAAAGATAAGAAGCTGGTATAGACAATTAAGCAAATAGGGCTAAAATATTAACTTAAGTACTTTTTACTATAATTAGATAAGAAGGTAGATAAATTTAATCAGCTAATATAAAAGAAAAAAGATAACTAAAAAGATGCCCCCTACCTAGAGGTACCCTTCTAAAAAGATTTTATTAAAAAGATGTATAAATTATATGGCCACTTTAAACATCTTAAACTTATGGGCGCCATCAGCACAAAAGCATGGTAATTAAATATATAATAAAATATCCAGAAAGTTATAAGCAAATACCCAAACTACCAAGTATTATAAGATTTAAAAATAGTACTTAAAAGGGGAAAGCAACACCACCAGATAGACCCAAAGATTAAACCCTTTAAAAGATGAGGCATTAACCTAATTAAACACCTACCAATAATGCTTAATGGGAATAGATGGATTATAACAGCTATAAACTATACCATAGAATAGGTGGTAGCAAGGGCAATGCCAGATATAATAGATAAAACAGTTATAAAATTCCTTTATAAGAAGATATTTATTAATTATAGAATAATAAAAGAGCTCCTATTAGACAATAGTCTAAATATCCTATTATAAATTGTTTAACACTACATTTAACTATTATAAGCAAAATACTGGATTACAACACCACATTATTTTAAAATGAATAAAAAGGTCAAACACCTTAATAGCATTATAGAAGTAATGCTTATAAAGCTCCTCTTTAAAAAATTTATAAGATTATAAAATAAATACTTACTATAAGTAGTCTTTACAGTATGAATTTAAGTCCACAATATTATAAAAGTTAGTCTATTTAAACTTCTTTATAGAGTTGCTCCCCAACTTCCAGAAGATCTAATAAAAGAGGCAGAGAAATTAAATAAAAGATGGATTATATATGTAATACATACTTAAATCCTAGTAAATAAGCAGCTACTAAATCATGCCATTAAATAACAGTAAATCCACAACAACCTAGTCAAGAAGCATGAATTTAAGAAAGATAATTAGATGCTAGTATAGAATAAATTATTAAAAAAATTCTAGAGTAAGTAGTTTAGACCATACAGAATATTAAAAGTGCACCCTCTAGGGATGTATATTATTAAAGAACTAAATAGAAGGGTTATATAAAACTTAATTAATAAATAAAGACTAGTCAAGGCTAATATTACCAAGCCTAAGAGATTATAAATATTAGTAGTTCTAAATTAATGCCTATAAAAGGCTGGGCTAATAATTAGTCAGTTAATAAAGATTTAATAGGCACTAGAAGCAGTTAAACTAGACCCTTCCCCATACTTAGACCTATCTATAATAATTAAGAAAGAATAAGAGAGGCGCAAACACATAGGAGTGCATTTAAAGCAGGTAGGGAAAAAGTTAGTTATAAAAAGAGTATTAAAAAAGAAAGCAAATAAGCTTATTATAATTAAGCAGACTACTAGACAAGGTAGCCACTTAGTATAAAGCAACAAGAAATTATTAAAGAGTAACTAGCCACCAGATAATTTAACCACTTTAAATAATAAATTAATAGAGGAATCACCAGACAATAAAAGTAAATTAAATTTAACTAGCTAAGAGGACGCCTAAAGCCCTAAGTAAGAGAAGTCATTTACTATGGTAATTTCAGTTTATCAGAAGTAAATAAAGTAGAATATAAAACCACTATATATTAAAAGAACTACTAACTACAGGAAAAGAAGCAAAAGTTAAACCATAATAAAACAACTAATTACTATTATTATCTCCATCACCTTTATTACCTCCATCACCTTTATTACCACCATCTTTACTATTATTTCTGTCTTTATTACCCCCAGTATTTGCCCCTGCATTATTTCCAGTAGCCGAAGTAGGATTGTTCTATAAGAAATCTAAATTAGTAATAAATAAATAAGAATAGAAGGAAAGAACATATAAGCTGAGGCTAGAGATTTAAAAAAGCTGCCTTATTAAGCTAATAAGTATAATTATTATTTATAGAAAGACCATAAGCTGCAAGCTTAGCATTAGTAATTAAAGTAAAATAAGCTAAATTGGCCTGAGCCTTCTGCAAGTAAATAGGATTATTCTAAACTGCCTTTAATATAGGCCAATGTAATTTATTATTATTAAAATTAAAGTAAGAAGCATAGCAAGCGGAACTAATACTTGTAAAGTTTAAAGCTACTAGAATAACATTAAGAATAATGTTTATAGCTGTAATTAAAACAGTAGTAGTAGTTACCTTAAGCTTAGAAGGGGGACCCATTAAAACCTTGGCTGCTAATAAAATTATAAAAGAATTAGCAGCAGCAGTATAAAGGCCATTAAAGGTAAGAATATTTCTAAAATTTATTAGTTAGAAGCAAATAAAGGGGAGTAAATAACTTACTTATTAAAATAGGCTAACTAAATAGGGAGATTAGCTGTTTAAAATAAATATTTATTCCCCTTTTTAGTTTAAATATAATTTATATAGAAACCTTACTATAGGAAGCAACTACTAAACTCTAGATATATAATATAGCTAATAAAAGTACAGGCACCAGCACAATTTAGATAAATAGACTTTATTAAAAGAGCTTTACTATAATACTAAAGGATTAAAGTAGACTGCTAGATTAGGATTTTAGGGACCTTAACAGCAGGTTCACCATTTAGATTAAAGTATTAATTATATTTATAAACTATCTCTAAGAGGCAAATGCAAGACATCTCTAGCTTCAAAAACTTAGTTAATACCAGCTAATTAGCAACAGCTGCCATAATAGCTTCAGCATCTAGCATAAGTTTTCCTAGATTACAAACCACTTAGCCTAAACCAGAAGCAACACCCCTGGTAGTATTCACACCAGAACCTAAATGAGTTGTAACTATGACTGCAGATAAGGTAGAAAAGAATAAAAAGAAAGAGAATAAAGAAGAAGAAGACATCTAGAAGGGAATAAGTAATAAAGAAGAAGTAAGAAAATTAAATAAAGAGCTGGGCAGTTGCCCAAAAGATAAAGAAATAATAATTTCACAGTACACAAATACTAGTAGAGAATATACCCTAGTGATTGGTCGCCATAACACTAAAAGAGATTGAAGCCATTATTAATATAACCACCCCATTAACAATGCATGGAGCAATCAACCTGACAACCATTTAGATATAAAGCTACTCGCCACAAGCAAACAGTCTATATAAATGCCGGGGCGGTGTTTGGCTCAAGTGGGGAAGGATGTGATTGCTGGTATTATAATAAGCACCAAAAAGAGTTCACTAACCGCGAACAAGCGAAGTACGGCGATTGCGGCAAAGCAATCGCCGTCGAATGACAGCAAAAGTAGCAGTAAGGCATTCACTTGGGGCAAATGCATTCGTTGAGGAGCTATTCGCTCCCAACACGGGATACCATGTAGCCAGCTGACCAAACGACCCACATATAAGCTCCAGCTGGTCCCTAGCTAGAATAGATAGATTAGACAACACCGAATAGGGGAGTGGTAGCTTCGGGGCCAATCGTACGGCCCTGCGAAGCGCCATTCCCCGACAATCTCATGAGTTCTATCACATGTTTAAATAGTTATATTATAACTGTAGTGGAGCATGTTTCCCACCATTTATAGGTAGGATTATTCTAAGCAGGTCTTGGGATTTTAATATTAATTATATCTTATAGCTTATATAGCTTAAGTTTAAGTTTAATATAAATATACCACATCTTTTAGTTATCTTGACTATTTAAAATCTAAACTAGATTCAGGGTAAAATTGGTATTCTCTTTAAATAGTTTAGATGCTTGGGTTATCTAAATTAAAACTAGGGCATCTTTAATTCTGTCAGCTATGGTTGGTTAAATATTCTGCTTGGCAGACAGAATAATTAAAAAATATAGAGTAATTCTTGGCAATATATAGCTAATTAGACGAATTTTGGGGTAAATCTTGGTATTATTTGGCCAATTTTAAGGCTATCCTCGCTAAACAAAGTGCTCAATCCATACAAAGATTAGATAAGATGTAAAATATTTCAGGAATGAAAGGCAGAGGGCTCATAACCTGATGGAATGGTGATGATGACCAACAAATGAATAGATCTCTCATATCTATGAAGGTGGTGGTGGAATCTATCTAGCTACTATACCCAACACCTCTATAGGTGTGGGAGAGCTGACTAAGCCTCTAAGCGAGGTGGCATCTATGGAGGAGGCCTAAGGCTCCAACATGCTTTCATAAACTTTTATACAAAAATATTATATGTCAAGGATTCCCTCCAATAAAATCAAAGGGAGGATACAATTGCAGCCCCCCTTTAACCACATGACTTATAAACAAATCGGGCACCATGGTTGTAAGGGAGTAATTGGATCATGCTTTTATCATGAAATAGAACAATGTGAGGGAAAAAAGTGGAAGAAGTTCTACTTGGTTGGTTGCTAACATAGTTCAATGAGCGCATAGACTCAGTAACATTATATATTGTAGGTTGGAGGAATATACCTAAGGTATTTATAAGTAAAGAGAATTGCTCAGACATTATTGTCCTAGCAAGATGTATCTCTTGTGTTGTTTGGGGGATCAGTCAAAGAACAAACATCAAACATTTGCAAGGTAACCAGTAGACACCAAAAACTAAGACATTGGTTTTAAATATATTATTCGACCCTTCACCGGCCCCCGAAAGCTTTTTAAGAGAAAAAGTAAAAAGCATATATCCACACGCATCCCACAGGGGCTCAAAAATCATCCATCAGGCACACCTCACATTTAGCACTGAGCCGCGCAGAGAGTGAGGACCTCATTTGCTTGCGTGCCGCAAACCTCTACCTGGCTTCCAGGGGGGGAAACACCTTCAGGCCAGCAGATGGAGGGGCAGTTTGGGTTTGTGGACTTGACGGACAGAACCTCGCCATCAAAGGCATTGCCAAAGATTGAGGACAGGTCGTACCAGAGTTTGGGGGCGGCAAGGGTATAGGCGTAGATCAGCTGAGGACTTCCGTCGTAGAGTCCATTGGGGGTCTCGGTGATCTTTATGGCGATGCCTCCCGAGGCTGGATCACGGTGGAAGGCCTCACTGTAGGTACCACCAGGTTGAATGGTCTTCTGGGGGCCGACAGAGCCTCCGACGGACCAGAGGTAAACTGGGTAGTCACAATTGTTCTTAACAATTGCGTTTCCGAGGGCGCTAACCAAGGGGGTTAGGGCAGTGAGAGAGACCAGGGCAAGGTTGGTGAAATGCATATTGAACACGTTAGATGAGGGCTTGTATTGGAGCAAACTTGAAGATAGACTATAGAGAGGTAAAGTTCTTGTTGAATTGTGGGCGGATTAGTGCGACGAGAAGAGTCCTTTATATAGCCCAACTCTCTCGAAAAGGCCTGATGAGATTCTCGTTACGAAATATTCAACGTTGTCTCACCCCTGCATTGTTTGTCTCAGCTCCATCCCACGACATGACGAAAGAAATCGTATCTCACAAGGACCGATCCCACGTAGGGCTTCCATGGAAGACAATATTCAATCATATGATAGAGTACGAGATGAGACAATGAGAGTAACCACGATTCATGGTGTGAGAAACAAGCGCACTTGGACTTGCTTACTGCAACCTGTCACCTATGGGATTGAAGTAATTCCGCAAGGTTTCGCCAATAGGCTTGACCACAGAGCGAGGTGAAGTTGTTCATTGGTGAAGCTCGAAGCTATGGGTGAGACAATGTCATCACACTAAGGACAAAAGAGGCGGGGGTGGGGGAGTCAGCACTGGGCTCGGGACCTGAGTTGTCTCTCTTTTTGTGGAGAATCAAGCGTTGCAGAAAGAGAGGCTTTATTTTTTCCGGCCGCACACGAGTGAACGCCACCCTCCCTTGGATGTCTCACTCCGCCAAGTTCGGATAGATTGAAAGGAAGCGACCCGAGGATGCAGGTTTCAGACCTCGTATTCTAAAAGTGAATCCATAGTACACATGGTGAGGAGCTTGCAGCATCCCCCACACCTATTGGTTATTATTTTCGGCTCTCAATGCTGTTACTAGCACTGCGTTTCTGTTACCTATTATTTGTGCCGAATAATCTTATGTAACGTGGTTGGGGTGTGGATGCGAGAGGATCTGGAGAATAGGGCAACATCATCCCAATTTACCCAAGATCATGGTTTAAGCAAGGCCGCACTGTCATACTCTGCTATGCGATAGTTAGATGGTATTGGCTGGCTCTACTACGAGTATCTCAGGGCCCATGGGTGAAAACACTCCATTCGCTCTTGGGCTGCATATCCCAAAGCTGGGGTAGGACCTAAGTGATCCATTGTCTCAGCGCGGGGCTTATATCGAAAATTTGTGACTTGTAATGACGTCTGGGCTGCTTATGCTTAGGGCGGAGGGATAGAAACTCTAGATCCTTTACTTGATCGCGACGAATCATTCATCTCACTTTCACTTTTATTTTTATTTTATCTATTTTTTTTTCCCCCTCTTTTAGTTCTTGTTTTGCCGCCCTATGGGAAAACTCTCGAAATGTCAATACATGTTAATGGTCGAATCCTAAACGTAAGAAAACAAAACTTATCAATCATTGGAAGGAAATGTATGTATATATTTGGAAAACGCTAGTCATGTTGAGCGAGCAGGCATGGATCCATCCTGATGAATGGTGTGAACAAGGTTTTGAGAATATCCGATAAAAGAGAAACACAAACTGACTTCTAGCTATGCTATTTTTGAACGAACCTATTCCCCCCATTTACCCTTTCAAGTAAATAGCGCTACACGCTAATACTGAGGTGCAGGGCAGTAGACCAGATGCCCATTCTTTTGAAAGCTGGCTATAACCGCCTGGCCCTCCATCCCAGATACCCACGCGGCGAAATCATTGGCGAGAGCAAGATCCTGTGCCCCGCTGCCTACCAGGAGATGCGCTGGCAGTAGCAAAGTATCGTCCTCCTCATTCAAGCCCTTTTTGAAAATCACCAACTGCTGCTGAACTGTCGTGTCGACCGACAGATACGTGCCCCAGTCGGTGAGCGTGTATTCCTGTAATGCAGCTGCTGCCTCGAGTGCCTGGATGGGGAAAGCGATAAACTCGTGGTACCATGATGAGCGCTCAGTGGCCCATGGTACCTATTTGCCCTTGTTAGCATGCATTTGGAGGCGGAGAGATGAGAGCGAAAGGCGACGAGAAAGAAGAACCACAAGGAAGTAAGTAAGAATTCTGACCTGTCCTATTTTGACCCAGAGTTCGGATTCCTTGATATTTGTGGCCGATTTGTCGAATCGACTGAGAAATCGGACGGGGAGCGGAGTTTCCCCCGCATCCGCTGTAGTATACAATGCCGCAAACTGTGTAACGACGTCTGTTGAAGGCTTTAAACTAGCCGGATTCGAAGGGGGCCCCACGAGGAGGAAGTGCTCGCGGAAGATATAGTGACTAGGAGTCAGCGCGATACCTTCGTTGATGGCAATATTCTCAGCTACCGGGTGGTAGGTAATTGCGACATCCACAACCCGATCTTTGAGGTACTTGATAGATTCTGTCGTGTCGCTTTTATACCACGCAACCTTGAACGGTGGGAAGCCATCGGAAACCCGCGATTGGATAAAAGCATCCGCCAGTGCTATTTTATAGATGAGATTAAGTGCTCCCGGTGAATCATGGTGGAGGGGAATGCAGTCACCCACCCTTAATGAGTCCAGTTTGGCCTGCTCCACCGTTACCGATGCGAAGGGGGGTTAGGGCGGTGGTATGATACCCTCCATCATATACTTGCTCTGGTTGAACACCAGTCTGAGCAGGTGTGCTTTGGGGACTCGCAGGTGATAGCAGTCGCCATGTGCCACTGTCATCCAGGATGTATATTTCGCCCAGGCTATTCACTCGGTACGCCGAGCTCGCAACAGCCAGGTAGATGTTATCTGAACTGGGGCCACTTAATTCCCAACCGGAACCACCAATGTGCTTATATATTCTCCCATCATTATGGCGCTGGAAGAGCCCTGCCTCGCCACCAGCGAGCTGCACAGTCCGTACATCGTTACCGATCAGCTGCCACTGCTGTCCATCCAAGCGGAAAATATAACCCTTCTTCTGGAGCTTGTAGAGACTTTTATTATCAGTCGTGATTGCCGTGGTCTGTTCGATGTCGTCAATATGTGCCCAGTCCATTGGGCTTTGGTACTGCGTGATATTCCCATTCTCCAATAGCTGATAAATAGCGTCTTGGACGACAACCAGATCCTTCGTGAGAGGGTTGGTGTCTCGAATCTCCCATATGCCCTGGGTCTCGGAGCCTTCATACCACAGCTTGCCAGAGCCCTTCTGCCATTGCCAAAAGCCACCTTTCCATCCCCATAGTTTCGTGGCATTGGTGCCAAAGTGAGCCCAACCCCCTCGGAATTTGAACACGTCACCGTTCACCCGACGGAGCCCCGCGGGCGCATTCGCTACAATCTGGACGTTATCTGGATTCTGGTCGATGACCTTCCAGCAGGCGGTGTTGGATCCTAGGATCAGCTGCTTAGCTGTTCCATCGGTCAATAACTGGTAGCAGTCGCGATCGACAACAGCGATTTGTAGGAAGCTCATCTCGACGGTGTTTCTAAAGCTCAGTTATCGCGCACTGCGCCGGCCGCACAGTACCTAGTAGAAGGCTTCAAGATGGCCCTGTAGTTATTTTAGCTCACTCTCTGGCTAGAGTATATTCTAGAGTAGCGGGGAAATGGGTCGTCATGAGTGGGTGCCCATTCACTTAAAAAAGGTGCTTTTGGTCGGATTCTTCCTGCCTGATCGCAATACTCCATCTCCAAGGTTTGCTGCTCTCTGCAGCACACAGGCTGCCGCCTCATAAGAAGCCCGTCCTCACGAGTACCTGATGTCAATCAACGTAAGGGATCCTATCGGATGTTTTGGACTTAGATGCCTGGCTCCGTTGGGCAGTTCAGCTGGAGAATACGCTGGCGCGCTAAATCCCACTTCCATACCCCTTAAACCAATCCCACCAAGAGTTAGTTGCATAGCGGGGCCAATCTAACAGTTACGAGAGACTAACCTGCAGGAGTGAGGAGAGTTGGCACCAGCTGATTGAGTCGATTGTTACAGCCAACGAGAAGGCCGCATTTCTCTTTCATGTTACTATTTTACCCCGCCATGCCCCCCACCTTCCATGTTGATGCACAAAAGGGGGCTCAGTTATTCGAACTAGATCGAGGAAACGGGTGTCGTGTCTTGTACGCCCCCCTTCTCTTATTCTTTTTTCTTCTTTTTCTCCTCCAGGTGAATTGGTTAAGATATTACACTTTTATTGTCGTATTGACGATTTTGCTATGATGCAGCCTCAGAGCACTTGTGGTACAAATCTATATTTGCATTGAACATATCAAGAACTTGGGTCGTTATTTTAATCATATGAACGCATCATCATTATTATAACAGCAAGGAGGTAGTCCTCAGTCAAACACCAAATAAAGCAATGCCATTCTTTACTGAGGAATTTGTCGCTTCTCGACCATCTTCTTCTCCCCAAAGACATCCTTGAGGTCCTCGCTATCAACGATCTTCTCATACCAGGACACGGTGGCGGGGAACTTGGCCCGCATCTCTACATCGATAATGAGGGAGAACCCCCAGGATAGGGAGGTAGCCAAGGTAATATCTGCCAGACTGCGCTGTTCGGTCGCAAGCCAGGTGCGGCCTTGCAGGTGTTTCTCCACAGCGCCCAGGGATCGCTCTAGCTTCTCCAAGGCAGACTTCTCCACAGCTTCGTCAAAGGCGCGCATTCCAACGCGGGGTAGAACGAGTTGGACCACAGCGTTCAGGATCTCGTTTTCAGAGAAACAGATCCACTGACGGATGGTAGCACGTTCGGCGGGAGTAGAGCCGACCAGCTGGGGAGCGGCAGGACCACTCTCAGCGACGTAGAGGGCGATAGCATCGGATTCAAAGAGGGTGGTACCGTCCGCAGCGGCGAAGGCAGGGACCTTTCCTAGGGGGAACTTGGCCAGGAACTCGGGGCTGCGGTTCTCTTCACCCATCTTGAACACGGGTACCTCGATTTCGAGGCCATTGAGCTTGGCAGCTGCTTGAACCTAGCGAGGAGAATCCATTCTTAGTTCATGCCCCTCTTTTTTCTTTCCTTTTTGTTTTATTTTCTTGTTAGGAGACGAAGGTTACATACCTTGGTAACCCGAGGGTTGTTGGGGTAGCTGTAGATGGTGCCAAAGGGAGCCATTGTGAGGGAGGATATAGGATGAATTGGAATAAAAGAGTAGGTAAAGTACGTGGGGAAAGAACAATTACAAGTCGGCAGTAGTTATCCTAAACTCAACGAGCATCACTGATAGGTGTCCCTTGGTTGATATTTATCTGTCGGCTTGTGAGTGGAACCGAGACCAGTCAAGCGTCCGAGGGAAAGAATGGAAGCGGAAGTGGAGAAAACGGAACGGGGTGGAATGGAGTGGAAGGACGAATCCTCTCTCTCCATTACAGTCATCTTTCCAAGGCTATCCCTGGGAGAAGTCATTTGTTTCATACTGCCTTGGAAGGAATGTTGGACAGTTGCTTTAGTTGTCCTCAGTTGATAGCTGATGTGATTGGATCCCTCCATCCTTTAATTTATTCTTATTCAGCCCTTAGTTAATACCACTCAGTTACGGACTAGACTAGTCGCTATTATTACCAGGTATTATTCAATAGTTGAGTGTAAGTAACCGAGTGTAACCTACCTGACTTAGGTTACTCCGGAGTAGTTAGTTAGTTACTGTTATTACGGGTTAGTAATCCATACATACGATTAGAAATCAAAGTCCTCAACATCTCAACATCAATTAGTCAGTCAGTTTCAACCTAATGGTTCAGGCCAGGAAAGGGAATAGATTCCCCCTTTCCTGAACCACATCTGCCAATCATTGAGCGCCATTCTAAATCATGGCGGAATTAACTCCGACGGTTCCTGGCCCATAATAATCAGAGATAGTCAACGCCTGTAGGACCGTCACTGACTACGTGGGTTCTGGAGTTCAGAATAAATATTCAATATTAATTAATTAATACATTTAGGAGATACCCAGTTCATCATGAAGTCTCGATTGGTTCCAAGCCACACCATTGCGCTATATATAATGCGATCGCAACAGTGACTCTCTGCAAACTGCTGATGCTGACCCACTCGTCGAACCCGTGGATATTGGAGCTGATCGGACCGTAGCAGAGGGCAGGGATCTTGTCATATAGAGCATGGATACGCGTATCAAGATAGGCCGGCGTAGTGAAGGATTTCAGGTCACTGCCCGTCGCCTGCTGGTGGGCCCACTTCAGCGTCTCCTCCGCCTCGCTCCCTGGCTCAAGAACGTATCCCTCGGAGAAAAACCCATTCCATGTCACTTTAGGTGGGTTTTTACTCAGGAAGGGGTCGTTACACGAAACTTCTTCTACTTTCTTTTCGATCTCTTCGGCCGCAGATTTCGCAGTTACACCAGGGAAGATGGCGATTCTGAAATCGACTCGGCACCATGCTGGAACTGAGGAAGCCCAATCTCCTGCATTTACCTTTGCGACATTGAGGTCTAGCCATTTGTAAGAAATAAGTAGAGAGCAGTAAGGACGGTATGTCACGGCTTAAGTGGGGAAGAAAACGGGAGAAAAGAAAAATAAACTCACTGAGAGGATGCTCTTCCTTTTCAAAATGCAAGAGCCCGACCTTCCGAGCATTCCAGTCCTTTTCCAATTCTCTGAGCCCGGCCACTACTCTCCAGCACGCATCAATGGCGTTCGATCCGGTCGACATCTCTCGAACGTGGACTGGAATGCCCCGAACTTCGATCTGGAACCATAACACACCGGTATTGGCGCGGACGAGCTTCTCATCCATCGGCTCAGGAATGATCACCGCATCAGCCTTGTATCCCTTCAGGTGGGTCATGAGGGTTCCATTTCCGGTTGATTCTTCCTCAACAACCGACTCAAACACTACTTTCGAGGCTGGTTGTAGCCCGATTCTACGGAGAGCATCCAGGGCGAACATATTGGCGCCGCTTCCCGCTCGCATATCAGCCCCTCCCCGCCCGTATAGTTTATCGCCATCGGTATGAGCACTATACGGATCATTTGTCCATAGATCGACCGGTCCGGTGGGGACAACGTCGATATGTGCATTCAAAATCAAGCTCTTTCCACCGGGCGCTTGGGATCTCGGCTCGTGTACACCCACAACGACGGGCGCCTTGGAATGTTCAGGGCTAAATTTTCCAGCTCCCTCATGCTGTGATAGTAGGCTTTCGTCCATCTCTAGCTTCACGGGATTATATCCTCGTTGGGAGAGCTGGTCGTATATGAACGACTGAACCTCGAACTCCTGGCCACGCTGACCACCAAATCGGATTAAGCGCTGAGTGTATTCTATTTGGTCCTTGAAACCGGCTGCCACCGATTCGGCGATGGACGCAGCCAGTTGCGGGGTAACCTCTGGCATGTTGGGAGATTGGTTGTTGCCGTTCTTTTTCTCCGGGTTAAAACGCTCGGTCACAGAATCACCAGTTCCGGGGTTAGATAATCGGGATACGTTGGAGATGGCTAAAAACGTAGATTCAGAATGAGATTTGGATCATGCCGTCCTTAAGTACTCCAAATCAATCACTTCTCCATTGCACTCTCTATTACTTTTGGCTCGGATCCACAGATTGATGATTGCGGCTGTACTTGCCTACAATAGTGAAGCGCTGCCAAGATCAACACACCCAGCCAATCATGAAATGTCTTGGGTGGACTTTGGGTGCCAATGCTTATATAGGACTAGTCCACCAAAGATCCCATTCACTTTGTGATGGCTTTAGATATCTTCATCGGCGGTTCTGTCCACTCAAGTCTCCGGGACATGTGGGTCATCGTCTCCAAATGATCAATTGGGGTAAAGCCTTATTCGATCAATAGGAGTCGGCTCCCTTAGCCCATATGCTACTATTGATGCCCACTTTGGTATACACTATTCTATTACTTCACAACGTTTGCGTTGGTACAAGAGCTGCAGCCGCCCATTTATCTATGCTAATTTCCAGGTGACATGATCATATCCGTCAGTCTAGATATTCAGCTTTAAACCTAGGAAGCCATAGCTATAACCTCGTTAGCTAGGAAACATATGCCACAGGCTAATTGCTTTGGCTTTAGGGCGCATATATAGTTGTCATTATTAAGTTTTAAGGTTAGGACTTCTGCCGCGGGATGGCTCCATGCAAGCTTCTCACATGGAGTGATAGGCATGTTATACACCAAACTCCTTGCCAATCCTGTCCTTCGCTACCCAGGTAAGCGCGCATGTTTAGGACAACTGCATATTAAGATTATATAGTATGGTGCTATTATTGTGAGATAAATTACTTGACCCCTTAGGAAGCGGTCAGGTCTAGGCCTCACTCTAAACAATATTTCTCGCCCAGTAACAGCGAGGTTTGCCCTCGTCACATTCCGGAATTGCAGGGGAGAATGTTTCCGAGAAGGTTATAGAAAGCTGCAATGCTTACCAACCCGCTACATCAGCTTGACTTGAAATAAGCCGAGGCAACCTCTTGTTCTCGCGTCGACCATTAGGCAAAACACACAAGAGCTGCTGTGGTGTTTCCGGGGCCGAGAGATTATAGGTCATCTCTGTGACTATGCTTCTATATAGCTACATCCTTTTATCCAGCGACATGTAGCGAGTCAGAATGGCGACTTCCAAGCGCTAGATCATCATATCAGACAGCACTGTCACCAATTAATTCCGCGCAGCTGACCCGGGAGCAGTCACACATCCTTCCTTAGAGGATTAGGTTACAGATTGCTCGATGTCCTGACCTCTCACTTTCTATCTGCCTCCGACATCCCGGCTACCAAGGCATATAGGCTGTCCGGGGCATCTTTCAGTGCACACTTCCTCTGTCCACTTACTTTTCCGGCTGGATATTTGCTCCATTTTGCTTCGTTGAGGCACAGGTTGCCGTACTCAACTACTTTATTAGTTTTGCCACAGAAGCGGGCAAGGGCAAAGCCTTAGCAAATGATCCCTCCGGTCGCACAAGCCGTGTATGCTATTAATTGATTTATTGCTGGTGGATTGGTGATGATCCCCGCAGTTAAACCTCGATATATGCCGGAGAGGATCGAGAGTTGTCGAAGTCTCAGTGACACAGCTCAAACTACCGTAACACATGGAGACATCCCGGGCGCGATTTTTTTTTTGCCAAATTTCGAATTATTTTAAGCCGGCATATCAGCTTATGGAATGTTTTTATTAAATTTACTTAAAAGCACAGGCGCTCATATTAGGAGAGATAATGAACAGTACCTATTCTCTTGCATAGTTGGAATACTTTGCTAAAAAAAAAAAAGTAAAGTCAAGCCACAAATAACAAGCATCGCGTCACAACTTGGCGAGAAACACTGGAACTTTACCTCAAAACAGCGCACATACCACATAGTAATTATTGAAAATATCAACTGCACAAGGCATCAAATGCAACAGCTCATTGAAGAATACCAGAGGTCAGTATGAGTCACGCCAACGAGATTTGCTTATTCTTCAATAATCTCAACTTTATTTTTGTCTATGTCCTCATTAGTAAACAAAGCCATATCTCGATAAGGAGGCGACCAGGAACTAACAAAATGCGACGTGATCCTTGATATTTTTAGCTGCCTCATAGGGTTCCTTGTAGTACCAGGCAGCATTTGGCAACGTTTCGCCTATCCCACGTATTAGACGAAGGAAGCTCCATAATGAATTATCAAACTTTTATCCCGGGTATTCACCATTCACGACTAGAGTCCAGTAAGATGCATGACCTTTCCAGGGACAAAACGTAGACAGGTCCGACGGTTGGAGTAGTGACTGATCTTTAATCGCCGACGGTGGAAACTAAGTAGTAGGCGGCAGAGGTTAGCCTACCTCAGCGATCGCCATCTGTGAAGGAGTTGATAGACTTGCGTAGATATTTCCTTCCACGCTTTCCCACGTCTCTGTCTCAGCGATTACCTGGTCGCCGACTTTAGCGATCGCACGAGGCATAATTCCTACTACCACTCGTATTGTTCGTGATTCGTAAATAATTGACAATCGGGAGGATACTCAGCCATGTAGGTTGAACCCCGCTCCTCCATTACCAAGCAGCCCTTTAAGCACAAAATTCAGCCAGCCACGCTTACTCAGGATTCCATGTACCAATTAAACGACTTCCTTACACCGTTGGCACTTGGCAGCCGACTATGACAGGGGATGTTCAGGAAATGATAACATATCCCTTGGCTGAAGATGAATGTTGGAAACAGTCTGGGGCAGGATTTTTGATTCCTGCAGGAGCCTTTAATTTCCAGACCCTGGATTAAAAATAGATGTGCTTCAGCACGCAGATTTTTAGAACCCATCATGTTTAATTAGGGTACTTTCCGGTCCCAAATAAAGCTAGAAGTTCATTTAAGACCTCTAATTATATTATCCTCCTTTCAGGATATTTGGTGGGGTTGTTTTTACTGTAGGTACTAGGGTGTACATGTGCCTGGTAGAGTCAGCTTAATTATATATAAACTGTCTAGGGGACCCAGCCCAATAACACTCTCCAACTAATATATCCAGGTATTTATGATAAGTAGATTACATCAATATTTGTCCCATGTTAAATATCTATCTGGATCATATTAAAAAATAATAGGTGTGGCAGGGGATGTTATGATATACGTCCGTAATCCAACTAGCTCTACTCCGTCTGTTAGTGCACGATGCACCTAATCAATCTCAGATGTTCAACCGCAAAATATTCTTTTGGGGGTTGATGATGAGCCAATTCTTTCTAGAGTGGAGGAAGCTGAGACGTCAAATCCTGCTCTTCGAAAGAACCTATGTGATCGTGCAATACATGCCATTATGCAACGCCTTTAACCAAGGGGGAACCGATTCTCACCGAACTTGGATAGGCGGGGATTGCCAAGATAAATTGGGCTGGTCTTGCTATGTTAAGTGTATATAAGGCCCGCGAAATGGTTCTAGGTATGGAACGGGATAACCAGTTCGATATATGGGCTTTGGGCTAGAGGGTAGATACAATTTGGGGAAGATACAATACTTGTTGATCTTTCTCTTATAGGCATAGATACTGTTCGAATTAGGTCATATCTCTAGGTCCTCGAGTGTTGATAAGACCATGAGATGGATCGTGCCCAACGGTTTGCGGAGATGGTTTTTCTTCTAGGACCACCCCTTGTGGAGTTTCAAGAGAGCTTGAACTTTTGAGATCAGAGTGGATGGTAAGTATAGGTACCTGAACTTACTTCTTTAGTGTATGAATTGGTTGTAAGTAGTTGTAAGGCCCCGTAAGAATTCTATGATAGACCTGCGATATATTGAACAATTTGGGTTGGCTCCCAGAAGAACAACCAACTGCGAGAGATCTTCTCTTGAATGAATGGCTTTTGGGAGGGACTATCGAAGGCATGCGTTAATAAAATAGATTATTTTTGATTTTTAGCGTATAACGTTTATTTATTGTTTACGAAGGAAGGCATTAATACCCAATGTGGGGTGCCAACACCAAGTCAGCCGTCTCAGCCGCACCAACGATTGTCAGCAATTTGCTTTACTGCACAAAAATTTTGGAGAGTAATAAGTAGCTAATCTGTAAAGTCGCTTTTGTTCTCTAGCCCGGGAATGGAAAGATTGCGCGCTTAGGGACAGGGTCTTTGAGCAATTCAGTCGGGATAAAATGCCGCTGCCTACTCCATATTTTGTACTTGAGGTCAAGGTTAATAAACTGCTTTAACTATTTTATTTTGCTAGGTGCCTAATTGCTCCATCTTACGGTAAATGGTGGATCCAGGTAGGTAGAAGCATTCATCGCTGTAGAGAGCGAAGTGACGCGACAACGCGACAATATGATTCGTAATTTAGGTAAACGGACAAGATAACTGACATAGCAGAATAAGGTTTGAACTGTCCAATTAGTTTCCAAAATCTCTTTTGTGGATGGAGGTCTAAACTGTTATACATGCAGTAGAAAAGCCATTAAGCCAACAAAAGCTTGGAGCCGCCAAGGCGAAGGAGCCCAGACTCCGCCTCATTCGTGGGGGCCGGTCGACTTGACTGAGCAACCTGGGACAAATATAGCTTGGAGCACTAGCTTCACCCCTGGACTAATTGAGCTTCTTACGAATCGTCCAATCAAATCCACCCGAGGTTACTGAAGGATGAGGCGAAGCGAGTGTCGACATCTTAAGTGATCCCCCGAGCTGGATGCCTGATAGACCCTCGTAGGACCGGAGAACATTACCCTAATTTCGCTGTACGAAGGATCCAACTTGAAGGATTTGATTGTTCGCAAGGCATATTCATAGTTATCTTCATCACACAAACGAGGACAAGCATAAATATGGACCCTTCATCCCCAAAAATTTCCTCAGCTTATTATCGGACAGATAAAACATAAACACTGAAAACTCCCTAACCCGAGTCCTAGGACTGGAAAGAAAAAGGGCGGATTGTATATCTTGATTTACTTTCAAAACATCCCGAAGAGAAAACATTTATTTTATTTTATTTTTTTTTTCTCAAACCCTTCATGATGTTTGAGGGCACTGTTACCAATGTCACCCTTCTAGAGAACCCTGAACTATGTACCCTCGACACATGTCCCATGACCATGGCGCAAGTGGAATATATTCCCGTACTGTGGGGGAATATACTCTACGCTGCAATCTTCGCCGTGGGATTCATAGCCCAGCTGGGCATTGGCATCCGCTACAAGACATGGACATATATGATCGCCATGATGGGAGGTCTAGCACTTGAGGTCGTCGGATATGTTGCGCGTATTCTGATGCACAACAATCCGTTTGAGTCTAATCCTTTCCTCATGTATGTTCTCCCTTCCCAAATCGAATACCTAATTAGAGAAAACATAAAAGAAAAGGCCAGCCCATCTAACATTCACACTGGACAGATACCTCGTAGGTCTCACCATCGCCCCGGCCTTTTTCTCCGCCGCAATCTACCTCTGTCTCTCGCGTATCGTCGTCACATACGGCCAGGATATCGCCTTCCTCCGTCCTCGCACCTACACTATCCTCTTCATCACCTGTGACTTCATCGCACTGATCCTGCAGGCGGTCGGTGGCGCCATCGCGTCCATTTCAGAGAGCCGATCGGGAAAGATGCTTGGAAAGAACATCATGGTGGCCGGCGTTTCATGGCAAGTCTTCAGTATGGCCATTTTCATCGCCCTAAGCATTGACCTCGCGATACGCGTGCGTCGTGCGACCATGTCTCAATTCAACATCAACTTCGACAAGCTAAGGGCGACGCGACGCTTCAAGCTGTTTTTATTCAGCTTGTCGCTCTCCACATTGACCATCTTCATCCGATCAGTTTTCCGCTGCGCTGAGCTCTCCGAGGGCTTCGATGGTCCCATGGCGAATGATGAAGTCACCTTCATGGTCCTAGAAGGCGCCATGATCTGTATCGCTGTCATTGGTCTGACGGTCTTCCATCCCGGATTGGTATGGAAGAATCAGTGGGCAGATGCGATGTGGCATGTTCGATCGGGGTCCCAGGAGAAGGTGAACTATGAGGCATTGCAGATGAACTCGTCAACTGCCGCTGTGATGCCCCCCATTCACCAGACCTATAGCCAAGAGAGATATTACCAGTAGGACCTAGTCCGGGTAGTTGAAGGAGGAGGTAGCTCTTTAGTTGGCTGCATGCAATTGAGGGAGGTATTAGTGATGTTATGTTGACGTTTTTGTTTCATGTTTATGATATCCTAGATTTTTTTTATTTATATATATTTATTATTTATTCTCCGCTTTCTTGCTATTTTCATAGATTCAAGATTCATCTCTTCTGTGTCCAAAAGCATGCCTGCCTATATGAGTGATCGATAAGTATATTAATATGACTCTTTTTATAGATTAGCATTTACATTATGGAACGCACCGAAGAAGAATAAATGCGGTTCAATCACCTCCTGTTGAGTTACATCAAGGGTGAAAGACGATCCAAGCACACACTAGATCTTGAAACTCGAGAGAAAGTGGGATGAAACAAAGAATATATCTCGCTAGACTAGCATTTTCGAAGTAAGAAGATTATACTCGGCAACACCATCATCTGCGCCCGCCAGCTGGTTCCCTAAAGTCGCCTAGAATAGCTACTAAGCATACAGAGTGATGCCGGATCCCATCGGCATCATGGGCATGCGAATGGCTCTAGTACCTTACTCTGTTCGTCCTGGCGTGCAATATCATATGCTGTCTTTTCAAAGCAGACACATAAGTCCACATTTGCTCCATGTTCCAGAAGAAACCTTATGAGCTGCTCTTGTCACATTGCCGCAACCAGATGTAAAGGTGTCCGGCCGTAAAGGAGGGGGGTCGAAACTTCGGCACCAGCACGGGCTAAGGCCGTTGCAATAGCTTGGTGACCCCCTCTCTATCGCTTTGTGGAGAGCAGTTAACCTAACTGGGTCGCCAAAATTGATATTTGCTCCGCGGGCTAACAAGGCTTGGAGTTTCCATGTATTCGTCGATCGGCTGGACTTCGCCCATTAAATCTCGGAAACCCATCCCCGTACAAGCATCTATCATGCGTCTTCCGGTGATTCTGGCTGGATGTTGGGGGCTTGTCCTCGTTGAATCCACTCCCGACATTTCCTTCCGGGTCGGAGATGTCTCGTTCGGATTTGCTCCTACGTTGCACAATACATGTATAATAGAAAGCTATTGCTGTGTGCTTGCTGCCAGATGCAAACATATCTCGCCACGACCAGTCCGCTTGGAACTTACGACGCTCCTACGCAGGAGGGTATGTACAACATCGGCGTGTCCGTCCTTGGTGGGTATATGCGGGCCGCTCATTCCGTTATATTCAGGATTCCCGCCGCTGGGGACCCATAGAGGCGTATTTGAAATTGCAATTTCGACATCATTGAATCTTTCAATAATCTCCACCAAACCCAGCCAGTCGGTGAGGAACCAGTGTATGTTAACTCTGGGATCAGGATTGTAGCAGCAGCTAGTGAAGTTAGGTTGGTTGGGAGACCGAGAGAGCCTCCAAGAGCACAGCCAGCCAATCATTAAGTAGGTTACCGCAACCCATTTCTTCAGTTGACAGCAGATACTAAGGTAGCCTCAAAATGGAGTGGATAAAAATCCACATGGAATGATGGAGAAACCAGGAAAGCAGAAGCACTCCGTTACTTGGAGTCCTCGACTGGTCGGTCACTTGCCGTTCTCCACAGCTTCCCACAGATTCATAGGCCAGTTCAATTTTAGTCCATCCTTTGAATAACGGCCTGGTTGTCTAGGCTTGACACAGCTTGACACCTTACTAAACTCATGAGCTAAAATAACGGCCATGCCTAGCCTAGCCAGTTAGATCGATGTCATTCCGGGATCTGCTCATCCCTTCTATCCTATTCCCTTGGTCCCCACATGAAAACAATCTTCTTCACCAAGGAATAGGGGTCGTCCCTTGGGTGTCCTCTTTGATTCCTTCTTCCAGGCGAAACATGCCAATTAATAAATTGCTGACATTATACCTCAAGCATTCTACGGTATAGGAACGTAATTGATTTTTGGCAACAATATAGCGATGTTTTTTACGCGGAAGCCCATGGAGCCTGTACCAGGTGATCGGGTGCTGCCGCTACATTTCTTCGAGAAAAGTCTGCTGGTCCAGGGCAATAACATGGCCGTGTCCCTCGTGTTCGATGCAGTGCTAGACCCTGAAAAGCTCCGAAAATCCCTCGATGGCCTGGTGAGGCGAGAGGGGTGGGAGAGGTTGGGAGGTCGGCTGAGGAAGAATGTAAAATAACCCGCATCCCGAGCTGCATGAGGACAGTCCCCAGATATTGACGCCCCCTTGTTGGTTTAACATAGGCTTCGGGAAACATTGAATGGCATATTCCTGCTGAATTCACACCAGATAGACCGGCCATCTCATTTGTGCACGTCGACCACGGCATCCCTGCGTTATCGCACCCAACGGCCTCCCGCATCCCAAGGCCGGACACCCGGCCCGCCATCGTCGGCAACCCGGATGACCTGGAAGGCCTAGCATGGGGGCCGGACTCCAAACCAGGCGGAATCAAGGACTATCTCACCTCGGACCGTCCGGTGTTGGGACTGCGCGTCAACTCCTTCACCGACAAGACCATCGTAGTCCTCCAGTGGCAGCATGTCGCCTTCGACGCCATAGGTATGCAGCACGTCGTAGAGGGATGGAATGCCATGCTCTGGGACAAGGCAGATAATATCCCAACCCCCTGCCAACCCGATACAGATCCATTTGACCCGTTAGCGGAGGGATCTCGTCCAACAACGGAGAAACACATTCTAGTAGATCGCAGAGTCGGTTTGGGAGGCATGCTCAAATGGGGCCTGGGGTATGGGTTCGACATGCTAGCCCGAGCCAAAGAGAACCGCATGGTCTGTGTCCCCGAGACATTCTGGCGGCCGCAATTAGAGAAGGCCCTCAGAGAGCTCCACGACGAAGCCCTCGCAAACGGGCAAGATGCTTCCAAGGTATTCCTAACCGAAAACGATATCCTGACGGCCTGGGTCGTGCGTTGCGTGGTCGGCCAGATGGAAACAAGCCCGGATAAGACAGTTAATATATCTATCGCCATGTCGCTTCGTAAAGCCTTTGAGGGCGACTTGCTCCCGCCATCCGCTGAGCACCCATACGTGGGGAATGCTTTCGGTTGGGCTAATGTGCTCGTGAGCGCGGCCAATGTCATCGATAAACCGCTGAGTTGGCTTGCACGACAGGTTCGGGCAGCTATTAACGAGCAGGGTACGCGTGCTCAGCACGAGGCATACTATGATATGGTCCGGACATCACGAACTGGCTTGCCTATTATTGTTTTTGGGGATGGAAATATGGCTCAGGTCGGGTTCTCTAACTGGGCCAAGGCAGGCCTGTTTGACTTGGACTTTGCCTCGGCTCGTAAAGACCGGCAGGGCGATAGCGTGCCGTGTCGGCCTGAGTATGTCCAGGAGAACCATGGCCCTATTCAGCCTGGGGATGGATTTTTCATTCTCGGAAAAGACGAGAAGGGAAACTACTGGACCTCAGCGTGTAAGGTGAAGGGCCAGTGGGAGAAGTTTGAGGCGCAGCTGAAGAAAGACTTTGAGCTGAACGCGTGATTGAATGAAGTCCACAGTACTTTATATTGTAAACAGTGTCTTATTAACTTGTCCTTTCGCATTTTGGTTCTCCCTACAGTAGACACGATATAGTTTGTGTTGTAGGGTATAATTCGCCCCTGATATCCTATAAAAGCTAAACTTTGCCACTGTGCCTATTCAGGTAACGCTATCTTATTTGTTGGATGTTAATAAGCTTCATCTTGACCTAGATCGTAGTGGAATAATTAACTGAGGCTCTGAAAGAACCCATTGAATTGAAACGCTAATAGCTCGTATGCCAATCTATTTTCTAGCTTACTTTCACTCAGAGTCTCCACTAACTGCTGTAGGAATTTTAAAACTGTCGCACGCATTACAGTTGCACCTCTCAATCTCGCGTTAAGAGAACTTTTGCTTCCTTCTAGGGGACCCAAGTCACCACACCAGATTTTGAACGGGGAAAATTGGTTACATATTGCTTATGGCTCCATACAACCCCGGTACTCTTCCTCAGGGCATGTTGCCAATGATCGTATCGGGTCGTCGGATCCTGCCATGCACTGGCCGCTGAGGACCTAAATATTTCCTATCTCATCCATGGAAAGTGCTGTTTGTCATATATCCAATACTCCTAAAGTCACGAAATGTAAAGTGTAATTTTTACTTCTATTCTCCGGAGGTGTCTCTCATACATTAGTCGATGTAGCCACGGAGGGGTAGTTAAGGACAATATGAGTGGGGTAATCTCAAAGGAGGTAATACACACTAGTCTTGCTCCTGCTACACTAGCTAGGCTAATGCTACACCGTTTTGCAGATAATTATTTGCTAAGAGATCCAGGCCATCAGGCATCTCGCTAAATTAGGTCACATGAGCCTACAGCTATTGTATATTGCTAACTGCCTAGGTACATCTACCACAACAACACAGTCACCTTGGGGGGCGGGGGTGGGGGCTTATCTAGCCGTCAATTCTGACCATTGATTGCATTCCTCCTACCTCTCCCAGGTTATCTGTAGAAGTGATAACTTTAGATTATCTGATATCACAAGAAAGCCGCCTTCTCCGCGAGAATGGTCTGTCATTAGCCTGGCCAGTGCCACAGGATCAAGGCTGGTGTGGCTGTAGCACCCCCCAATCTCAACGTCCACTTTGGTAAGGCTGGCATCATCTGACCTTTTAAATCTCCTCCTTCGAGTTTCGTTAACACAGCCATGATAATTACAGGTGTTGAGACAGCTGGGCTCACGCTGGGGTCTCTCTATACTCATTTCGGCCCTTGAAAACTACGAGAAAGCCACAATTATTTCTCTTCTTTTGCTACCAAAATTCTACTACTATGTCTGCAGGCTCCCCTCTTTCCCTTCTTTCACGCAGCCCCTCTCCCCCCTCCGACTGGGAACTTCCTTCCAGCGGGGGGGGGGGATGTCGAGGAAGTATCTGTCACTAAGGAGGTCGTGGTTGTTACTAATAATGATGATGAGTCTGTTACTGTTGGGTCCTCCGTGGGGGGAAGTAATGTAAGTGGTCTTTTCTTCCCTTTTTTTGTGAGGCTTATTAATTTGTTTTGTGTATAGGCTCCCCTCGCGGAGGATAATGAGTCCTTATTGTTCCCGCCCCCACGGTGCCTACCATTACTACCACCACCTCTACTATAACTGCCGCTGTCGCCCCTGCCCCTGCAATTCCTGTTGTGGTGCCCCTGCAGTGGCCGCCGGTTGTCCCCATTGGCCCGGTCACAGTCACCAACCCTCAGGGGTTCTTCATCACCCTTACCAATGTCCTTGCGGCACCGGCCCAAAGGGGCCCGGTTGACCGAGGACCTCCCCCGCCCGCGGATGCGTGGTTTGATCCACGTAGCCAAGGGCAACCAGTGGCAGTCCCAGGTTTGCCTCCCTGGACAGGCCAGCAACCCCTGTCCACCCGTGAGCGTCGGTGGGCCCCCGAGCCGGTCCTGCGGTCCATCCCATTCTGTGGGTTTGGTCGCCCGGCACAGTTGGCCATATTGAGGTGCCTTCTTAAAGCTGTCCTAGCGTGTCTTCCCAGGAATTACCCATACATTCATACTTAAGTGTTGGTAAGTACCCGCAAAGGCTAACTCTTTTAGAGTATCTAGTCTTTTCCCGCCCAACCTACATCTTATCTCAACCAAACTGCGTGTTTTCCACCATGCCTCTGAAGAATAAATTGAAGAAGGCTGCTAATGTAAAAACTTGTAACAATACTGATGCTAGGTCTACCGCTGTGCTCGCAACCAAGACCGACATAGCTTTAGAGTCTGATATGATTACTGGTGCAAAAAGATCACTGGCTGAATACCTTGGTACTGACGAACTCTATTTGGAAGTCCTGTACGATAACATGTATACCGGCAACGACGAAGGTCTTGGAATAGTCAAGAAACACGAAAGAATACCTGCAATAAGACCAAGTATTTTTTTTTCTGTGTTTATTGAAGTAACAGAGTTCGTGTGGCACTTGCAACCCCCGGCATAAGCCCTCCATATGGCAAATTATCGACTCTTCCACAAGTCACCAATATCTATAGACATATTGGAGAGCTAGCAAACCCGTCGGTACGATTCTGTATCGATGACACAGGTTTGAGGGTGTATCCATCCTCTAACAAGCCAGTGCAATTTTATGATCGTCATTTGACTCTCCAAAATATCCTACCGAATCTTGAAGCTCGATGTCTGCTGGAAGCGCTGTATTGCCTCGCAATTATCACAGTATCACCGGTCCTTCATCCCCTGTGCCATGGATTGATCTGGAATGGGACAAGAAAGGTATTATATTCCTAAGAGCCAGCAGTCAACCTCCGTTAAGCGTAGATTTCCAATACCCTTACCTCGTAAAGCAGTTCCATGAACGTGAGTAAATTCCAGCAAATTCCATTTTATGTTGCTTTGTCAAAACCTATCAGGCTTATTGGGAGAGTGACTGATCTATGAAGATAGAAATAGTTCCTGAGCCACTTGGACACACCTCACAAGCCAGTTGAAGCGGTTACTCTGCTCTTCCTTCACTTGCTATCCTATTGCTAGAGATTAGTTTTGGGCAGTCTATCGAAGAGATTCGACTCCCGGAAGACCTCAAATGATCAAAAGGATCTTCACACAGCAGACCAGTGGTACAAAGTAGAGATGACCCGACTCTCTCCTGGTTTCTCCCAGGCGACCTTAAATTGTCTACAGGGGTATCACAACGCGGATGTCAATTTAAGTGACACTAATTATTGCAGTGTGATTAAAGAGAGGGTTCTACAGCTGCTAGAGGTGGAGATGCGGCACACGGTGTTTAGACTACGGCAATACGATATGGATTGGAAATAGTCAAATAAAGTGTGCAGCATGTAACAAGCATACCATAGAATGGTTCCTAGCATAAATCGATAGGGTTATACATCATTTGCACTGGATATATACAGTATATATAATTTACCTATGTCGAGGAATTGGCTTCCCAATTTTCCTCCACTTTTCCCTAGTCTGCTCACGAAGCTGTCTGGGTGTCTCTCCGTCTGCATTCGGTTGGTTCATCAAATTGCAATTAACTCCCCCAGCAGCCTCCTGCAGAGCTGCAACCACCTCATCCTGTGCCGATATTCGTTCCTCTATTGTGATGCTCGAGCAGCTGTGCGCCAGTAGAACAAGTGAACCGGTCATAGCTTCATGTAACGGCGTGTTTCCTTTGGCGTTGAGCGTATTGACGTCCGCCTGGCGATCTAAAAGAGCTTTTGCTGCTGCACGCTGTCTAAGATTTTTCGACATTAAATGAAGGGCAGTGTTACCATCCTGATCCATGTGATTTATAGGGGCACCATTCGCAAGTAGCAGGTCGAGCAACTTGATATTAATAGGATCGCCCTGAGCGGACCTCAGTGCAAGTAAATGTAAGACGGTTTGGCCTTTATTGTTACTCTGACATGCGTTTGCTCCATGCTTGCACAGGAATTCAATCGCATGATAGGCATGCCCCCTACTGCCACAAGGCGAATGAGTGCCTACCGCATAATGCAACGGGGTTGCGCCTTTACTGTCTTGAGCATTGATAGCAGTAGGATCCTCAGTCAGAAGTAACTGAAACGTGCCCATGATGCGCGACTCTAATTCGCTTTCTCCGATTTTTGGCCTTGCCATGACACCTATGACACCTTCTTCGTCCTTTTCAGGACCTGGGTCTGGAGCCGCAGCCGCCCAGTGAAGGGGCAAGCGCCCCAAGCCATCACGGCACGAGATGAGATTACGACCTCCATGGTCGAGAAGACATCGGAGGCCTTCTACATTGCAGTTTATGCTGCCTAAGTGTAGCATAGTCACATCCCTAACAAACCCTGAATCGTACCCAAAGGCTCGAAAATCGTCCTCGCCATTGTCTCGGAGCTGCAAATCAGCGCCCTCATCGATTAGCCGTTTAATCATCGCATAGCTCATTTCTGTGATAGCTCCAGAGAGAGCTGTGCCCCGGAAAGAATGTGGAAAATTAATTATTCCCAGAGTGGACCGGGTATCGCGTGCGGAGGCACCCCGGTCTAGAAGCAGGTGCACGAGAGCTTCGTTTCCTCCGGCAGCCGCACCCATCAACGGCGTTTGGCCCCATGGATCCCTCTCGTGGATGGTACCCAGTGGAGGATCGCTGTCGAGGAGAAACTGTACAACCTCCAGCTGACCTGCACTACAAGCCTCGGTTAACAGGGAAAATCCCCTTTCGTTGATAGGCACCGACTCGCCCGGATTGGCGTAGTAGATATCAAGAAGAATACGCAGGGCATCGAGACTTCCACAAGTGGCAGCCACCAGGAATGGGTCCCAGTAGTATGTTTCTGTAATCGGAACGTGGGACAGGTTATGGACTTCAATGTATTGCTTCAGCATCGAAATATCATTGTACGTGAGAATTGATCGTAAAAGTCCGCCGAACCCCTCTTCGTAGAGATTGGCGCCATCTCTGTCGGTAAGGTATCGCATCTCGTATATTTCCTCATAACATCTGTGGAATCCTGTATAATTCATGCTGAGTGGCCTTGTTAGGGTTGAAATATACAGATACACGCTCTAGAAGGAAACGAGATAAATGTAATATATATATATATATATTATTAGGGGGGGATAATAAATAAGAATGAAAAAAAGAAGAGAGGGAAAGAGGAGAGGGGGAAAGCAGAATCTTGAAATAATACCGAAGTCTTAGTTCTCAGGGAGACAAAAAAAATCAAGCCAGACCCACCTTTCATTTAATCTCAGTCTGTCATCCTTCAGCCTCAACAAAATATCCCAGCGTCTGTTCTTGATAAGAGAAAATAATTGATTCTTAATTCAGAAAACTTTTTAGAGGTAGTTCCATCATGGCAGCATACCTACCCACTTCGTGAAAGTGATGGGAAAGAATGCCATAATTTATAGGAGAACTACAGTAAGCCGCCAATAGATTATATTTTTCTCCGCCGAGCTATACATGTCCAGATGCCATTATCTTTCTCGGGTCCGATCCGCGATCATGGGTACCTAAGGTATTATTGCAAAAAGGTTTATTAATTGGCCAGGCCAGAGCGAAAAGGGTCGTGCGCTGATAGCTTCATTCCTTGAATATTTCTTTGGGTGAGATCAAGTGCTCAAAAAAAAAAAAAACAAGGAGGGCTAGGAAGTGGGGAACAATAAATTTTCTTAAAAAAAAAGCAAACAATCAAGCGTGGAAATATATTTGGAATACAACCAATCACAGGTAACTGAAGGACAGAACCAGCTGCAGCAGGATTTGGGCTGTAGCCAATGAGCACAAAAGAATCATATGCAGGATGAAATTGGTTCCAGCCAATCAAGTAGTGCATGTCGTCGTGTTTGGTTCGCCTCATAAGCCGGGGTTTTATAAAATGGGGTTGTGGCCGCCTCTTTTTCCTCGCCTTTGCAATCAAGTTGGCGTTGTTCTCTTTTCCTTAGGAGAATCGTTTTGGCCCTTTTTACATCGCCCTTCAACTATCTCCGTCACCGCTATGGAGGAGACCGACTGGGAATTTTTCAAACAACAGGTGGACTTAATACTAGCCTCTGCGCAACAGCCTATTATGGGTGATCCGTGCTTTGAACCCGATATAGAAGAGCCGGACTGGGAATTTTTCAAGCTAGATATCGAGAGGCTATATATGAAGGAAAATAAGTCCCTGTCGGAGGTTATCAAAATAATGGCTTCTCGGGGCTTTACCAAAACGTAATGGCTTCCATTATCCATCTAATATAAGGCTCAGCTAACCTGCATCTAGTAAGTCGCAGTATGAACGAAAGCTTAAGCAATGGGGGTTCCAGAAGTATCGCACTACGTCTAAGGATTGGAATATTGTCAGTCGGAAAGTAAAGAAGCGGAAATTCCAAGGCAAGGACACTGATGTATATATTGGTGATTGCTTATGTCCACCCGATAAGGTGCGAAAGGAAACCTCCCGCCATGGTTTCACATCGACCATTGAAAAATATAAACCAGGTAATCTTGATAGTAACAATCAGCAAATGACCTTTCATTTTGACTCGTGTGTGTCATCTAGCGCCTTCACCGCGTACTCCAGAGGGAATTGTTGTTTGCTCGCCGATTCCAACTGCACCGCATGTAGATTGGGACCCTGACTTTCCCTGGCTCCAGTTCTTGAAGTCAATCGCACCGCATGACAGAGGTAAATGGTCCGCGCGGAATTTCAAGATATCTGGATCTGATTACTGTGAATAGTGGATCTTGATCAACAGAAACCGCCATACTTGATGTCTCGTATTGGATATGCCAGTAGAGACGTAGCAATTGCATGCAGGAACTCCTTTAACTTTGGGCTTATAAACCATTTGAGAGATAGTTTGCTTGTCGGAGATACTGCTGGACGCCTCCAGACGTTTATGCCAGAAGAATACTCGGGGCAGCACCTCAAGACTGCTTCCGCAATGATGTCCAGTCAAGATGAGCAAGCTCTTGCAGTGCAACTAGCTATTTCCCTTTGCCAACTATCACATAATTTATTGGACGAGAACTTTTTCGACCGGTACTTGAAAACTTATAAGTGCCTCATATTACAAGATTTGCAATCAACTGGGTGTGGCTCGAAAATTTTCCAATCCATTGAGAGATTTCCCGATTTGGGGAGTTTGACAGCAATAGCAATTGCAGATAGACTCTTTGCGAGTGCTATACGAACTGGCGACTTAAAAACAACACGAACATTTCTGGAGGCAGGAATGAAGACAAATCAACGCATACTCATTTCGTCAATGGGCCAAGAATACGGTACACCACTTGTGGCCGCATCCAGCATCCAGAACGAAAAGGTTGCAATTGATATGGTCAGTCTTCTGTTGTCATACGGAGCGGATGTCAATGACGGTGACCCACTCAGCCATGCCCTAGCCGCAAGAAACACCAAGGTTGCCCAGGCTCTTCTCCGTCATAAGGCCCGTGGAACCCCACAGGCTCTAGGACATGCTGTTCAAATCGAGAGCGTTGACTACACGAAGACTTTCCTAAGGGAGGGACTAGATGCCAACACAAAGTTAATAAGACACCCCTTCTGCGGTATGACACTTTTGGGTTTTGCTGCCAATGCCGGGAATCTCGCAATAATAGAAATACTTTTACAAAGCGGAGCAAATATCAACACATTCAATAGGTGTGGTCCACATGCGACAGTGACAACAGCACTTGGGCTTGCTACGAAGAACGGTAATATAGACACCGTACAGTTTCTCTTGAGCTCTGGTGGAAGCTGTAATATGTATCCCGCTTGTTCATCATACGAGTCCCCTCTCTACCTAGCATTCAAGGGTTCACATCTCGGGGTTGCGAAACTACTTCTGGCATATGGGGCAGATATTCGCCAGGCTGATACAACTTGTCCCCACCCACTGATTAACCATCTAATTAGCAGTGCCATAGGAGAGGATGAGGCACTGGAATTAGGCAAAATTTTATTGAGAGGCGGGGCGATGCCACATCGTCCAGGATTAGGAAATCCAGCTTCAGCCCTAGCAATCTCGGCCAGAAAGGGATATACTCGATTCAGTCGGCTTCTACTACATCATGGTGCCCGAGTTGATGAGGTTTTTGACACCGAGTCATTCCCATCGCCGATAAATGTACTCGGACATGCTATCGAAGGTGGGAATTGTGAGTTAATCCAATTACTCCGCGATGCTGGGGCCAAGGAACAATGGGATGGTATATCACGCATTGGAAATTCCCTCACTGCCCGCTATTTAGAGGAAAATGGGATGCTACAAAATTTATTACACAGCAGGGGTCCATACATCCTCAGGTCGGCCATTACAAGACATGACAGTTCTCTGGTTCGAGTGCTTGAACCGTATAACATCGAGCAACCAAATTCAAAGGAGATTTTCAGCCCCTTAGAAGCTGCAATTTGCATGGGAGATCAAGACCTTATTAGCCTTCTTTTGACACAAGGAGCTCCCGTTACCGACCTAACGCTTAATGCCGCTGTTTTCCAAGCAATAGTAGTGGGCCACGACAGGATTGTTAAGCAAGTGCTTGCATCACCTAGGTCCCTTCCCGGTGCAGCTCCAATAGCTTTCGGAATCGCTACATTAGCGAAGCACTACAGTTTAATAAAACTATTGTTTAACGCTGGTGTTTTGCCGACTGGTTTCGCCCGAGCTCCCCCCTGCTTCCCATATTACCATATGAGCTCTATGTTTGACCGGAGCAATTTGACAGAAGATAGCTGGTGGTGCCGGAATTCAAATTCAATCATTTCGGTACTTCGTATAGCAATTTATATGGGTGACAATCTCATTTTACAAACTCTCCTCCAGCAGGGGACTTGGAGCAAGTCAGACCTTGAAGGTGCTTTTTTCGGTACTATATGTCACCCTGCATCGGAGATTTTGATGAGTCTGGTGAATGCGGGCCTGAATTTCAACCAAGCATATTGGCGCTGGGGATTGTGGATCACCCCTTTGACATGGGCGGTAGAAACAAAGGATGTCTCATATGTGAAACGGCTCATTAAGGCGGGCGCTGATGTGAACTTCTATCCTCGAGAAAGCTCCTCCTGGAAAACTCCACTACAGATGGCAGTAGAGCAGGGAAACTTGGAGATGGTAAATATGTTAATCACAGAGAAAGCGGATGTAAACGCCCCTGCTGGACAATACTGCGGCGCAACCGCGTTGCAGCTAGCGGCAAGACAAGGCAATCTATTGCTAACAAGAACGCTGTTGGATGCTGGCGCCAACATTAATGCTCCTCGCGCATTCATATTGGGACGAACAGCATTGGAGGGTGCCGCAGAGAATGGTCGAATCGAGGTTCTACATCTACTATTGAGTAAAGGCGCATGGATCAACGACGGTGGACGAACACAATTCATTCGAGCAGTCAAGATGTCGGAGACATATGGCTATCGAGCAGCTGTAATATTATTGAAATCTTGTGGTGGCTGGACCAGTTTGGATCAAAAAAGGTACAAGGCAGAGGATATTGACGAGGAAGAGATTGAGGATCAATTTACACTTCTGGATGAGAATTACAATGATAGTTCTTCGGCTTCCTCCAACACTGGGAATGAATCATCAACAGAATATTTGTATTGTGAGTTGTAGGAACGAAAAGAGTGATTGAATAGTCAATGCTGAACGGTTGCTCCCAGGATTTGTAAACCTTTATGTTCTTTCTCTATTAAATGATATATATGCCTAAGCATTCCCTGATGCGTCATAGTTTCTAATCCTAAGTACTCCGAGTAAATACTTACTGGATGGTAGATTTCTATTTACGATAGTCAGTACTACACATTTACTGTACATACAAAGGAAAAGGACTAGCCAGGGCAAATAAATTTGTCCAGTAAACTACAAATTGCGCATACGATGTAACATATCCACGCGCGCTCTTTCAGCTTGATCCTGCACGTCAACATCCCAAAGCCATCGCAGTCGTTCCTGGAGCGTCTCTCGAAGTTTCTCCTCATTGTCTTCAACGCCCTTCAAGCGCAAGCAAAGCAGATAAGCGTTTTCCGCACTGCTGGTTACCACCTTTTGACTCCGGGGCCTGCGGATGGCATCGTAAGCCTGGAATGCGGCCACAACATGTTCCTTTTCAGTAACTTTAGGGTCCCCGAGTAGTTCAGCCAGAACGTGAGCGTCTTCAATTGCCTGTCCGGCACCCGCGCCTTGATGGGGCGTGGAAGCATGGGCGGCATCACCCAAAATGGCCAGTCTTGAACGTGCATATGTTGAAATATGAGGATGCTCGAAAATCGCCCACTGTGACGGATCGGGCATGTACTATCTCTTGAAATCAATACATGCATCATGATACCACAAAGGATTGGAACCTAGAGGTGGGACTAGAGCTTACCTCAAGCAAACTATTAACATGTTCACCCATGTGTCCTAGATCCCGACGCATATCCTCCCTATTTGCTGGACGGACCCAGGCCTCGTTATCCCACCTCGGGTGGAGGGTATAGATTCCCACATTGACCTTTTGCGCTCGCATGATGGGGTATGATATGCCGTATGCTCCTTCACCAACATACATGGTTGACACTCGAGCGCGGTGGTCCCCAACGGCTTTGACCATGGTATCCATATCCAAGACAGCCCGATATCCATACATGCCACTATAACGGGGCATCGCCTCCTGGTGTTCATCAGGAAGGACGAATTCCTTCACCTTGGACCGAATACCATCACACCCTACAACAACACTCGCAGTGGCTGAGGTCCCATCTTCAAAGCTCAGGTCCACACCGGCTTCGGTCTCAGATAAGGTAACTAGACGCTTTCCAAAGTGTGCAATCTCCGGTGGAATGAGCGAAACTAAAGCATCGAGAAAATCTGCTCGTCTCACCGTTGTTTGGCCTGACGGCAGAGCCTTGAGATCCATGAGTACATCCCCCGACTTCGGGCCAGTCGCCCAAACAACCTCAAACCAGGTCTGTCGGAAACGCTCGTAGCCGGGGCTGTCAGCATGCGTTGTGATGAGAGAATCGTAGATCTCCCGAATCTGCGGATCAATCAACGGCATTGCTCGATGGGCAGCAGGCCCGATCGTAAGACCCAACCCGACCTCCTTGAAGGCCGCCGCTGCCTCGTATATTTGGACGGCGACGCCACGTCGGAGTAACCCCGCAGCCAAAGTCAGTCCTCCAATACCTCCCCCGACGATCGCGACCGTAAAATTCTTCTTCGTTGGTGGGGGCGAGCCCATGTTGATTGTATCCCGGGGTGGTGGTGATGTTATTCGGAATATTTCTTCAACGCTTGTTTGTTGCATCCAACCTCTTGCGGCAGAGATGTTCTTGTATCCAGCCCCTCCATCAATCGGCACAGAGTCCGGGACAAGCGGGTCGTTGGAGTAGGCTGGAGCTAATCATTCTCTAGCCACTTACAACAAAAGAACACCGTGGACATTATCTATCTCCCCACTGATAAAGTCTTCAGGAGCATCCAGAGGGGAGGGATGATGGGGTAAGTATTCTGGGGCCTGTCATCTGCATCATAAAGGTCTCACTATCAATTTCTTTTCCCTAGACTAAGCCTAAGCCACATTGGCGCCACATTCCCAGTTATAGGAGTCAATACTGCTGTCCATACATTCCATCTTAAGCCTAGGAAGGAATAGCAGCAAGATTGAAAGAAAAGAAACGAAGAGAAAAAAAAAAGCGTATCCGGGGAAGGTTTCCCCCTGAATCACCCTTCAAAGCCAAGACAATCTAGTCTTGTTCCAGCTCCAACGACCCTAATTGTCTTCTGAGTGCGACTTGAACTATTTTGAGAGTGGGCTCAGTTCATTCCAAAGCCCGTATCCTAATCCCTGCAATTAAGTTAATAAAAATAAACCAAGTCAAATGCCGTATTTGAGCCGCGTCTCCCGCTACAATTGAGACATCCGATTCTGGCCGCAGGGCGGTCATTGCTGTTGGGACCCCCGACACCTGCTATTGTCATTAATTTACGTCGCGTGTACCATCTCCTGAATTAGTCAACGATATAACGGTTGTGGAAATGGGGGGAGATAGATGGGGTGACGTGGATTGTTCGTATAGGTTCAATATATATACATCCGAGACACACCTCGCTTAGAGCCCGACATCCTATCACGGCAACCCCTCTTGCATATAAGAGGTTTTTATGATATTTTGCAGGTCCTTAATCGGATTTAATGAATCATTCAACGACTAGATGAAGCTCGGACCCGTGGGTCCGAAATGATTGAAAAACGTGAACTGAGTTGCACCCGAAGATCTCAAGCAATATGAAAAGCTCCAAAGGAAGTGCCCTCGTCGACAAACCCACAGGATGTTCTTCGGTATTAAATTACTATTAACCAAATCGTTTCAGAGCCAGTTGATAGGCCATCTCTCCAGAACCAGGGAAAGAACAAAAACGCCAAGTTATATCAGGTAGCGCACGCACATATGTTTTTTTTTTTTTTGGTTTTTTTTTCGTTGAAAACAAAAAGAAAAAAAAACAAACAGGAATGAATACAGTTTACCGCCATTCCTACATAGTTTTACTTTTATTCACGCATCATTTATTTCCATTGAAGCGTAGAACTATCCAAGAAGTTTCTGTTCAAGCCAAACCGCCGATCCAAATAGTTATACGAGATCGGCTGCACCAGCAAGAAGCTACAGCTACCTATCAACAACTGTTTTCAGGGATTTGCCCTCATCCACAAACGGTCTTATATTAATAAAAAGGACATCCTGTTATCCAATTTCGGGGCCAATTTGCGAGTCTAGCCAAAGACCCTAGCCAGATTAATTCAAGGCAAGGTTAACTTCCCACTTTGACAACTAAAATGTTAAAGGGCGCCACCAAATGATGCAGGGGACAAATGGACCATACGAGGCTCTCCGCAGGGGCTTAATGTAAAATTATACAGCCTCAACGCAATTCAAGCTTGCTTCGAAGGGACTAAGCGGCTCCTCTTGACTCGTATGCGGCTGAGTTGGCGATACGAGGACACCCATCGAATACGAGCGTCGTGGCGTTGTTAGCTCACGATTGGTCCACTTCAATCCACCATGTCGTTATGTCGTTATTTGCATTATGAGTAATCAATAGATGAGACCAGGAAGGATAGTTGAAACTTGAATGGAGTGAATATCAGGCACCAAAGAAACATGGGCATTCATGCCAGGGATTTATGGAGCCGGGCTCAATTGCCAAAAAATCCATTCTCCAGGATATAAAGGGAGTCAACTCTCTGATCACTCGGTATCCATATTTGCTTTTCTCTTCTCTCATGATCAAGATATTTATTCTCAAGCTCGCCTTCGTTAAATCCACCACTTAACATATCAACTCACGCTCCTTTACTCACTTCACAATGGCGACCCCAGCTGCTACTGCTCCCACTCAGAACACCTGGTCCAACTCCTTCTGGGAGTTCTGGAACCCCATTGACACATGTACGAGCCATAGCCTTCGCCATCATTACCAATGAGAGTTGAAACTAACAAGAGTGCTTTCTTCCCCAATCAGGTTTGATGGCATGGTGCTGCCCATGTGTTCTGTTTGGTAAAACACAGGCCCGTCTTGAAGACCCCGAGCTGAAGGAATACAGCCCTATCAATGACAACGTCTGTCTCTCTCTTTCCATTCACCCTTTTTCACGATATCCCTGTATACGCTGCTATCACTTGCAAGGAGTGTAAACTAACCAAGCACACTATCACAGTGTCTAATTTGGTGCGGTCTCTCCTGCTGCGGTGCCAACTTCCTCATCCAAACCAAGAAGCGCGACGAGATGCGCAAGAAATACGGTATTACCGAGACCCATTTAGAGCCATTCCTCAAGATGGAGCACGGAGATATCAAGAAAAAGCACAATGTTGAGGGCTCAATGGTGGAGGATTGTCTGGGCGCGTTCTGCTGTCGTTGCTGTGGCCTCATTCAGGAAGAAAAAGAGGCTCTCATTCGACAACAGGGACCGAACGCCAGTGGATATCAAAAGTCTCAAGGGATGGAGTATAATAATGCCTAAAGCCCAAGTGAGGTGATAAAAAGCGTCTATTTACTGGAGGATAGATACCCCTTTGATGTTGCTTACCTTCGTTGAGATATTTCTTTATTTTCTTTTCTTGCTACGACTATCAATTTTATTAAAATAATTTTAAGAAAAGGTTTTAATCAATATTTATGATTTGGATTATATCGCTCTGCTTTAGGTGGTAGTGTACCACGTGCCTAGTCCGGTCCTATAATGATCTTGCATGTTCACAAGGTAAGGTACCCTAACAACTCGTTAAATCTGGGTTTAGTATGGATAACTATATATTTCCAGAGAAGTTGAAGGTAGTCGAGAGGCTAAATAACACATCATTTGCTCCACCTTTCCACTTGAATATTTTATGTCATATACCCCTACGCTCATTTATTGCCTACTAAATAATCAAAAATAGCACACTCAATTAGCTGTATATTGAGGGTTATTTCAATCATAGATAAGCACCTACTGTACTAGGTACCTATCAATCGGAATAGGCGATATTATTGGTGGATGATGGACCCACCGGAGGAACTGTTACTGTATTTAGCCGAGTGGGCTGAGGCACTGACAACGGAACCCAGTTCTACCTACTCCGAGTACTACCTTCTTCTTACCTGCCTTCTATTATCCCCCATCTCTAGCGAAATACCAGCAATGGAGTTCAAAATCGAACCAGCCACCCCGGATGATGCAGCAGAATTGGCAGAGGTGTTCTTGAAAGCTTTCTCTGACGACTTCAACCAGCGTCTCTTCCCCCCAACCGACGATGTGCGTGCCTGGTACATCGAGCAATTCAGGAGGGATGCGGAAGAGGCGGTATCGAAGGGAACGATCGCCCTGTTGAAGGCAGTTTCTATCGGCGATACGCCGGTCATTGCCGCATTTGCCAAATGGAAACTTCCGGGGGCTGTCCATGCGAAACCTGAGGAGGGAGGGGAAACGCATCATATCTCTTGGCCCCAAAGCTCGGACTCTGCTCTCTGCGATAGTTTCTTCACCGCAATGGAACAGGAGCACGAAAGGGTAATGGAGAACAAGAAACACTACTGTGAGGACCTGAAATAACCTGTTCGGAATTTATCGTGATCTGCACTGTGCGACAGCTGACATTACACCGATGGGTAGATCTCGACATGCTGGGGACAAATCCCGACTTCTCTCGTCTTGGGCTGGGCGCAAAACTTCTTAATTGGGGCTTGGCTCGTGCTGATTCAGATGGGGTGCTAACATTTTTAAACTCCTCACCATATGGGCAAAACCTGTATTCCAAACATGGCTTCCAGGCGATTCGAAAGTACGAAGTTGCCCCTGGATATTTCCAGACTTCAATGCTGCGACCAGCTCTAACGACGGAAGATGAGGCTAAATAGATAACGTATGTACAATTATTGAAGAAGGTGATTTTAGCGCCTAAAAAAAGACAAAAAAAAAAAAAAAACTATAATCTAGACCTAGGGAGTCTGCGGAAAACGAATTAATGTGAAAAAGGTTGGCTTATTTTCTCCATCGCCTCTTCGCGCGTGAATTCTCCAATGCGGTTTCCCGCCATTTCCACAGCCCTACAACTGTAGCGATAGGCCCCACAATTATGAAACCGAAAATAATCATGGCCAAATGAAGCAGCGGATGACCTCCGATAATGTGCGTGCGGTACAAGTCATAGACTGTGAAGCAGCACCACGTGGTGATAGTGAGGAATGAAGAAACCAGCTTTAGAACATCGAATGGCAATGTGGTAAGTGAAATAAGACGGCTCCTAGGCACGAGTGTCAATACCTGGACCCCGAATGTAATATGCATGGTGCTAGATATGAAGAAAAGCAAGTTGTAGAATCCCGACAAATGCGGCAAGTCTAGGGTCCCGTATAACACCGCGGAGAGGCTGGAGCTACCTAAATTCTGCTTAGAGAGTGTAACCCCAACAAACGTGAGAGTAGGTAGCCCCAAGTGTGCTGTGAACCACATTGCGTCGACGGCAGTTGTAGAAATTCCGAGCTGCGGGTTTAAATTAAGGGCAACTGGCAGCATATATGCCATGACAAACGCGAGAGGGAGCGATGCAGCCGCCCTGGGATCGATAGCTCTCGGGTTTGGATAGTAAAAGGGCCGGTGCCTACTTTCAAGAATGAAAAGCGCGAGGTAAATCGGAACGACAACATCCCAACCAAAGAAAGAGGAAGAGATTATATATGGTATGGCACTGGTGGGCACAAAATATTATGCATTGCATTTGTCTATGGGGAATTTGAAGACACATACCTTGTGAGGGTGCTTCCAAAGATTCCTGGGCGGTAGGACTCAATGGTCCAGAGAGCGTTCACTGCCATCTTCGAGATGACGGTAGTTGCGACGCCTAAGTTATCGAGACTCGCTTTGTCGGATTGAATCATGTGGTATGGCGGTGCGACCTGACTAAGAAAAGCGACAACAAGCATAGCCAGGATCCAGAAGACCGTTGCTCGAAGCGGACGAGTCCCTGGACGGACAAATACGTCCTGGTCGAGTGTAACAATCCCTGGGCGTGAAGGCTTTGGTAGATATTTGAGAGTGTGCGCTGGAGAACACACCGAGATGAGTCTGGGAACTAGCTTGTCAAGACTTGCTTTTCCTATGACTTTCAGATTCAAAAACTCCAGGAATGGTGTCTCGAGAGCTTCGAGACGCTGCAATTGGTGGGCGCTTTCTGCCAATAATTTAGCACGTGGCTGTCGTCTCCGCTGAAAGGTAGAAAAAGCCGTGCCAATCATGGCATTAGTTGGATGGAGGTTTGTATCTAGTATTTCTCTCAATAGGTCTGCAAGCAAAGCAGCATCCTCAATAGCAGAGTTTCCTCCATTTCCGGTCAGAGGATTCATCTGTGTTTTGGTTAACATTGTTGACGATTGACAACTGGCGTGACGCAAGGACTATTGAGCGGCGGCCAGTGATGCGTTGTGTCGAGATTCAACACCACGATGGGCATATAGAACAGTTAACAGAAGAAAAAAGCCACGTACCTTATGAAAAGAATCCCCAATTAAAATTGCCCGTTTATAAAAGCACTTCTCTAAGACATATTCCTCCAGTGGAACTAGAACTGCTTGGTTACTTTTCTTGTAAACATCGCCGAAAGTAAGACCAGGAAAAAGGATATCGTTCTCGCATTGTGCGGCGGTATTCTTCAGGTCCTCAGAGGTGTACCGGGGAATGGAGGTATGGGAGGTCTTTTCTGGATTCTTTATAAATGCAAAGTAGTACAGCTTCTGTCCAACGGCTGTTTGGTACAGGTAAGAGCGGTTCTTGTGAAACGTTTTGAACCCTGTATTTGCAGGGATGCCTTCGCGAGAGTGTGAAATGCCGAATATACACCTATAGGTGCATGTGATTGCTGGGATACATGGTGAGCTTGTCAAGTAGATTTCAAATGAGTTGCATACTTACACTTCTCCATTCTCGCACTTCCGTAGGCAGAGCATTCTGACTCTGCAATCCTCCAAATTTCCTTTCTCGTCTGACTGTGTACTCCATCTGCGCCAACTAAAATATCGCCCTTAAATGTCACACCGTCCTTTGTGGTGACCCTCACTGCTCTATCTAATTGCTCGATTGTGGAAAGTTGAGAAGAAGTATAGACCTTGGATTTATCCCGTAGGTTATCATAAAGGATTTGAACCAACTCGCGACGATCTAGGAAACAGAAATTGTATCCCGTGCTTCACCGTATTAGTATAGTATCACCGACAGGATTGATTTGTTTAGACGTACAGCTCGGCCAGTACCTCCCCGAAGTGCTCATGAGAGTTGAGTAGGTCACCATTTGGGCCAAAAGTGCGCATTCCTTCGACATATTCGCTCAAGGCCTCAACTCGCTGGAGAACTCCCAGCTGATCTAGTATTTGGCAGCCGTAAGGTAAAACGCCGATGCTGGCGCCCAGTTGGGGGGCAATACGCTGATGCTTTTCAAGAAGGACATAGTTAAAACCATATCTTTCAAGTATGTTTGCCAGGGTCAAGCCTGCAACACTTCCTCCAATGATAATGACAGTGAGTGGATCCATGATAATGATAGGCTGGTGCAAGTTATCAAAGAATCACTAGGAGAAATGCTGGATACTGGACCTTGGGCATAGAACGGGAGGTTCTTTCCCTTTATATTCCGTAGGCATCTACCCTTGCATTGACTGAGTTACTAGCCGGCTACTATGTGCTCAATTCATATTCCGTGCGGGAAATGCTAGACTGAAAATCTCCGACGGACCAAATACATCCTTCCTAAATAGGGACCTGAACCGGAAACTGTGGACCTAATTAAGCACTTCAGTTTTTATATGCATGAACGTTGAACAACGACCCGCTCCCCTTGTGATGTGCCTTACTTCCGCTTCTCTGTCCGGACGGGAAGTGCACACACACTTTCCTGATTGGGGACTTGAGCGCCACTCTATCACCGCTGACTCAGCGGATAGGGATGTTAACTAACTAGTTATGCATTAGTTGCATTCCCCTTTATGTATGTACATGTCCAATAGACTTGTGTCATGCATTAGTAGTTCCTACAGGTACCTTAGGTAGGGTACGGTCAGGATTTTGATAAGAAGGAAAACATATGTCAGAAAGAAGTTTATTTTTACCGAGATGCGCCAGCGCATGAACATAGACAATGAAATCTCCCTAAACTCGTCACTGCCGAAGGAAAAATGACCAACTAGCGAAAAGACTAGACACTCAAGGGTCATTTAATATCCTGAGAGAACGATCCGGTCCCACTTCCACTAGTGCGAATCAGGAATATTCGCAAATATGAGGTTATTCTCAACAGCCACCTGATGGCTCCAGGCGTTAAAATCCAAATCATCCACTATCATGGCATCCGGTAGTTGTGTATCACCGCAGCTTCCCTCGGCAGGATACAATATATGCATTTTCATTTGAGGTGGAGGCCCGAGTGAGTCTGTCAAACACGATACCTGATTTGGGAGCTGTTCACAGGAAGGGTTCCCTGATGGAGGGTCTGAGGGGCTTGAGCCACTGTATGCCAGGCTTGCACTCCCAGGACTCCCAGTCGGACTGGACATACTTCCTTGAAGATTCTCTGTTGTCACTCGAAGGACCCGGTCTGTTCCATTCCCTGCCATTGAACGAGGTTTATCGAAGCCCATGGTTTGCATAGCGTGTAATATCTCACCGACTTTCGCTTCAAGGTCACAGACACGTCGGTCTAAATTTATTGAAGCCGTCGGGCTTGGGATTTCATTGGACCTATCAAATATACTCTCACTATTGTGTATCTCTGATAGCACCGTCATGGAAGTACCAAAACTATTGCCCATGAGAGTTGATGAAGCCGATGTTGAGAGTAATTCTGTAGTCGACGATTCGGAAAAGTCCTGCCCAATTTGTGCCAACTCAGAGGAGACTGCAGTGTTGAGCATAGATAGACGAGACCTATCATGGTTCCTTAAATCTTTAACTTTTGTTAACTAGTCTGTTTGCCTGAAGCTTGATCTTTCGGGAAAGGGTGGTTTGCTTACAGGGATTCCGAGGGACAGAACCAAGTCCGAATCTAGCAGCCCATATGATGGTCCACCGGTCTTCTTGGTTTGTGGATGGGTGAACAACACATTGATTCTCATGGGATTCATTCTCAGCTTTGCTGGAGAACGGAAAAAAACATTTCCTACAGCAATATTCTTTGTGTACGCGCTCCAAATGTTTTCTATCCTTCAAGTGAGCACGATAAGAAACATCCCCATTTGGCTCGATGAGGTATACACTCACATTAAATAAGAGATAAATTTGAACCCTGTTGACTGACAGGTTTTATATGTCGGGTCATCACCGCAGTATTTAGCTGGGTCAAACTTATGATAGACACAAGCAAATTGTCGTTTATGTTTAACCCTGCTGGGCGATACCGATCTCTTCCGCTTTCGTCCCTGATTATCGTCGTCATTGTCGTCACTGTCGTTGTCATCGTTTCCACGGAGGTGGCGAGATTTACCCGACCCTTGATAATCACGAGCATCAGGAGCTGAGGGTAGCCCCGAGGAAGTCCCAGAGTCACACATAGTTGCCTGTCTTCCATTACTTGGAGTGGTTGGCTCGGTTGACGACTGGTTATATCCGTCATATCTGTGACAGCTGCGTCCCCGCCACGATGTTTGAGTTGCCTGGTCACGAGTGAGTTTCAACTTCGGGCCAATAGATGGAGGTCCTGGTTTTGCGCTTTCTGATGGTGAAATTGGAGAGACTGTGATAGCAGTGTTTTCACTGGATGAAGGCATTGTGTTGGGGGTAGAGAGTACAAAATTTGGATTCTCTGCCGATGTAACGGGTGACACCGTAATCTCGATGTTACTGCTGGAGCCCGCAATTGTGCGAGAACCGGCATAAGGCTCGGCTCCACAATACACGGATCTTTGTCCATGTTCGTAAGATTTGTCAAGCGAACCGGCTTGGGCATTGCATACTGGAGGAGCGAGATGCAAACCCCAATGTCTCCCCCCCTGAATAGATGACGGCCATGACGCGCAAGAGGGGGCAGGTGAATGGGATGGAACTAGAGTTGAACTGGATATGCTTGATGGGCACATGTTATTATAATGAGTGGCTAATTCAATGGGCCTCCTTGGAGACTCAGGCTCAACATAGGGACCTTGTGCGGGCATTTCGCTAACAACGTTGGACTCCAACTCATGAGCAGGACTGTCAAGGGGGCTGAGCTGATCATCATATCCATTTCCGGGTTCTTTCTTGATGCACGTCCACTTGCTGCTCTTGCTTTTCCCTTTATGGATCTCAATACAAGGTCCAAAGTCCGAACTATGCATGAGTTGCCAAGCGACCTCTTGTTCCCATCTATCCGGATTTTGGCGATACCATGGGTCTTGTTTCATGATATCTTTACAAATTCCATTAATCGAACGCCGTTGACCGGGGCTTCCTGTAATAGACTTTCTAATGAGAGCTGCATAGTCCTCATTTGGGCACCGATCATTCGTGGAGCATGAGTGGGTGGTGAGACTGAATTCTGACAGTGTGTTGCCGGCCTTGCTGTAAGGACCTTTGAGACTGGTTGTACTGTTGAGCAACCGCTTGATAGTACGCCGCAGGCTTTTCTTGGCTGGAAAGGACTCTCCAGCAGTCTATAATCGAAGGTCAGTATAGCTTAAGGGGGGGAAAAAAAAAAAAAAAAAAAAAAGAGAAGTGCGAGGAGAATTACTAGATGCAAGTGATCTTTCTTCATCCACCTATGTGTTCCTCCGTGAGAATATGCAAAAGTTGTGGTATGAGAACTCTCTAGCCGGTCGAGCCATTGAGGAACATCCCATCCGGGCCGCGCTGAGCGTGTAGTTAGTGACGTATAGTCCATACTTTGTAAGAGGCGAAATCAATTCCCAGATGAGGAGTAATGGTATTTAAAAGGAAATTGAACCTTGATTCCCAGGTTTAAGGAAGAGCGAAACGTCAACCTCTCCTCCCCATTTCACAGCGAAGCTGTCACCCTTTTCTACCCTCCCACCAAGCTCCCCCTTCCAGCATATTGCCCTCTTGCATTTGGCAACTGCCAACAGCAGCCTCATCTTGCAAGGATATGTAAGCAGGGGGACTTGGCATCAGCGGACAGCTCTCAGCAATAGACCAATGATGTCTTAATTGATTTGGCAAATGTCTATGAGATTCGGCAAATGCCGATGGAAATTTTGGAATGATGGTCCCCGGTAAGCCATAAACATGATGTCGTGGTTGCGCTTAAAAGGTAGGCTACCTGGGCCATATTTTTTCTTCGCAAAAATCCCAAAACAGAGTGGCATTTCTCATTTTCAAATTCAGCATAACCTGAAGCTCTTTCCTGACGTGAGGTACTCTGTCGCAGACGTCTAAGCAGCAATCATGGCGTATCAAATGCTACCATTTACGTATCCCGAAAATGTTCCTTCGTCTTCCAACCATGTGCATATGGGACACCCTCTGACCAGCCCTATGAGATCCAGCCCTATCAATATCCATACGAGCGGCTTTGACTCAGATCGTGTGGCTCAGTGGACTAACTTTGCTCGATCGGCCAGTCGGCTGGTCTATGAGAACCCATTACCACGCGAATTACACAGCCACGATGGGCATTTGGGGGCCGAATTGACAGGAACAGAGACCAGTTCGCGGGCCCCTGCAGTGGCAGTCTCTGCCCAGAGTCTACAGTATGAGCTTGTTGCAACAGCGTTTGTGCCCCTCCCCAGCCTGGTGTTGTCATACATCTACAACCCCCGACTAAATTCCTGATGCAGGTCTGTCCGGCTTGAGTGCAGATGGCAAGGTTGCACATATGCGGGCCAGTTCAACCGTGTCGGGGATTTACTACGGCATATTCGGCAGCTCCATTTGACTCCCGGCCAATATCGATGTCCTCTCGATGAACACTGTAAGCCCTTTAACCGCCGCGATAACCTGCGCTCTCATCTCCGTCGCGTCCACGGTCGCCAAGCCTGAGGCATTCTCGATCTGGGGGGGGGAAATACTGGAGGGCGGGGCGGGGCACTTTGAATCCCTTTGAGATGATTACATCCCATCAGCCTGGAACTGCGACGCATGTAGATCATGACTCGTACAAATTTCAGCAGATAGAGCCGTAATAGCAATGGTAACGAACATTCGGAATTAACATTACTGAACTTCGTTCCATAATAATAAGATCGGTGCAGCGAGAAGTTGAATCCATTTTTTGATGGGGTGCGGGAAGTGGGGCGGCAGAATATGAAGGCGGTTAGGCATCACGAACCTTTTTGACCAAACTAGAGGAGGGACATCCCATGGAGGTAAAGGTAGTACTATAGTGTTAGATACTGTACTTATGGATGAGGGCCACCTCAGTTTGCAAATGGTACTTTATCAACCAATCTAGTTTGAGACAGAAGCAGTTTAGCTCTTACAACTTCTCCGAGCCCCAGTAATTCATCACCTGCTCCGTTGTGAAGGTAGAAAATGCCTCAAGTCACCTCGCAGAATGGGAATACAGGGCGTGGGCCAATCAAAGGAAGTCACTGCTCACATGGGCCTCAGGTGAGCTGGCAGTGCATAGCTAGGCCCCCGCGCCTTGACTGACCGAGGGACTGGATGCTAGGCTGGGGGGGTGCGGGGTGCTCTCTGTTTGACTTTTGAGACTGGAAACTCAATTAGATAAAACCAGATAGAACAGCCAACTTCTCAAGCTCTATTTGAAATCAAAGGGTGGTCACCTACCCAAGTCGACACATGGACAAATATATCTTTCCCAGCTCGCCACAGAGTAACCCAGAGGCCGTTGTGCAGGGCCCTACTTATCGCTTTACCCTCCTGACTGACCGCTTACTACGATACGAATGGGCAGAAGATGGACAGTTTGAGGATCGCGCATCCACCTTTGCCATCCACCGCGACTTTCCCGTCCCCAAATTCCGCATCATCGACGGAGACAACCTCGATATCATCACTGATCATTTTCACCTTAATTACACCAAGAAAAAGTTCAGTCCGGAGAGCATCATCGTTCACTTCAGCGGAAGTGTGATCAAGTATGCGAGCGCATGGCGGTTCGGCACCCATCCAGACAACCTGGGTGGCACGGCACGGACGCTGGATGGTGTCAACGGACGCTGCGATATGGGAGATGGAGTCTTGTCTCGGTCGGGATATGCCGTGGTGGATGATACTAAGTCCATGTTGTTTGACGGAGACGGATGGGTGGCTGAGAGACGTCCGGGTGCACGCAGTGACGGATATCTGTTCTGCTATGGACATGACTATAAGGCGGCCCTGAAGGACTTCTACAAACTGTCGGGGAAGCAGCCCGTCCTGCCACGTTATGTGCTAGGCAATTGGTGGAGTCGATACTATGCCTACCACCAAAAGGAATACGTCCGGCTGATGGACCAATTCCGTGAACATGATATTCCAATGTCTGTAGCAGTCGTTGATATGGACTGGCATCTTGTTTCAGACAAGCGAGTACCCCACGCAGGCTGGACAGGATACACCTGGAACCGAGAGCTTTTCCCTGACCCGGTTGCTTTCCGGGAGGACCTCCACAAGCGGCGTCTGAAGATCACACTCAATGATCATCCCCACAGCGGGGTTTATTCTTTCGAAGATGCGTACGAGGAGATGGCACAGTTTATGGGTCGCGACACCACCGAGAAGGATCCCATTCTTTTTGACCCAACCGACCCTCTCTTTATGCAGGCGTATCTGGGGATTTTGCATAGACATCTGGAGCAGACAGCGTGTGATTTCTGGTGGATTGACTGGCAGCAGGGTCCGTGGTCTAAGATTCCAGGGTTTGATCCCCTGTGGTTGCTGAATCACTTCCAGTATCTTGACTCGAAGCTCCACAACAAGAAGCCTATGATCTTCTCCCGCTATGCCGGCCCCGGGAGCCATCGATACCCAGCAGGCTTTTCCGGTGATACTATTATATCCTGGGCATCTCTTGCCTTCCAACCCGAATTCACGGCCACTGCATCCAACATTGGATACGGGTGGTGGAGTCACGACATTGGTGGCCACATTCATGGTGGCCGGGATGATGAGCTAACCGCGCGGTGGGTGCAATTGGGTGTGTTCTCTCCGATCATGCGCCTCCACTCCAGCACTTCGCGCTGGATGTCCAAAGAACCGTGGCTGTACAGCCCGGAATGCGAGTCGGTAATGGCGCAATTCATGCGGTTCCGACACCGACTCATTCCTTACCTTTACACTCACAACATATTAGGCTCACAAGACGGCGAGCCACTCGTGCAACCGGTATACTGGACATACCCGGACTGTGGTGAGGCCTATCGCTTCCGCAATGAATATTTTTTCGGACCACAGCTCCTGGTAGCCCCCATCGTGCAGCCTCGCGATCCACGGACCAAATTAGCCTCGGTGAAGGCATGGCTGCCTCCATCAGGGCGATACGTTGATATCTTCACGGGAACCGTCTATGATGGGAATCGTCAGATTACCTTCTACCGGCCATTAGAACAGTATCCAGTGCTCGCGCCGGAAGGTGCCATCATTCCGTTAGATGCAGATCTTGTGCCGCAAAATGGGTCCCTAAACCCAACTGGCTTGGAGATCCTTGTGGTCGTCGGCCAGGATGGCAAGGCGAGCATCATTGAGGATCCAGATGATGACATTGAGCGGCCCAACCGGAGACAGGAAGCCCAAAATGACAAAAAGGACCGACAGTCGACGATCAAATGGGACCAACATGCGGGAAACCTGTCGGCAATGCTGAGCAGGCAATGCAATTCCACTGGTGGGAATAATATCGGCTGGACATTCCGGTTCCTTGCTGTGGCTGAGCTCCCACCGGCCCTTAGTGTTGTTGTGAATGACTTGGATGTGACTGAAGCGGCGACCGTCACAATCGATGGGTACCCACAGGTACCTAGTCTCCTTGTTAAGCTTCCTGAAACGATAGCCCGTGTCGACGGGTTTGCCTCAGTCGTCATCAGCCTTGGACCATGTCCACAGCTAACAGTCATTGACCCCCGATCGCGCGTGGAGGACCTCCTCCTACACTTCCAGGCGGACTTCGAGGTGAAAGATCGTATTTGGAGTCAGATTGCGGGTGGACAGAAACGACCCATAAATACGATTGTCGGATCCCTGCAGTCGCTAGAGTACGATGAGGTGATCATCGGTCCTATTTTAGAGCTTATATTAGCCGACTGTCGCCTCCTAGATTTGTGGGAAAAGGGATTCTAGTTGTGCAGCCGTATATACGATACAACAAGCCTTTAAGTATACTATACAATGCAATCAAAATTCAACAATTTAAAGGCTCCCTAATTATAATAGCTGCATTAGTGTTACGCCAAAAATACTAGTACTAGGATCTAAAACATCGCTAGGGATAGCAGTATTCCCCATGCCAAACCCTGAACTGTCTAGGCTACTTGCTCCCTACCTAGCATTTAGAGTCTGACTCCACCCTGGAGATGCATTTTCGCACACAAAAGTCAAGAGAGCAGTATAGGCTCTACCAGGGCCAATGTCTACAGGGGGAGGACAGCGGAGGCGGCTGAAGAAGTAATTGCGATCATGATAAGTAATCTATACATGTCGTTATAAGTACCTCCCTACCTACCTAGATACCTATCAACAAGATACTCAGACGACATCTTCCTCCTTCCACATCCAGCTACCCTCCCTTCGTAATTCGCCGTTGCCTTGAGGCGCCACAGAAGGGGAAATACATAAATCTCCTGAGCTCCTTTCCCTTTCACCATTGGACATATAAATATTGGTTGAACTAGTATTAGTTCACTTGGCAGGCTATACATTAGCTTCAATTCATTTCAAAGTGCATTACTAATGGTATTATTTGAGAAGGTAACTTTGAGGAGCAGACATCTTTTTTTACACAAGTCTCTTTGATGAGACTTGAATAATTTTTTGTTGTCGCTTTCTCCTACATCGACGTATACTTTGATCAAGAGCACACCTGATTAATCTGTAAGGATCTAAAATTGGATGGCAATGTCCGCACGAACACACCCACAAGAACAGAGGACAATGACAGTCAATGTGACTAAATATAAAGGCTAGAGCGCTTGGCGAAAAAAATACACGTCGTTCATTGGACATGATCCAAAAAGCGCATGCACTCGACCGAGCCTAGTGTGCCCTGGTTCGCATGGAGAGGGAAAAGATTAGCCCTTCACAGCCCCCAATATGCACCTGTCCCTCCTAGCCTCCCCACCTTAGTCTCCAGGAAGAACAAGCTTGCGTTTTGGGTGAGTCGCAAGAATGGAGGGAAAAGAGTAAAGCAGGAAGCAGGAAATAGACGTAAGAATAAAGAAGATATGTTTCTCTCAGAGAGAGAGGATAAGGGCAACAAGACAAGACAACGATGAATCAACCCCAAATCAAAGCAAAGGGACAGCAGTTTCGGATCTTAACCCAAAGAGTACACCCCAAAGGCTGCCGGGGCGAGGCTTTGTTTTTAATTAATTAGTTTAGTAGCTTTAGTTCATGCAGCGAGACAATCCACAAAGATAAAAAGACTCTCGACCCTGCACCATCCCCCCCTTCTCTGCTCCCCTATTCTGCTCTCCTGTCAGTTCGTTGAGCGTTCAGCGATCATGGCTCGCGAGCCAGCAGAGCAATATTTACTGCCTCCTCTACACTTCGAGCATATTTCTACGTGGAGTCCCTTCGAGGCGGGCCCGCCTGTGGATGGTGGAGCTCCCCAGGACCGTGCGCCACCGATCGGCCTCGGCATTCATGCTCCTCCAGAGGATGGAAAGTCAAAAGGCCATTACCGGAGTGAAAGCAATCTCACTACTGACACCCAGGTCACCGAAGCTGACATTTCCGACCGTCCATCACGGTATGGCGGATCCGAAGCGACGCTGCTAGACAAGCAGCTCCACCACGACCATTCACCTGAAGTACGCTGTCCGACCAACAAAACGATCGTCCATCGCCGGCTGTCATGGATCCCTATTACCATCATCGTCCTCGCGACCTACTCCACCGTGTTCTCGGGCATATATCTTGTTGTCGCCTGCCTAAAACCTCACTATGGTCGGTTCATCGGTGCCCACGGACGAGTGGCGCCCTCGACGGCGAGTCTCCTCAGCGCTCTCTTCGCGAAAACAATTGAGCTCGCCTACGTCACGGTGTGCGTCGCATTTCTAGGACAGGTGCTGACCCATCGCGCGCTCATGAAGGGTTCACGGGGGATTTCTATCTCTGACATGTCAATGCGTCTGTGGATCATGCAGCCCGGGTCGATGATCGTACACTGGCAGAGTCTGCGCTACTCGGGTCTCACTATATTGGGTCTTATTACCCTCACTGCGACCTTGGTGGCCATGCTGTACACAACAGCAGCGCAAGCTCTAGGTAGGTCTTCACGCCAATCCTGCAAACTCTCATCGCGATCCCCTTGACTCACGGCAACGGTCTACAATAGTATCCCCCAAGCTCGTGATGGGCTCCATCGAGGCAAAAACTCTCTACAGCGACGTTTACACGCAGTGGGCCAACCCTTTCTATATCAAGGCGCAGTGCGATACGCCGATCCCAATCACGATGGATGCGTTGAATCGTAACTCGACGTGTCTAGACTTGGAACATGCCGGCCAAGCATATCACAACTATCAGGCCTATCTGAAGGCGTGGACCGTAATCGCGAGCGACACAAACCACAGCACACCGTCCCGCACGAGTTTGGGCCACCGACCTCGTCCAACGGGCTCGATACACGATAACACCACCATCACGGGGACCTGGATTGACCGGATGGATATGACCGAACTGTCGCACAAGTACGGACGCCTGGTAATCAACGTGACAGCTGCCATGCCTCACGCGGGTGTCATAGAAGCGACCACAAACGCGCTAAATCGTATCAAGCACCCGCCCGACCTCTCCGGCGAAGGCAACTACGTGATTGAGGCCTCGGTGCCATCGCCCGCCGTCAACGTGCTCTGTGTCGGCATGAACAGAAGCGAGCTCACCCCGCTTGTGTACCGGGAATGGCCACAAGGTAAAAAGTACTTTAACCCCGTGGAATGGACCTTGAGCCAGCCAGGGAACATCCCCGAGTTTCCAGGTTGGTTGAACCGCACCGTCGTCGACGATATCTTCGGGTTCGGACCTCTGTACGGCCAACGACCCCCCGTCTTTGGGAAATTCCCAGGGCAATACGACACCCTCCTCAACACGACAGGCTACTGGCCCGCGAATGCCATCTATCTCCTTGGAGCGAGCCCGCCAGGCATCGACCCCGAATACATCATGTGCGCGCTAAGAGCCAAACAAACGCCACATTGCTCCACCCACTACGAAGTGTCCGGACACGGGGCCCAATTCAGTACGCGATGCGAGGATCCAGATAATCCCCTACAATATAGCAATCGGGTACCTGATGCGCAGGACGGAATATGGAGTGGCGACTGGAAGAACGTTGCGGCCGAATGGGCGACCTCGCTGAGTCTTGGAACGGGTATCACGAACGGGCGAGCCAGCAACTCCCATCTACTCATGCAGCTCATCCCGAGAAACTTCTCACTCGACCCCAGACTCCCCTCAATTAGCGAGGCTCTCGCCGTCATGGCTGGCAACACACTGATCATGAGCTCGACCGATGCCCCCTTCGTCACATACTGGACGCATGAGAACGCCTCCCTAACTGAACCGGACGTGCAGAGTTTCCCTGCCACCGTGCAAGTGGTTGAATATGCCTCTGGTGGCACGGAGGCATGGCAGGGCATCTTTTACGTGATTCTCACCTTCGCGTTCATCACTAGCGCCATTTGTCTCGCTTTCATGCTTGTTGAAGTGCGCGGGCGCCAGTTGACCGATTTCACGGAGCCCCAGAACCTCTTCGCATTGGCAATGAATAGTCCCGCGACAACACGGTTAACAGGCGCGTGTGGAGGTGGTCCTCAGGGGCGTCAACTCGGTGAGCGGTGGTATGTGGCCATGGAAGAAGACGACCAGCATTATTACATCCGGACCAAGGCAGAGGAGGGCACACCCTTAATCCCAACTACACATAATAATAAACATAATAAACAGTTTGCGCCGGTGCCGCTGGACGATATAGAGGAGGGACGAGATAGTCTTAATGCGAGTGGGCGGAGTGCGACCAGTCCGGCGATGGCAGAGTATCGACGGTTGTCGGCAAGAAGGAGTTTCCTGTCACGGTGGTATTAATTAATTTTTTTTTTGTATGATTAATGTTGAACATGGATACGTAATACAATGTGAATGTGAATCACTCATGACAAAGGGAAGTACTCATTAGACAGACTTAGTCAATAGATTGACTCTATTCCATTGTTGGCTAAATATCTCCTTCCTTTCTTTTTTACTTCCCTCGGCATATCCTCCTATCCATTAAAGACTAACTGGCCCTTCATATGTGTGTATGTGTACTACAAATGAGTAGAGTCGACCGGCGCAAGCCCTCCCAACTTGAAGTATCCCGGTTGCAAAGTTTGAAAAACTTGTTTAGGATCATACATTTCCGCAACATGCCGCAGCCTCGCCTGATTGATCTCCCCATACCCGGAGACCGGATCCTCAAACATACTGGCATAGTTCATGTAGATATACTCGCTGTACAGCCCGAGGGCCTTCGCCCGGGTCATCACCGCATCCCAATAATCGTTCACGAAGCGATATACGCGGGCGTCGTCGGCAGCATCAGCCCACCAGAACGAGATGTGAAGAATATGGATCGGTCCGTCTTCAACGTTAAGACCGAGGGTGTTCCCACCATGTTGAGTCATATGTTGTAAGATTGGGCGTGTGATCGCCTGATAGATAAGGTCAGGGTTGGCGCCGGCAACATCAGCGACCTGTGGAAGGACAGCGTAGAAGTGTTTCACAGCCCAAATTGCGAAGGCTTCGTTGAGACGAACAGATCGCGTGGAGTACATTTCGCGGAGACCGTCTGGGTTTACGGACTGGATGTAGTCGGCGTATTCGACGAGGGTGCGGGCAGTTGATATGTCTGTGAGCGCTGGGATGACCCGGTACGGCTCGAAGATGGGCGGATTGGGGTTATCCTCTACATAGGTGAGCTCTGCAGACGCGATGTTCATGCCCTGTGTATGGAGGAAGGCAACGTAATGCTGGGCGTTGCCGTCGTCGGCGGCATTGTTAATGACATCCACAAAGGCTCGGGTTACATTGGGGACTTCAGTTTCGGCAAAGACGCGTGTGGTTCCTTGGAGTGTGCCACTAGGGATGGTGAAGAGGTTGAATTGGGTGACGAGACCTAGATTGTTTCCGCCACCGCGGAGGGCCCAGTAGAGGTCGGGATGGTCTGTTTCACTGGCTGTGATGATGGCACCGCTAGCAATAATGACTTCGAAGCTTTGAACGTTGTCCAGGGCCCATCCGTAGAGGTTGGAGTGGAAAGAGATTCCACCGCCAGTGGTAAATCCGCCGACTCCAATATTGGAGGCACGACCGCCAACCACGGCGAGTCCGTGTGATTCGAGTGCGCGATAGACATCTCCCCAGGTGTTTCCTGGTCCGATGGAGGCCACTGTCTTGTCAGGGTTGAGGTGGACCTCATTGAGATCCCGGAACATAATTGTGATGCCGTTAGGGCTGCTAGATGCGCCAGCAAAGGCTGCATGGCCGCCACTTTTCGCGGCGAAGGGACAGTCCGCCAGACGGGACAGCAGCACAACTGTCGAGACATCGTGTTTTACTCTGGGGAAGAAGATGCAAGCAGGCTGGACTTCAGCCTGTTGAGCCGACCAGTACGATGCCGTGACATTTTCATAAAGGGTTGTGTTTGGCGCCAATACGCGGTCTTGTCCGTATCCGTGGCTCAAGGCTTGACACTATATCGCGTTTAAATTTTGACTGGTTGGGGAAATCGGGCGTGGGAGGGAGGAGGGGAGATTCAACTTACGGCAGCGTGGCAATCTGACAACGCATCGAATGCAGACACGTCGATCCCCCGCTCGGCCAAGAGAGTCGCCAGATCGACATCAACAGAGCTTGTGTGCGCCACCACTACCACCAACAGCAACAGCGTCCAGACAAATCGCCACATCACTCACGAATCGCGATTGGGTTCAGAATTTTTGCAAAGGGGGGGAGAAAAGAGTTAAGAGCGATGAAGAATATCTCTAGAACCTCTCGAGTATTTATGTTCGAGTCATGAATCCTTCCAGCAACGGTGAGATGTCAAGCTGACAGGAGATCGTCTCTCGCTAGCAAGGGTGGCCAAGCTTTCCAGCTTGCATTCTCCACACTTCACATGCAATGAGGGCGTCATTACTTTTGTGGCCCCCTTGTTGCAGCCTGTGGGATCCCTTTTAGCTCTTTTGTGGTTGTCGCTTAAAGACGACTATCAAGTTCCTGTTCCTAAGTTTTCTCGGATGAATTAGACTTCGAGTCCTATTATGGGAGCTTTCGATCTACAAGTAGTCGGGTATTAGTGCGGAAAGCTGTTCGAAGAATAGTGAGACTTGGTGATGAAGAGGCATCCGATGGTCACCTGGCTTCGGGTCGCTGGGGATGTTAATCTAGGCGTTGACGAAGGCCATGTAAGTGATGTTTGGGGAGGGGTGGGAGGTGTTGAAAAGGTCTAGCCAATAGCGTACATATTTTATATCAGTATTCACTCCACGAGCCTAATTCCTTTTCCTCTCGTTCGGTCATCTCCTCTTTCATCTAATATTCCTCGTCATTGCCCGAGGGCACCATCGACGTTCACTGCGGGGGACCATTACCAAACTGAGCCAGGCCTCGCCATACGCTTGAGTGGGAAATGTTGGCTCGTAGGATGGTCAATAGGGCCTAAGCTTAATGAGTAGTTAAATTGAAACTGATTTTGAGCATCAATTTCCTGAATAGAGTGGGTCTTCAGTAGGTATCGGACCCCCTCTCAACATTTGGAAGAGCAATTCGATGCTCCAAATAGCCGATTAATATATGGCTATTCCTAGACGAGTTCTTGGGGGGTCATTACATGCTTACTGTAAGACTCGAAAAGTGATGTTATTCCGGACTACTAAGTGGCTTCTCCATAATACAACTGTGTGCCAGCTTATTTAAAGTCACTCAGCCCTATCCCCCCGCTAGTGTGGGCATGTTATAAAAAAAAGCCAAAAATTCTTGAAAAGGACTGGTTGTATCAGTTAGAGGTGTAACTTTTCAATAACAGCCCGGCTAGCTCAATCGGCAGAGCGTGAGACTCTTAATCTCAAGGTTGCGGGTTCAACCCCCGCGTTGGGCTTCTCTTCTTTTTTTTTTTTTTTTCTTCGTTTTGCTCCACCAGAACGAGTTCTTGTCGAGGACTGGTCGAGGCCGAACCTGGGTGGGTCATTGTGGGTTTGGTTTACGTTTTCAGTCGCTCTAGTCAATTTGGTGGGGATAGCGAATAGAAGGCGATTCTACTACTACAATGCCTTTGTTTGCTCTAGGAGAATAACCTAACTAGCATCCTTTTCGTATGGACAAGTTTCGTCGCTCCTCATGATGAGAGTTGAGATATCAAGGCTCCAGTATCAGCTCACATATACAACAGCAAACTTTAACGAAAGAAGGGGGCCAGTTGTATATAAATATGTATAGGATAAACGCGGAAATATATTGGGCAAATGGGCTTGTCCCACCTTACCACAGTAAATAGTAATACTACAGGTCAAGCTATAAATTGGTTGTTGGTACACGAATTAAATCCAATTTCACAATCGGAATTGCCCTGAGAGGGAAAATTGGTCTTGCTAAAGAGGATGCAACGTGCGGCGATGTAGCATGAGGATCAAATAGTCATAGGTAGAATTACATACTTTTGGCGTAGTGGATTAAACAAAAGCACCATAAAAATGAGATCGGAGATAGGTTTTCTAGTATAATGATATTTCTGCCTAGCACCCATAAAGGCGGCTTTGAGTGGTCTCTTCCCTGCAACCTGCCAGATTATGATAAAATTTGTGGTCAGATTGCAAAGTTAGTGTGATGCGTGCCCGGTTCTTATGCTCCCCCATACTAAGTCCATATCTACGGATCAATATTGATCTTTGGCTAAGCAGGAGTTTTGCCCCTGTTAACGGAGGGGCAATCTTACTGGTTTATAGGTAGGACCGACAGACTCCCCCTTCCTGTTGGCCGGTGCTGGTGCTGTTATTATTGTTCTGGATACCGGGGAAATGGTCAATTTCTCCTAGCCTAAGTCAGTAGGAGGAGGGCATGGCCCTAATTAATCGGGTAATTAGATGAGCTTCAATTGAATCCATGAGTATCCTCAATACCCACTCACTCCCTAATCCTCTAAATGAGATGAGTAAAAAAGGAAAAATAAAGACGAAAAAAAAAAGTCTGCTATGCTGTAAAACTATGTCTTCTCCCTGTCCCTCTTCAAGCACTGTGCAAGGAAATCCCGAACAGTCTCACGAAATGGGCGGTACTCATACCCTAACTCCCTCCCAGCAGTTTCCCCATCCAGTCCAAAACTCTCTTCAATGAGCTGATCCTCGCTCTCCGCAGCCTGTGCCGAAGCCCTCTCAGTGGACGTGGCATGCGAGCGTCCAGTGACAGTCTTTGCTAGTGATCGCTACTTTGAGCAGACAGTCCTCGATGAGGCGTGCACGACCGCCTGCTCTGCAGCGCTGCAGGAGTGGCAGGACAATGCGTTAGCGGCCTGTGACCCTGACTTGGATCTCGTGGAGATGGACGAGGATGGCGCGGCTACCATACAGGCCTCTATGGTCCGATCATCTACGCCTATCACTTCAACAAAACCTGTTTGCGTGACAGCGAACAGCAGTGGTGCCACCTGTATTCATACGAGATGTCGCAAGGAAACGCAACCACGATCGGTGGGTTCATTGCATCCCCAAGTTAGAGGCCCAGGCGAAGGAAGCATACTGACGCTGAGACGACGCAGACCCGTGCGCGGACTGTGCCCTCTTGAAGCCGCAGTTCATCGCAGAAGCGCCGCTCTATGGCGGTGATACCATGCAAGATAATTACACCGCTCTCACGTCGAGCTGTTCTCGGAGCGACCTTCCTCTGGTGACGTGGGCTTTGCCATATTCCAGGTATTCCTTCCTCCTGATCATTGAGTAGGCCTTTCACTCCCTATACTAACGCTCACCAATCTCCGCCCCAGTGTGACGCCGTCGCCAACCACTACCCCTTCGCCATCGCCATCATGTACAGGAACATCATATAGCATCCAGCCGGCGGATACCTGCCAATCCATCTCGGAGACTCAAGGAGTTGGCGCCGCGTGGCTCCTGTATGATAATAGCTTGAAAGCCTTCTGTGCTGATTTTCCCACCAACGGCGATCTCTGCGTCCGGAACGCTTGTGAAATACGTGTCCTGTCCCAGAATGACACCTGCAAGTCACTGGCTCGGGAATATCCCGTCAGCGACGTCCAACTCTCTACCTGTGAGTGATTCACATGCCCCTCTATTGATAGATTCTCTTTACTCTCCTCTTTTTTTTTTTTTTTTTTTTTTTTTTCTCTTTTTCCCTAACCACAGTGTCGTTCTTTCAAGGGAACCCAATACTTGGCAGCGCCTGCCGACACCTGGACCGCTCTATCGGTGATGCAATATGTATCTCCCCCCCAGGGAATAGTGACTGGGTACGCCCAACAATGACCGGATCGATCACAACCTCTACCGTGTTGCCGACTGCGGCGCCAGTTCCAAATAATGTTGCCAATGGCACCACGGCGACTTGTTCCCTTTACTACGATGTGCAGCCCGGTGACTACTGCAATCGTCTGGTTCTCCAGTTCAGCATCGTGCTTGAGGATTTTCTGTTCCTCAACGCCGGCATCAATGAAAACTGCACCAATCTGTATGCATATGAGAGCTACTGTGTGGAGCCCCTGGGCCCGATTGACGACTATCCTGGTCACCCGGGGTACATTGCTCCCTTCCCCGCCGGCTCTGGACTATCCTACGCTGATCTTCCAAAGGCCACCTTTGCGCCTGATGCCGGTGTGACTATCCCAACCCTGTCGGCGGTCGCTCCCGGGACGCGAAAAGACCGCTATCTCTATATAGAGGGGTCTGACTTGCAGTTTGATATTGAATACACTACTTATTCATCCCTCTGTGAGTTCATTGCCGACTCCTGGGATATTACCCTCTCTGAGCTGGAGGACCGGTATGCATTCCACCCCATCTCTTTCCTGGTGTCTGTCCCTGGACTTTGGTTGCTAACGGTCCCTTTCGTGCTTGTTAAGAAACCCATCCTTGAACACTAGTTCCAGCGACTGTGCCCCAGAAACCCACCATCGGTATTGCTTGGATATCATTGAACAGTTTGACACTGAGCAGATTACCACTCCAACTCCAACGCCAACTCCAACAGGATTACCCACGCCCACTCCGACTCCCAACCTGCTGCCCATCCGCGTTAGTTGAAATAATCTCTCATTACCTCCCTGCATGGCGTCCGTGTAAATTGATAAACTAACGTGGGTCACAGGATGGAACGGTGGAGGGCTGTCTGAAATATGAGGCCGTCATCTCACCGATGACCTGTGAATCAGTCTTGGCTGAAAATGATATCACCATCGCTCAATTCTACGCATGGAATCCAGCCGTGGGACCAGACTGTACAAATCTGTGGTTAGACTACCGATACTGCATCCGTGGCCCGTCCAGCACATCCACGTCTCCTCCCACGCCGTCCCCAACTCTCCTACCTATTAGAGTAAGTTCTATTGGAGAATCTACCCCTCCGTTGTCAAGGACGCAGTAACTGATATAAATATAGGACGGCACCACAGAAGACTGCCAGACATACCAGGCAGTTGTTGCGCCCATGACATGTGCCTCGGTATTAGCTGACAATGGTATCACCATTGCAGAATTCTACGCATGGAATCCTGCTGTCGGGGCAGACTGTACAAATCTATGGCTTGGTAAGTAAACGCGCGGAAAGCCAGCCTGCCTACAATCTCATGTGAATTCAAAATACGCTAATCAATCCTCCATTATCGTCAGATTACCGCTACTGTGTCCAGGCAGCCTCGGCGTCCACGTCCGCGCCCACCCCGACTCCAACATTATTGCCTATTCGAGTGAGTTGATAGAATGCGGATAGGAATGTCTTTCCTGTACCAAAATCTAGCTAACGACATGACAACAGGATGGAACAACGACGGACTGCCAAGAGTACCAGGCCATTGTCTCTCCGATGACCTGTGCATCGGTCCTAGCCGACAATGGTATTACAATCGCTCAGTTCTATGCTTGGAACCCAGCTGTCGGGGCTGACTGTACAAACCTATGGCTTGGTAAGCCCCCCCCTCCACCTTTCAATCACCTAGCAATATGCAACCGACATGCTAAATACCTTGCTTGTCAGACTATCGGTACTGTATTCGTGGCTCAGAGGTCACCACTACGACTACGACTACGGCAAGCGCAACCCCCCCGGGTCCAACACAGGCAGGAGTCGCCGCCAACTGCAGTGAATGGCATCTTGTTACAAGTAAGTTTCTTCCCCTTCTGCTCGTTATGACTACCTAGTAGTTAACAACGCTTGTTTGCACACTCAGGTGGCGACACGTGCGCAAATATCGTTGCCACGTACGAGATCACTCTGGCGCAGTTCTATGAATGGTAAGCCCCTCTCCGAATTCCAACACCAGTTTAATCCTAGACTCCTGCTCACTGTGTGCAGGAATCCCGTGATCCAGAGCGACTGCACTGTTGGCTTTTGGGCCGACACGGCTTACTGTGTGGAGGTGTCTGCGTAGTCTACTTGTGTAGTTCGTGTACATAATTTTACTTGCGTAGACTTGACCATACTAGACATGTATATGATATAACCTATCTACGCATTTATACCTAAGGCGCTGGTTTGCTTGCATTTCATGTTCTTGTCTTCCTCCGACTTTTATTTCAGGTTCGATGCAAAACAGTGAAAGGGCTACACCTTCTCTTTTATTTCCTATGGCGTGTTTGGCTACAGTTACCAACATTGAACCTACCACGTCTTGACATTAGCTTGTTCAAATGGTCAATTTCCATAGGTTTTGCAAAGTTTTCTCCGGACATAGGTAGTCGTGCTTCTTGGTTATGAGCTCTTATCTTCTCTAGTTGCCTACTAGGATAAATCAAGAATGCAAAAATTACATAATTCACCAGAATTAAAAACTCCTTTTATTAAATAGTAAAACGAGGTCTGAAACTCAACACTTCCCCGGTCAGTAGCTCGGGTTACGAGTGCCAAGCCCTTGGCTTTCGTCACACTCCCCCCGCTCGGCATGTTTGTTCCACAAATAAGTTAACGACGCTAACAATCCTAGCCATTTATAATCCCTGCCTGGCTCCTCTTCCTTCTACTTCCCATCATTCACAATATGCGAGACCCTGCCGAGCTCCTTCCACGGGAGATTTTTGACCAAGTGCTGTCTCTTGCAGAGTTGGAGCCCCACCGGTACCATCTTAGCTTAGTGAGTTGGCAATGGTACTCACTCGTGAGTCCTCGACTCTACCGCTTGTGGACGTATGATGGTGTCTATGATAATTACCACTTCCTGTGGCTCTTCTTGCGGAGCATCCTCCGCAACCCCCATCTAGCCACCCTGGTCCAGACTGTAAGGATTGGGAACTGGGGGGTGAATCTTAATTCACTCCTGCAACAAGATTTCTGCTGCCCCTTAGATGATCAGGATCTTGATCTCGTGCAACAAGCAATCCACCGCGCGCGTCTCGACTATCTTGAGCCGCAGATAATACAGGGTCTTCACCAGGGCGATCGCAGACCCCTTATGGCACTACTTCTTGCACACTTATCACAACTTAGTACTATTCACGCTCATGTTCCCCCTGTTGATCCATTCTTATCAGCCGTCCTGAAGCAGGCACTAGATAACCAGGGGAATGTGTTGCAGAACCTGCAGACTCTCTATCTATTTGGTGAGGTTCCGATATCCAGGGATCTCCCTCAGCAAGGGGTGGAGGTAGCCAAAGCAGGGGTTCCCTTGCGGCTTGATCACATCTGGCCTGTGCTGTTCATGAAGAGCCTTCGCAAGCTATCAGTTTATGATCTAGAAACAGAAGGATTTGCAGCCCTACTTTAAAAGCATGATAATAATTATCACAACCCGCAGCAATGTTGTATACAGCACTTAACCTTAAAAATCCATAATAAGTCCTCCTGTACAACAGCAGATATCCATGCCCTGCTAAGCCTGCCAGAGTCCTTGTTCAGTCTTTTACTATACATCCATGATGGAACATTCCATGACTTCCTACATCCATTCAAGGTATCTAACGCTGAAATTCGCACTGCAATTGATAAACACCAGGGAAGTCTGTAATACCTAGATATTTACTGGGATGGCTGGCGAGATATATCCAACACGCAGCCTCAAAGTCTAGGATCAATGCAATCATTTCTCCGCTTGCAACACCTAGGTGTTGGGCTTGAGCATCTCACCGTGGACAGTTAGGAGGGCCTCAATCCTACCACTATCCGGCTAAGGGATGCACTGCCTTAAGCACTTACTTCACTCATAATTTATTCATGTAGGGGACTTCCCAACACAGTGACACAACTCCAGGAAGTTATAACAGAGCATATATGCTCTAATCTCTGCTCTATCATATTCCAATATTTATCTGTGGACAGGCAAACTGGGCATGAATTAGATAATGAAACCTTCCATAAAATACTACAGGACAACAGTGTTGATCTCCAAGTTAAACATACATGCTTTAATACCAATCCACAAGGCTGTAACATGCCCCAGGGTGGACTCTGCACCATCTTATGGGGACTGCAAACATGCAATATGCGCACTACAGGCCAACAGCGCTATCTTGATGCCATGCAGAAGCTCTTCCCAGAAAGTAATGATGATGGTGATGAGTCCGATGCTATGTCTGAAATAGTATCTCTTCTTTTCTTCAATGCCTGTTATAAACATTTCATTCCTTTTACCGACCATACAGGCAATAAGGGCTACATGTACTTCCAGAACTATGACACCTGCCAGCTACCACCACTATTCTCCTTTGTTATTTACTTTACACACCCTGACACTGTGCCGGAGGAGGTTGACATGAAAGGTCTTTTTGATGCTATTGCAGAACGAGATGATCAACTCCAACCACGCTTTGATATCTACTTTCTACCAGGAGCTGACGAGAACGACTGCATGGCCCATTATTGTGGAGAACTTGCCGTCCGGCACAGCTATAGGGAGCAAATCAGGGTGTATCGCGAGTATCGCTGTCGCGGAATCGCCCGTCCTCCGCCTCCACTGGGAAAACTGCCGGGGATGGTGATGAGCTATCATGACTCAAGAGGGGGAGTATTGTTCATGTGCAGTGAAAGGGACTGGCAGGAGGGTCAGGAGGCGTTGTGGCGTGTTGACTTTGGACTAAATGACGAGGGGCTAGCTGATGATGAAGAAGAACATGCTGGCGTTCAGATCGATGTGAAGCTGGGGCCGATGGCGGTTGAGAGTCTTTTGCAGATTGCTGGTTTACCAACAAATGACGAGGCGCCACCCGATGAGGAAGGAGAAGCTCCCAGAGTTGAGGTTGAGAAGGAGCTGTGGCCGATCACGGACGAGGGTCCTTTGTTCGACGAGGTAGGGGATTCCATTAGGGACTGGATGTCGGAGGCACATTACTGGGCAAATATGCGCAAGTGGGACAAGATCTGGAAGAACGCCTCGAACAGGGGGTGGAACAACTGGTGCTAATTTGGCTGGAGCTTTGCTCTGTATGTGCATATGATTGGAGCTGGTAAGTTGAGCAACTAATGTATAGTTACATTCTGTATAATTGCATTTCGAGGAGTCCTACGTATATCCGTATCTATTTAGACGTTCCGATCGAAAGATCGACAAGAGTTCTTTAACGCGTCTCTCTCTAATTTATAACCCTACAAGTAATTCAATAACAATCATAAACTAATTGATATCACCAAGCAGATACCCCGATGGTAAAAGCAATATACTAACCGATCTTCATACTGTAAATGACAAAACAGAGTTTTTGTTCTTCACTATAAACTCTCCTGCTATTGCCGCGCCACATATAAGGATCTACTGATCCATGTATATGGAACAAATATAGAATTTATTCATAACTAGATGCGTATAGCTGCGAATTGGATACATCCAACTCATTTGAAAGTCATGCTAGGAGATCATATGATATTTCTTCCGGATATCACAAAAAATTGCTCCGTTCTGACTGTACCTAGTCAATAGATCTCCTTGTCAAGTAAACCCTGCTATCCAGCAAAGTCCCTCCTTATACATGTGGTTGAAGCAAACTCAAGTTAATGTGGCCTAAGAATTAGACTTAGCTCCAAAAAATGCGTCCCCTCCTCAGCCAGTTTCAAATAGGCAGTGATCAGAGGAGCGGGGATTCTTGTACGTGAAGACTCTCCCCCGAGAGAAGATAAAGTTATATAATATAAAATCATAAATATGTTGCTATCTCTAAACTCTCTAAGCTCCCACACCATCTCTCGAGCGTGTGGGGTGATAACATCCATCGCAGATCCTGGCATCTTTCTAATCTGAATTCCCTTCAGCCCACTAATATACACCCGCCAAGCCTGAATGTCGACGTGGCCTTTCGCCCGCTCGAACCACTCTGATTGTTCTAAATTTTAATTATTTGCTTTATTTGCATTGACTCCTTTTGTCTTCTTTCCCTTAGTATCATTGTTTGCCATGTTTGCGCCTCCCCATTCTCGCAATTGGGTAAGGCTACCCCGCCCCTCCTCTGCCCCTCGAACCACCATTTTATATCTCCCCGATAACGCGACAGCTTTGGGAGGTAAGTTATTTTTTTGGTTTACCTCCTAGTATATCTCTTAATCTGCGGAGTTATACTCATTTTATTTTTATTCACTTTTACTTTGCTCACACAAGAACGGTGCGCCCCTTCTCTCACTTCAAGAATATTGACTCTGAGCTTGGCCGGTCATCATTAGAACAAGTCCAGCAAGCAATCCCAAGCGCGGAGGTTGAGAAGCTTGAGGATAATAGAAATATACAATGCTCCAACAGGGGCCTGGATGAGACAGTTGGACCGATCTCGGTGTTTTTGGTGGAGCGAGATTTGAGCTGTAGACATTTCTGTACCCATTCAATATCTGTACGGCAAGGGTTGAACCCCCAAAAACCCGGAAGGACCAAGGCTTAAATTCTTGACTATCCTTTTAGGATTCTAGTTCCGTGTTACCAGAGTTAGCCTGGGCATCAGATAACGTTTGGTGGGATTTTGATTCCCACTCTGCAAACCATGTGTTGGCCATCTTCCATGCGACATCATATGTTAGTTTAATGTAGGTGGCTTGCCAAGTACGCTCAGCCCGTTCCCTCAAGTGAATGGCAGAAATATTTGCATTGAGGCCACGTTCGAAATATATAGTTCAGGGCATTTTCATCTACGCATTGTAAACCTTTCTTCTCAACCAAATTTGTCTTGTTCACCGTTTTAGGAATAGTTTCTGCCAGTGATCAGCTTGACTCGTAAAATATGATCAAAGTTATGCAGTTGTTGCTAGTAGACTCTCCGACTTGAGAGTGGCTAGAGGGGAGACTTAACAAAAACTCATTATTGCCCTTTCGGATGATGCTGGTTCCGGGATGTTGCCCCTATATGATACTTATGCTTGGCAGAGCCAGCTGAAAGTACGCTTTGCAGCAAAGCAAGACATAATATAATGTACACGGTACCAGAATAAAATGTCCGACTAGTTCGTGCGAATGAAGCCTCACCCCTGCATTGTCCGGACCCCTTGCATCTGTTCAGCTAGAAAAGTTTCGAAAACAGCTGGGGCTCACAGATCATTGACGATCAATCCTGTCGGGTACTCGTGTGCCGGTCGGAACGACCTGCTCATAGGTAAACCCCCGGGACGCTATGTTTATATTAATGATGAACGAGTGATAGCTGCGGCGGGTTCTATCCAGCAACCTCGTTGACCGAGAGCGAGGATCGCTACCAAATTGGTGGCATTCCTACCCCTTGCAGGGGCGTTCACAACGGAGCAAGATTACTCGTCTTGGAACTCGATGTCAATCATAATAAAATTACCGACCGGCCTATTAGAGTATGAATGGAAAGATGTCTCTTATAATCAATTAAACTACACCCTGCGGCTGAATACATGAACACACCAAGCACTGGGGTAACGGCAAGGGAAGGTTGAAAGTATATTCGGGTTGCATGGCTAAATACCGCGATGCACGGGGTAATTGATTTAGAAGGAAAATCGTTTCCTAAAGTACTAAAAGTCGCTTTTTCATTCTTTCAGTTTAGGCGTGCAATGTTGATCCTTGGGGAAGCTATGTTGACTGGGGGGAGAATGGCCGTTATATCTTCGCAACCTCCCGTGGACGACAGGCAATTTGTTCTTCGTTGTTCTATCTGTCGATAACGCGCCAGCATCTACACCGGCGGAGATGAAGTCACACATCACTTGGTATGGCGCACTGGCCGCAGCGGTGGCAGTACAAGCCCAAACATGTGAGCGGACTAAGGTGGCCATTCTGTATGTATAAATTAATCCATAGCACTCCTACAAGCTATGCAGGATTGCGTTCAGGTTGGAGAGATAGAAGAGGCACTAACGATTGCGCTAAAAGCGGAGGAGGAGTAGCGGGAATCACAGCCGCGGTATGAGTCCCGATAATACTTGCCTGCCCCCTTCAACTGTTGGTGGGAGGAGATGAACTGACGATTTACTCGGAATTTAGCAAGCCCTAAGCAACCACTCCGTAACTGACTTCATCATCGTCGAGTTCCAAGACCGGCTTGGTGGGCGGATGCGTGATGTGCAGTTTGGAGAGGGTAAGAAATACACACTGGAAGCTGGTGCGAACTGGGTAGGCTTATATTTTCACGCGGAGAAGTAGGAGAGTACTGACAATATTTGGGATAGGTCCAAGGGCTGGGCTCGGAGGGTGGCCCCCAGAACCCAATTTACTCATTGGTTAGTGTCTTTCTCGCCTAAATTGCGTTAACGTTTCGGACTGCTAACGCTCATCAGGCCTTGAAATATAACCTGACTACCTTGTGCGCATGGCTTCACCCCCGCATGAACTCGATGGTAAAATAGCTAACACTTGCTTCAGGGTGACCGATGCGGAAAACGTTACAATGTATGATGAAAATGGTGTAACAGATTATAGGGAATATCTCGATAGCTTTAGTGATGCCATGGAGAGGACGGAGGTTGATGCTGGATCCTTGTTGATGAACAACTTCCAAGATCGAACGTTCCGGGCCGGTCTTCGTGTGCAGGACTGGGATCCCGCCAAGTATGACGCCTACGCTCAAGTTGCAGAGTGGTTCTCCTTTGACGGAGAATTTGCTTTTACACCCGAAGAGAGCTCTCAAGTTTTCACATCTGTCGCAGAAAACGCTACATTTAAGTATTTCTCAGCTGAGAACCTCTTCTCCTATGACCAGCGAGGGTTTGGCGTCATCATTCGAAACGAGGCTGCCACTTTCCTGGAAGAAAATGATCCAAGAGTTCAACTCAACACGCTGGTGACGGCTGTTGAATACACAAATGACTCTGTCACAGTTACTACGGATCAAGGCTGCATCGAAGCTGACTATGCTATCATGACTTTCTCAGTCGGTGTACTGCAGCGAGGGCGTGTTGAGTTCTCACCAGAACTGCCCGCTTGGAAAAAGTCAGCGATTGCAAGCTTTGAGATGGGCACTTATACCAAGATCTTCCTCCAATTTGAAGACCGCTGGTGGGATAATGCCCAGTTCATGTTATACGCGGATCCAAATGAGCGGGGTCACTACCCGCAGTTCCAACCGCTTGATCTGCCTGGAGTTCTCGAGGGATCTGGTATTGTTATTGCTACTGTTGTCAACAAACAGTCATATCAAGTAGAATCACAATCGGAAGAGGAGACGCAAGCCGAGGTCATGGAGGTGATTCGCAATATGGTTGGCCGGAACGTTTCCGATCCTGTCAGCATTTGGTATCCACGTTGGTCCCAGACTCCCTGGTATGAGAATCGCCCTCATGTCTCTATCCCTCATTCAAATTTTTGAAACTGTACTAACATTTCCCCCCTGCTTTAGGGCATATGGATCGTTCTCCAACTGGCCCCCCTCAACGAGTCTCCAGGCCCACCAGAACTTCCGAACCAATGTGGGCAATCTCTTCTTTGCCGGCGAGGCTACCAGCCAAGAGTTCTTTGGATACCTTCATGGTGCGTACTTTGAGGGTAAACACGTGGGAGCGTTTCTCGCAAATTGCTTGAATGATGGGACGAAATGTCAAGTGTCCGATGATCAAGTACGATATCCCGTGCTCTCAGGCGTGACCCCCTACAACATGTATAACTGGGAGAACGGCTGGTTTGCCAATACCTTTGCTTAATGGGATATACCTTCTATCCCATTGATCAGACTTGAAGTGTAGGGGTTTGTTTGAGGATAAGGTAATATCTGGCCGTTGATCGTTGTAGCATGAGGATCCAGCATGGGATAGCGTCATGTTGATTGAAACTGGACTTGACCTTAGTGAATAAATCACTGCCACAATCATCTATTCTACAACCTTTCCCTTTTAATTATTATTATTATCATGATTATTATTATCATTATTATTATGATATAGTCCTGAATATAAACAGGTATTACTTGTTTGTCTGTTGACATAGGCATCTGGCTTGGGTTCGTTCTGCTTCCAATTCCAACCCTTTTGCCGCCTATCGCGATAAGACTAGCTCCTGGATAAGCCCCCAACACTTTGCTCCTTCTTTCGCCCTAGCAATTGATTGGACTTGTGAAGTTAAAATCTCGGGCTATAGTGGAAAATTGCGATAAAGCGCCCTCGCCCCGCTCTGAATGTGGTCGCAGGTAGATTTCAAATTGGAAGAAAATAAGGAAGAGAGAATTAGTCCGGAAAAATAAAGGAGCAAAGAGGAGGACCTTTCGCAAAAATCCCGCGTCCTTCTTATTGTTTTGTTCACAGCTCTAGTTTAGCTTCTTCCCATGTTTCTTACCCAAGATAACAATACGCTTTACGCTCTTGTCTGGGAGGCTCAGGCGCTATTGAAGCTTGGTGACGGAACCTTTCCCCGGAGCCACCCAAGACCGCCTGGCGGGTTTCTATTTTCCAGGTATGGTTCCTGTAGGTGGTTACTGGTCTTGTCGGAGTGGAGTAGGAGGTCCCGGAGCTGTTAATCCTCCCTGCGGAGAAGGTAGCTAGGCCCATGCAGTTGAACAATTACTAATGACTTCGAGCGTACAGAATTCAACTAATACGCCCCTTTTCTGCTAATCATCCCCCCTTCATCCTGACCTGAAACGTGGCCTAGAGTGAATGGCACTTCGACGGTGAGCCTGGCATCTCTGACTCAACACCTTCGGGTTGTAACAAGCCAACGATGATTTAGGTTTACAAAGTATCGCTCCCAGATTGGCTAGCGTACCGATAATAGGTATGGAGCGGTTATTCACCGAAGGGAGGATTTGTCACCAACACGAATGACCCCCTCGTATCGCAGATCAATAGGTAACTAGTTATCAACGCGATTGATTATTAATCCAGTTTAATTGACACCTAATAGCGGCCAATATCCTTGATGCGGGATTGCAGAACATCCAAATCAATACGAAGGATCCCCGAGGCTGTCAGTAGCGTGGCTGAGTGGAAACTCATAGAATCGATTGTGCTTAATAATTAAAAATTGCGGTGAAATCCAAATTATGGAGTTGGAGGCATTCTTCGGTGTTCTGGTGCGGGCTGGGGGTGGGGACAGGTGGCTATAAAAGGGCCATGACGCTTCTGTGTTGCTGATTGAATAAACACAGCAATTACATAGCAGAGCCAAAAGCATCTCCGCATTCCTCCATTTCAAGCCCACCCTGACAGGATCTCCACATACCAAGAACAACAGAATAACTTTACAATGACTTCTCCAGTCTACACCTTTACTATCCCCATCTTTATCAATGGCCTAAAGTCTCTGACGGCCATCCTCAAGAAGGCAGAGGCCTACGCCCAAGAGAAGGGCATCCCCCTGGATGATTTTGTCAATAGCCGTCTCTATGAGGACATGCGGCCTCTCTCCTTCCAAATTTTCATGGCCACCACTGTGACCTGCAAGACTGCATCGCGCGTGACGCTAAGTGAACCCGGCGACTTCCAAGATACGGACAAGACTTTTGAAGATTTCTATGCTCGCATCGAGAAGGCCACTGCGGAGCTGGAGGCTATCGACCCCACCGCTGTAGCCGGTAAGGAGGATACGAAATTCAAGGCGCCTATGGGCCCTATTGAGCTGGAATTTACTCCTCACTCCTACGCAACTGGCTGGGGACTACCCAACTTTTTCTTCCATCTCGATACTGCCTATGGAATCTTGAGGGCCAAGGGTGTTCCTCTCGGAAAGCGTGATTATCTGACGGGCTTTATTACCCTCTAAATAAAGTGGCAAATTGATATGTCAAAGTTATGACACGGCTGGTTGCAGGCAATCTTCCCTTTTTTCGCCCCCAAAATCTTACTTTCTATACTTTTGTATGTTCCAGAGAAAAATGAAACCCCCTTTTTTCTTTTCTTTTTTTCTTTCTTTTTTTTTTTAAAAAAAAAAAAAAAAACAAAAAAGAAGCTTGCAAAAAGCATACACATATGCATATCCATTTATGTGCATCACGGATTATTGGTAGTATTGTAACAAAAAGGCATCTCGACATCGATGACGCTAGTAAGCTAACTATCGTAGTTCCCAACCATAACTATAACTTAAAACACGGGGACACTAGCGGGCAGCTTAATAAATACAGTGAACAAGGCGTTTTTGTGGTGGATTTGCCTGACCAGGTAGAAGGTGACCGTGGGCTGTGTAGAGCATCCATGGATAAAGTGGAACATCTATCACAATTTTCCATTTTCAGGTGCAAGGAGAAATAGGAAAGCTGCTTTATTTGTTTTGTGGTCTTCCCTACCATATCTTTTTCTTAATCTCCCAACATCTCTTTGTCTCTCCTCTAAAATAACTTAGCATGGAACGCAATGCATTACCCCTCGGCCCCGTCTCCCTAGGTCCCAAAGTTCAACTGACGTGTGAGATGTTCAGGCATCGCAAGGTCAAGTGTCGCAAACTCCATCCATGCGCCAACTGCTAGAAGAGCAGCACTACCCGCATTGCGGTCGAGTGACCCCGTCCCCCCAGAGGACGGTTGGGTCGGGGTAGGCCCATCAGAGAGATGCGCGATGGATATGACCCGAGCCCGCAAGAACGAGTTGTCTTGCTAGAACGAGTGGCGGAAAAACTAATCGAAAAAGAAAAAAAGACGCCTGCTGTCTCATCACCTGAACCTATACCGACAACAGCGCAGGAGCGAGCTTAAGAGCAACACTCAACCTCATTGACCCTTCTCAGGAGGCCTTTTCCATTCAGCAAGTATGCACCCTTTTATCAACTATCTCCTATCTTTCCTTTTGCTCTCATAGTATCAGTTCGTGGCAGCTGTCTAGATTTCTGCGCCCACGAGCGACCTGGGCTGAGACAATTCGAACAACATGCCTAGGAGTAGCCCTCCGACACCCTATTCGCGTCATGAGGCGGCAAATAATCGTATGGGTAGTCGATCGCATCTTTTAGGGCCCCAACTTATGAAGATATACATAGATCGCGTAGATCCCATCCTTCCCATCCTACACTGTCCTTCACTACGGGACTAATTCACTGGTTAGAATCCATATCTCGATTACGTTCTTGATGATCAGGTCCCAAAAGCTCTTGCACTTTCTGTGAGCTATATAGCTCTTAATACTATGGGTGATGAGAGATACTATGAAATATCCGGTGAGAAAAGACAGGAAAAACTCGAAATTTACTACCAGCTCACCCGGTAGCTTTGGAAAGAGTATATTACGGTGATACCGATGATCTCACCGTCTTACAAGCCTTTGTGCTTTTGCCGGTGGTTCGTTGCCGTAAAGAAACATACCCATTAAGATGATTAAGGTCTTTCTTTCCGCTAAGCGTAGGCTCTGACTGCGTGCTCATAGGTGTTGATCCAAGTCTATGGTTAGAGCTAGAGGGTATGGATGATGCTGGATCTTGCACTTCGAATAGCACAACCGTTGTGTCTTCATCAACCCGACCCTTCATTTCTGATCAAACTGCTGGAGCGCGAAATGCGTTGACGCTTACGGCATGTCATCGCAATGCCGTAAGCGTAGACGCTCAGGCCCCCTTCGACAGAGGGTCAGAGCCAATGCTTCATCCAAATTGTCTAACTTTACAGAATTAAACCACCCATATTTTCTAGCCTCATTCCACGATAATCTAACTGGCTAATCCAAGTCGTGCGGCATTCCCAGAACCCGAATCCATCCTGTTGTCAGCTGAGATGCAGGTCAAATTTCGGTTGCCAGGTCCATCTGGCCTGAAAGAGACCTCTCCGGTGAGCAATACTCTTCAGTCCCATCAAAACATCGTGGTAATATCCTATGAAAGCCAATGGCCCATCTAGCTAGCTTTCTCTCAGAAAACAACCTGTTTTACTGGTTCACAAGGAAAGCCACCGACATTACATACGCCTTTTTACATATCATCGCCTTACGGCCGCTTCGAAAATCCCCCCATTTTTCGGAGTTTTCGATGCCACCCGGGAATCTACTATTATTAACCACAAGATACTTACATGTGTTATACAAATTTCCTCAGGGCGAGCGTCCCGAGCCCTATCAGTGGTTCCTGCGTTTGTCCGTCCCTTGGCATATTTATCGGTGGCGATGGAAGAAGTGCGGGGAAATCTCGCTGCAGCAGTACTACTGTTCACTTGTAGAGCACTTTTATTCTTTCTTGTTCTTCAGCATCTTTTCACCAACGTACATCGCGATTTGCCCGGAATCCCTCTTAGGCGATTCAAGATAGCTGTAGTTAAATCAATGGATGATAGACCCACACCGTTCACCGATAAGCCCGTTTTCCAATTCTTTAGGGCCTAATATATACTACTTTCCTGCTCCAGGGACACTACCTAGTTCAATATATCCTGGTACCCGTCTACCACTTAAATAATTTTATACCTAACCTAGGGCAATACAAGGCGACAGGAGGAAAAATCAATTAGTATACTATCTTGAGAAACCTTCAGAGGTAATAGATAGGATCCTTACACTATCATGTGCTGCCCGGAACATGCCTTGAGGTAATTCTCCGTCCATTTTTTTTTTTTTTTTTCACGCTATTAATACCCATCTGCTTTAGTTCTTGGGCCTAAAAAGTGAACAGCCAATTGGGGCATGGCCTTAGAAACAACGACTTCAATTCATGAAGATAATTTTTGCAGGAATAGGGGATCCCTTCGTCAGGATTCATCAGGGGATAGAATCCTTCAAGGAAGCATGTGCGGTCGTGATATATTAGATTAAGGTCTAGACATGAAGGAACTGCAATAACGTTAGCTTAGCTCCGGCCGCATGAAATGCTTCACTCAATCATACCTCTCCTTTTCCCTAGTTTCGACAGCACGCAGACTTAATATGTGACAAATGTGGAGTAATTACATACCCCAGAGCCAACGGCCTCTAGCGGAGACAATCGCATCGGGCTAAGAAAACCTACCCGGCCTTAGCTCAGACATTGACAGCCATGTCTCACTAAGCCAGAATGTGACACCAAACTGATGTTCTCAGAGCGATGCAATAGGGAGAAGAGTATGGAACCCAAAGCTTCTTGGCACCCTCTCCTCGTATTAGAACATGGGTCTAGGGCTTGGCGGTCTCACTGTGGGCGGGAAGAGCCCTCCGAATGGTTGGGCAATGCTCCTCTCTTCTTCAATAAACACGCTGCTATACCTAGGATATATGCAACTACTATGCTGCATTTGCTCTGTGTTGTCTTTTCCCCATGCAAAGTACCCCTGCTCAAGGATTGGCCCGGCCAGCTGCATGTCTTAGTATAGGTGCGATTTGTTAATGTCCCTCCCTCGAGTAAATACGGAGAATACCCAGCCATGGGCCAAACCTCACACGCATATAAGAATTGCCGACACCCCCCGCTTCTTACTTCTAAAATCAGAAAGTCAACTCGGATTTCACCCTGCTTTTTGCCTTGTCCTTTGCCTCATACTTTGGCTATTACTTCAAATCAAACCTAGACTGACGTGAGGGGAAAAAAGAAAAATGAAATCATATCTCTCTCTACTCGTCCTATTGGCGGGACTGTCAGTCGCTGGCAAGCATGATGGTACCTGCACGGTGAGAGAAGCTCTACTTTTCCTTCCTTTTAGTAAACTGCCCTATGAATCATGAAGAATTTCTAACCCTACATTGCCCCCCCCAAATCGTGTAGGGTCATCCAAATCAATACTACTCGGATTGTGGATCAACGTGTCCTTATCTCCAGTGTGTGGGCGAAGGCACAGGTACAGTAGTATGCATTGATACCTTTGCTTGCGTCGCTGGCTACTTCTGCAATGAGGGATTTTACCGCAATTGTGTAAGTGTGCCATTCCATGATTGTGATTATTCAAACCTAGACTCGTCATCCTGCTCACAAATTCACAAAACCTGTAGGAGGGAGCATGCGTTCCCGAGTCAGAATGTAGCGAGACGGATGGCTGTGGATTCTGGCTGCCCGGTTAAGAAGGTGGGATATGTTCATGGGAACGTATGAACTTATTATCTCCCTCTGTTATTTACTCTTTCTTCATGATTAAATCATATTTCTCTTTACCTATGCGCTAAAGTTGCTCCCTTGCTCTGAGTTTGTATGGCGCATACAGTTAGGTATAATTAAGGTTAATCTGATGAGATGTATGACATCAGTCGGGTCACATGGATACAGATACTCTGGATTCACAATTAACTACCCACGCCTATTAGCCTATTACAATCCACTGTTGCCATAATGTTAATACCTCAGTTTGCAATAGACAAAACCCTGCTATTGATCGCATTTTTACTTTGCTTTTTTCAATGAAACCGACAAAAATACCAACCGTCACCCGCCACCTTTTTGCTTTCCTGCCCCGCCTTTTTTCCCTCTCACAGATATAGACTCCGATTAATCGCCCACGAGTCTAACCTTCATAGTTTCGGGCTTTTGATTAACCTTTGGAACTGTAACGGAAAGAACCCCGTCCTTCAACGAGGCCTGCGTATTTTCTTGGCTGACGTCCGAAGGGAAGGTGAAGGTGCGACGAAAATCGCCCCTCATCCGCTCCGACACCCACCATGATTCCCCTTCTTTGTGGGAAGAGCTTTCGGTATGGCCCTTGATATTGAGTGTGTGGGGGTCTGAGTACTCAATATCTACCTCACTCTCCTTCACTCCTGGGAGCTCCCCTTCAAGTTGGTAGTTGTCCTTTGTCTCCCGCATATCAAAGGTAGGCGCGAATGTTCGACGACCTGTAGCCTCCATTGGTTGATTAAAGAGGTAGTTCTCGTAGTCGTCAAATAGCCGCCCGAGTGCAGAGGGACGACCGCGGTGAGTGTGTCCGACAAGCATTCTGATGGGATATTTTAACGCCGTAGTTTCCTAGCTGACTAGGTATAGACTTGTGTGTGTGTCTGTTTTTTTTGTAGGGAACGATAAGCCTGAAACGAGGAATTGGCTAGTGTCGAATTGATCCTCTCTCATTTATACCCGTTTGCCCGCGGTCGCAGTGAGGATAATGATGTGGTGTTCATTCTAAACGTGAAATAATCATGATATCAGCTGCGAATAAGCACACATGATATTGAGGCGCTTGATGTATCCATACCACCCGCTGACGCAAGATACTGCCACAGTGGTCATACCACTTTCCACTCGGACCGTGTTTATACGTTGTTCCACCTTTTGCGGAACTCGAGGTGACGAGTAAGGCTTTTGAGCTGGATTGTGGCCTGATATTTGTCATGGCAGAATACTGGATAAGCTTAGGGTAATTCTGATCGTCATTAGTTGTAAGCTCATCACAGTATCCGTATCGCTTGATTGCAAATCAAATCATTTGGTTCGCGCATACTGATGAATATACTGATATCGATATGCCAGCGTGGTTTAGCTGAGAAGGAGTGCCGGGATTCAGTGGAAGCGGTACCTTATGTGCATGACCCACCAGTAATATATCGAACGCACCACACATAGTACTTCTATTCGTGGTTACTAGTAGATTGCCGAGACCCTGGGTTGGGGGCGATCTTAGATGAGATGCTGTATTGCCCTTTGGTTCCTTCGTGCTATTTTACAACTCTGCACGATGGCACAATGGGAGGGTTGCATAGCCATCAGGGTCCAAGTCAAGCATGCTTGGAGGCATAAATAGGGGCGACAAGAGACTGGAATGACATTTGAGTGAAATTCGGCTTGAGGAGAGCAACACGTGCCGCCACGCCTGAGGCGATAACATAAATGTACTTGCAATTTCGTTTATTATGGACGTTTCCATCTCCTATTTCCCTCGCTCTCAGCCCCTGTCGCTGGCTCACACGACACCTCCATGCGCAACAGCAGACTTTCTACATTAAAGTCATTGCCACTTGATTTCCCTCGCTTCTTTACGCCGGGGGACACGATGAGGTATATCTGCGCTTTGGGTTGAGGCACCTTTTCGCCCTTTTCAGCCTCCATAGTCTTCGGGTCAAATGCCCATTCCCTTTTCGGTATATCACAAACCCATTCCACTCGTGCTACTTGTCGACTTATCTCCTTGTCGAGCGCGATGGCTTTCTCGATGATCTGTAACAGCTCTGGTAAATAGCTGTCATCATGAGTGACTGTGAATGGGTCAAGAGAGTCAGAAACTTCCTCCGCTAATGACTGTATCTTCTCCTTTGTGTGTTTTTCGACCTTTGGGTGGCGTTTCGTTCCTTGGACCTCCAACAATAGGCCCGTCGTGTTGGCAACCCAGATTTGGAACTTCTTCTCTACTTCAGGATCCACGCTTGATTCAGCGTCAAGAAACCCTTCTAGAATTCATATCTATCAATGATAGCACAGATCTAAACTTTAGCTCGGGGCAGGGGCCTACCTGGTCTTAGCTCACTCCATACAGTCTGGATACATTCTTCCAAGTCACCCGTCCATAGAAATTTGTCAAATACAAATTTAACGAGAAACCGCCACAAGAAGGCTTGTATCATACTGGGACGTCTGACCGATGAAAGGAGGAACTTGTCATACTCAGGGGCAGCGGGCGCTATCCATTTATCCCAAAACTCCCGGTCGTCAAACTTTGGCTTCCTTCGCAGCTCCCCCCCAAAATATTGGACGGCGAAATTTCGGATATTATACCGGAGATGGGTCACTAAATCAACGAGATAGTTGTCTGTAACTTGGTAAAAACCCTGGTTTTGAGATCGGGATTTGTCTAGCTCTCGAGCTGCATTCTTCCATTTTTTACGAAACTCCTCAACCTCACTTGTCCTTTTGCTTAGATCACTCTCTACCGTTTCACGCCGGGTGACCTCTGCATCTAACGCAGTTTCTAGCTGTCTGACACCCTCGGGAGATGGAGCCTCTGAAAGAAGGAACTGGAGTTCTTCAATCTTCCGCCGCAATTCGTCGACCGAGCTATTGGCTATCGGCTGCACTGACTCCCTATTTAGTGGTCGGGGACCCGATACTTCTCCAAAATTTTTACTCCGTTGCAGATTAGTTTGTGGAGTCTGTGCTCTTGTAGAAGTCGGTTGCTGTGCATGAGGATCTTTATATTCTCGTGGAACTGCCATAACTATGTTTGGTTGTGTTGGTTCATTTCGGGCCTTTGTGTATGAGTTCGCGGCAGCAATCACCGCGGGGCTTGGCGGGGGTGGTCGCGGGGGAAGCGATGGCAAGCGATGATCCTCAACTGGTCGCTGCCAACGGTTGCCAACATTCATTCCCCGGGTCTCGGGGCCTTCTGGCTCAGAAATCTCATAGTTACCATCAACTGGATACGGCGGGGTCGGTTCCATTTTTATTTTTAATTTGTTGGTTGGCCTAATCCAAGCACGTGGGAGCATTCAGATCTCAATCGATACAACTTACGAAGTCCGATGGAGAGCTGGTAAGGAGGGTTGCGGGGCGGACAGCACGGCGATGCGAGAGCCGCAAGGAAATGCAAAGTAATTAATCACGTCGGGGAAATTCACGTGGATATTGTCAGCATCAAGACAACTCTTCGACAGTCGATGAGGAGCTGGCATCTCGTGAAGTATTTATTGAGTAGCTCAGAAATACGAGGGGGCTCTGCTAGCCAATGGGTGGAGGTTGACACGTCTCACCGTCAGAAAAGAAAGGGTAAACACCATCCTCCATGAGCATCACAGCCTCTCGCGCACTCTCGAGCTCCGCCACTGGGACCTAAAAATATTATTGGATAACCCACTCGGCAAACCTTGCATCCTCACCCCGGCGCATGATTGTGATTTGCTGTTTCAGTTGCCCATAGGCTTTTATCGTTAGTGCTATTCCGTTCAAGAGCGGACACTGGTCAAAGAGGGAAATTCCGAGCGTATGGTTGTCAGCCTTGCTCTTCGTGATAGGCTCTCTGGGTTGCTTTCTGCTGCTTTGGGCAGCTATTGGTGCCCGCCCGAGGGGTTGCGGCTCGAGCGGGCAAATTCCAGACAAAAAACCAAGCACGGCGGCTAGATCTATCTAATGTAGCACTATTCTAAGAACAGAAATCTGGGTTTGGTAAATTGTTTATTGCACCATCAGACTCAGCCCTTGGCATATCTTATCTTCATTTTGTCCACTTTGGTCTAGCGGTAATCGGAATGAACCGGTCAGATGAGATGATGAAGAATTGCCCAGAACAGGCAACTGACGGAGACGCATAATGATGACGATTTGTTGGTTGTTGAAATTGATTCTAAAAGGAATTGAGCAACTGTCCACAGCCGAAACCACACGTTACTTGTTTTCTCCTATGCCCATGGATTTGCTGGTGTTGCGATTGTCTTGTTGAGATCCTGGCCAATGACAGGCCATAACTTTTGGGATCAATATAACTTATTTTTTCCTTGGGTTTAGATTTTTTGGTTGAAAATTATTTAGGAGACGATACTCCTATCGGTAATCATATTCGTATGGCGCGATTAAAAGTATTAACAGTTCAGGTTGGTTCATTTGGTATTTGGCATTTTCTGTCAATGTGTTGCATTAATTGTCATTTTGAGGTGATTATCCACTTACGAGGTTTAGTATTAAATCCTTGCCTTTAAGACTATCCGAAATTTCGTCGCGCATCGGCAGATGCTACGACTTTGAGGTCCGGTGAAATGGTCGCGCGTGTGGCTCATTACAGTTCAACTGCTTTCTAGGAACTATTCTGTTACACCTGCCAGACAACTAGCAAACACAATTAATATCGGTCCCCGTCCAAAAACAGTTCGCGAGTAATACCTCCTAGAGACGTCGAAGTGTAAAATGTTCAGAGACTCTGGAACCAAGTAAACAGTGTCAACGAGATCGTGCTCGTGGTGGCGTGACTTGCTGGGATATGGAGTACTGGTTAGATTGTTTAACTAATCATTAGGCCCCCGGGTAAATCTTCTGCTCATGGCTTTGCGCGGGCGTCAAATTTATGGGATATGGCTGTATTTAGGCAGCCGCGTTCCAGGAGCCCGACTATATATTTATTTGGCGTGACCCTCTCTCTCGAAATGTCCTATTCAAGTCGGCCACATAGACTAAGTACAATGGCAACCATCCAAATTGAGATAACTTCAGACACTATTTGTCCATGGGTAGGTTGACTGCCGTTCGTTGGGTGTTTCGTTTATATAGGTTGAGTTAACGATAGAAAATAGTGCTACATTGGATATCGGAGTTTGGAAAAAGCGATTTCTCTTTACCAAAAAACATATCCCGGTGGCTCTGAAGACCAATTTCAAATCGCGTGGAAGCCGTACTTTATTGACCAAATACCTCCAGAGCGGAGCGTTCTTATCCAAGGTATTTACCCTACCATTGATGAGATCAGTTGGCTTGACACGAGCGGAGCTAATTTGACAGATCGAATGCTTTGTCGAATGAGTATACAGCAGGTAGAGGCAGCCCAAACGCGTCTTAAGCGGGTGGGAGCTTCCGTAGGGATTAATTTCAAGTTCGGGGGGTCCATCGGGAGTTCAAGACTCGCACATCGACTCCTACTCTTAGCTGAACGTGACCAGGGTGGGTTGCAATGCACCGTGGCAGAAACCATATTTCATTATCAGTTTGAATTGGAGAGGGATCCCAGCGAACTGGAAACGGTAGTCGAGGTGGGAGTAAAGTGTGGACTCTCAGAATCCGAAATCCGGGAATTCTTAACAGGAGATGATGGGATTGCTGACATGGAGAGCAATGCAAAAAGGACGAGGGAGGCTGGTATACAGGGGGTTCCTCATTTCAATATTGGTGGTCAGCACCACTTCGACGGGGCTGGAGATCTGTACGAATTTTTTCAAGCCTTTGTTGCTGCCCGTGAGGCGGTTGCTCCTCGTGATTTCACGCCCGCATAGGGTGCAGGGATATTATTCGATTCTTACTAGTTTAAACAAGATACCTTACTATTGTTGATACAAATCATAACACTGTTTGCCGTGTTTAGCTACCATATTCATTGACTGTCCACTGGCAGAACTCCTCCCACTGTGTGTTCCACTGTTGAATACGCTGAGCCTTCACACCAGACCCATCCGCACCGAGGTCGATATCTCGAATCCACTCCCAATCCTCTTGATCTTCAAAGTTCGACCAGCGGAGGCTATTCTGCGCCAGTGCACCCTACACCAGTGTTAGTACCGCCGGATTTAGTATCAGAGGGAGGAGGGGGAGAAACGTACCAATCCGGCCAAACCTAGACTGTCGAACGCCTGAATAGTTTGATAGAAGTCATAGCTCACACCGGCGATGTCCTGGCCCAGAATAGCGGGATCATCGTTACTGATGGCGGTCGGGATTCCATGCGCAATCATGGCAGGCAGAGGATGGTGGAGGATATCGGTTGCCAAACGCAAAACCTCGTTTGAAATCGGACACACTTCCACCATGATACTCTTATCCACAACGGCGTCAATCAGTTCAGGGTGTTTGTATAGACTGAACCCATGGCCAATTCGTCTCGTGTTGAAAGCGACAGCGTCGAACAGGTTTAAATCCGTGGCATTCCAGTCGCCAAGTGTTTCTCCCGCGTGGAAAAAGAATGGCACCGTCAAATTGCGCAGTTGTGTCTGCTCACGGAACCAGAGTAACTCGGGTGCAAGGTCGAACAGTGACCGCCCAAGATCCTCCTGTGCGACGACATCGTATCCGGAAAACAAGTCTGGATACTTTTCTTTACGATCCAGGGCAATTCCCATGCTCTTCTTAAGGGACGCCGTACTCTTACCCCGGTAGTCCGACCAGATCACTCTCACCCCCCAAAAATCCTTGCCTAATTTAGTTTTTTTGAACTTGTTGATTTCATCCAGCATCACATCCCACCACACATCGAGACTCGGATCAGGATCCTCTTGACCTTTGTGTACGAACTTGCCGCTTGACCCGCCTGCCCGAATTTCTACCCAGTTGATCTTGTCCTGTGCCAACCGTGTGAAAAGATTCTTATAGAAGGTACGCACGACAGGCTCATATGTTAACATGGTACCAGCCGGGTCAAAGCAAGACTGGAACTTCCTCCAAATTTCATCTACACCAAGCTCATGACGAACAGATTCCTCCGGTGTTATTGTGGTCTTGTTCTTGACAAAATCAATGAATCCACGTCTCCCACCAGGGAAACTAGCTATTACATCCTTCACTGGGATTTTCGTATTTGGAACATAGCCTGCCTCACTAATACCGGGCTCAGCATTCGAGACTGTGTGATTCACGTGAGCAAATTCAATCGTGGCCTGTTCCCGGCCCAGATCTGTGGCTAGGGACTGGTTGGCTGAAACAACCATCCCCGGTGTATTGATGATGGTGCGTAGAATTGTCTCATATGGCAACATCGCCGACAAGTGGGCGTGAAGGAGTGCTCCCTTAGGAAGGTTCTGCACTACCTTCCATAGCTTAGTCTTCGAGATATACTCCCTAGCCCTGGGGAACATTTCACCCGCAAAGCGCTCATCGTAAGGGTCTTCATAGGATCCAGCAACCCTCCAGTAGTCGTCAATCTCTTCCTGGCGGATGTCGCGCACAATTCGATCGGCCTGTTGGCAGACAGAGGAGAGATTCTGACGAAATGCGTAGTCTGATAGTTTGTTCAGCTAAAAGATGGCTTGTTGCTTATTTGGCATTTTAAGGACACCTACCTTGACGCTCCTTTTGCTCGGTAGCCATTAATTTGTTGCGCAGCCATATGTGTCGCTGCAGCGCATCGGAATTGACATCGATCGCTGCCAGCTCCCCTGCCTGTACAGCAGAGAGGAGTGACAAAGCCGGAGCCAGTAGTTGGGTGACTTTCATGTTTCCAACTATATCCTCTCAGTGCTCCCGATGGTAGAGCTGGCTTCGGGCCAAGATTCAATGAAATCTCTGCTGGCCGCTCCCTCGACTAGTTATAGGCATGACAACAGTTGCTTCATGGGTTCTAATGTTTACTCTTCCGGTCTCACATTCTCAAACAATAACCAATCAACAATTGCCCTGGCAAACGGGCATATACCCATGCACAGTATTCCTGTGTAGATGGACAAGCTACTCGATGAAGACCCACACATCGACCAGTTCGCAACCCTTACATATGCCTTCCTAGGGGAGCAATGGGACGCCCGGGAGCACCCTTATTAGATGTGGGTCATATGCATCACTAACGAGTTATTAAATACGACAATAGTTGAATATATCCTGGAATGCAAGGGGGACGAGGGATATGTCCAATGCAGGTTATATGTTCAATGCTAACCTGCATTTGGAAATTGAATTCTGGCAACATTCCACGGTAGGGTAGGTTCTTGTCTAGGGGTTCGATGTAGGACCTATGCATAATGCATCCATAGGGAGTCAAACATTCGGGGTGCCTACGGCATCAAGTCTCCCTTTATTCAAACATTGATTCATTAGGTTTATGCACCATTTCAGGGGGGGTTCTCCTCGACATGCATAACTACACAGTACTGCATTTAAACTAGTACTCCTGCGCCAGATACCTTCCCATTTTAGGTCTCGATATGCCTCTCTGTCTAATATCAGTATAGCAGACTATGCGTCACAGAGTACATACCGCTCAGCATATCTAGGGTCGCTGTGACATTTATACCCAATGTTCGTGATGTTGATTTTCTACAACGCGTGTACCAATGTATTCACTAAATTCACCAAGAAGAACCTATGATTCTCAAATTTTCTGTGGTAACAACCGGGGCCTAGCACGCTTTCCCAATTATATAATGGTTTTGACTCCCGCTTCAAACTTTGAGACTATTTCAATATGGGGAGTTTTTAAAAAACAAAAAAAAGAAAAAAGAAATCAATTTTTTGGCACCCGAAGGATTTGGTGTTGATTTAAATGGTTCAATTCCTTGCTACGGAAGTGGAAGCTATGAGTCTCTCTACTTCTGCCTCCCAACAACCACTTCATCATCAACGGGCAACCCCGCGATGCGGCCATTGCGGAATAGATCCACAAAGATGTGATGATCCCGTCGAGTTTGAGCACTATACTCATGTGCAAATTTAACGAGAGCTTCATCAAATCCGCTCTCATTAGCAGCAATGACCGAGTTAATAGCTTGCTCCGGTGAGAATGGCACCAATTCCGAATGTCGGCAGTCATTGTCTCCAGCACCATGCATCATCGCAGTAGCTCTTCCCAGGTCAGCAGTCACGGACGCCATCTCCTCCACGTCATTGATGTCTGACCAGTCAAGGTCAACGGCGTACGGTGAGACCTCGGCGACCAGCTGGCCGACACCGTCTATCTCGGTCCAGCCGAGCCATGGGTCGGCATGCGCTTGCAATGCACGCTGTGAAATGACGGTCCGGTGGCCTTCATGGTGGAAGTAACTGCAGGCGGCGGTATTTGTGACATGACGTGAAACTGCAGCTGCAGCGGATTGCTTCATGTAGATCACAACATCGTTCTCAAAGGCCTCGGTGTTGCCCTCAATCAAAAAGTTATACGAAGGGAGACCCGCAGAGCCGATACCAACACCTCGACGACCAACTACATCGCGGACACGGTAGTGCTCGGGGCGTCCCTGAGTCGAAACGGGAAGGGTTTTGACATACTCCTTGAAAGCAGTTAATACCTTCTCCCGGGTGGCGGCATCTAACTTGATCGCGCCCCCTCCCAAGGTAAAACGTCGCTCGTAGTTCTGGATTTCCGTCATGGAGCTGAGCAAATCAGCCCGAGTCTGTGTGCGGGCTGTATGTAGTGCGTCCAGCAGTGGCCCCTTAGCAGTAGTCAGTGTGAAGCGAGGGGCTTGTTCCTCGCCAGCTGCGGTGGCCAGGGCATGGATTCTCTCGCGGTAGGCAGCTGCATATGCCTTGACAAGTCTAGTAATCTGCTTGTCACTAAGAGCTTTAGCGTATCCGATCAAGGCGATTGACGCAGAGAAGCGCTTGACATCCCATAAGAAGGGGCCAACATAGGCCTCGTCGAAGTCGTTCACATTGAATACCAGCCGACCCTCGGCATCCATATATGTGCCAAAGTTTTCCGCATGCAGATCACCATGCATCCAAATGCGACTAGTTTGTTCATTCAGGAATGGGTCGCTATTCTGCTCGTGCTGCAAGTCATGGTAAAAGAGACAGGCAGTGCCACGATAGAATGCAAAAGCTGAAGCGGCCATTTTCCGGAACTTGACCTGGAAGGCGGCTGGGTCTGCTGCGAGAAGCTCTCCGAACGCCTTCTGAAAGACGCTGAGAATCTCCTCGCCTCGTTGCTCGGCAGTGGGCTGAGTGATTGTCATTGTGGCAGATTATTCGTTTATCGATAAGTTTTTTTTCTTTCTTTTTTCTAGTGGGCTATGTATCTGTCGTAGAAAAATGGGACTGAGATGAGCCATTTTCTAGATGGGCCTCGAGGGTGCTTTTAAGAGTGGGATAGGAATTATCCCTCCCGCTGACGTCCTTGGCTTACCTCATGGCTAACAACTGCTTTAATGTGATTGCTGCTGGAGCCCTGCATTCAGGCCGCCACCAACATAGCTCGCTTGGCATATCCACAAGAAAGCCCCTTCCCAGCTTTGCGATATTACAATGGTTCTTCTTTCTTCCTCGGAGAATAATCAGTTGACCAAACTAGTCTTGTATTGTTTTCTCTCTCTCCGTGGTCTAACTTCTAAAAACCACCCAAGCGTCATGAACGTAGTGGCCTCTGTTGATGTTCACCCCATTATTGATACCCACTAATGACCATTACAGATATGATACGTATACCATGCACGGCAGAGTGGGTAGCTGTGTGCTGCAACAGGATGTCAGACCTGCGAGATTATGACACGTCTTCGTCCGAATCTTGGCATTTATCACTTGTGTCTCGGAGTGGGGTAATGACACCTGCCTCCGATGCCTAGCCATTGTTTCCATCTCAAGCATGACTTGATCTAAAATAGATGGAGGTGCGTCTTTCTTCCGATTCGAGGTATCTACGTACATGAGGCCTAGCCCCGGTTTCTACATCATTGGCTGATCATGTTGATATGTTATAAAGTGCAACAAGTTATTATCCTTATCATTATCATTGTCTCTCTGAAGTCTAATTATGACAAACATTATTAAAGAGGCTATTTGTTGATGATCGTAAAGATGTGGTGTTTCTATTACTCATACATATCACGTTGAAAATCGTGGTCAGTTTCGTCAAGAATATATATATGCAGCTGAGGGGTGTAGAGCACAACAAACAAAAGAAGGCATCTCATATGCAAGTTGCCGGCATTTCTTTTTAGCATTAGTGTTGAAATAACATAACATTTATGCGTAATGATGCATTAGAGGACAGTATGAGAAAGCTCCGCAAGAGACAAAGGAATGGCGTCTCCTCGGGGGCTACTTACTACCTACATCCACGCCGTACGGACTTGTATGTACCTAGTGTATTTAAGCTTTTCTCCCCAGAATTATCGTTAAATTTCCGGTAGCTCACGTCGATGTACAGTACCTATGAGGAGTCTAATCTCTACTGTCGCTGCGAAGACACTCAGCGATCCGTCCTTTCCCACGGGGTAGGCCTACTACACAGAGAATAGAGCTCATTTGGAATATACCTACATTAACAAATATACTGCGCACTCCCCGACGGTGTTCCAAAAGGGTAAGTGCCCCCGCTAAGGCAGGCAGTTGCCTGAGGGTATGTAACTACATGTACATAGGTACTATGCAGCACGCATCACCCCGCGAATGTCCTGTATGATTTGACGTCCCAAATATCAGAACCAATTAAAAAGAGATATCTTCCCGCAGTATGGGGGTGTGCAACCAAAAGTGTCCGCGCGGCGCTGGTATTAAAATTGTAATTGGATGTATGGGATCACCATAGCAACTAACCAGTTAGGCAATTTTTTCACTTCATCTTCATGCCTCTGCCCGACTCCACCTTTTGACTCTATATTCATATCTTACGGTGTTTCAACTATCTACATTCCTCGTCTGAAGCCTTCCATGCTTCGTGCCTTCCTAACTGCCTTTCTAACTCTATTTTTACTACCAACCTGCCTCCCCGCCTGCCCGCCTGCCTCCAGGATGCCTGCCTCTGGATATCATTCAATAGAGCTCCGTGTTCAAGTTATTACTCTCTGGGCTATTAGCTTCCCTACCAAAGATATAGCTAGTCAACTAGGACTCTCCCCCAGGACTATCCAGGATCTTGTTAAAAAGGCCCAAGCCCGTGGATATAATCCTAAGGAATCCCTCCGAATTGATATTTCCCATATTGAAGATGAAAAAAGATCTGGGCGGCCTAAAATAATAACTGAAGCTACCGAGCAAGCAGTTATTGATTCAGTTACTAAAGATTAATCTAAAAGAGAAAAATCTTTTGAAATATTGGTCTATAAAGCTGGTATCTCACACTCCTCTGTTCTTTGGAGGTTAAAAAAAAAAATACGGCTTATCTACTGAAAACCCTTTTTAAAAACATGGTATAACTGAAGATGCAAAGGCTAAATAGCTTGTCAGACTAATAGGGGCAACCACTTAAGCTGAAAAGCACCATGGGCCCTTAGAGCACCAAATTTCGCCTGATCTACTAGTCTTGCCGCGGCTCAGGCTTGAAACGATCTACTACAGGAGACAAATCAAGCATGGGTTCAGCAGCTTATTAGGCACATTCGGGAGGTTGTCTAGTTTGGGGGAGGGGTAATAGGATAAGGATGCTTGGAGTTGGAAGGGCCGAAGAATTAAAGGGCAACTCGCAACTACACGCCCGCCAAGATCTAGATGATGTATTGTAGTTATTATTATTTATTTCAAATTAGCTTTATTATTTACTAGTCGTTTGTGGCTGTATTAGCGCCGCGCGGACACTTTTGGCTCACACCGTACACTAGAAGCAAACATATGATCCTTCAGATATATTCCGAGGCACCGCTCCTCCAAGCACATTATGCAGGTATATGTAGCTTTCCATTCACAAGTAAGTTTCCTACCAATCCCTCATGCTCTCATTGCTGCACCCCATTCCTGTTGCAGCTTAGTGGCCCGAGTCACCTTTTGAACTGTGGAGTGATGTCTGTTGATACTGTCGAATGGCCGACTATTACCTGAGGGCTCGGCGGGGTTCAATTATTTTTGGTCACTATCAGGCAGTAATTGTTGCGTTTTTTAGGCAGAGGTATAACAGGCCTGGTCCTTTCTATGGATGCATTCTTAGTGAAAACTGGAAATGGGCGATCGGTGAGAAAAACGAATATCGTTGATAGGCACCAGGCAAGCACACCACTCGTAGAATAGTCTGGCGTCTGTAATGTCGGTGGTGGTTCGGATGAGGAAGCGGCGAGCTGAGTCTGAGCGAACTAATTACAGAGGAATTGTCTGAATATTGCGTTTTACCGTGCGAGTAAACCATATTTGCCCCAGATTGGAAGTCCGTATAGGCCTAGATTCCTTGGCTGATTACCTCTGAACCTACACAGGTACCTCTTTCCGCCGCTTTCGCCCTTTTGTTTTTATTTTCCCCATTTTCCAGTTCATGTATCAGTATATAGCCCGAAAGCGTGCATTTAATATCTGGGATATGGCTATAAATATATTGAAAATCATGATGAGAACGCAGCACGATGTTCTCCTAGGTCTCAACTAGAAGGCAACATTTAGCCTGAGGGATGGTCTGAGGCAGCAATGTTGCACTGATGCATAACTCGGGGCCCATACGATTGAGGAAACTCCGTCTACATGCGGTTAGCATCTCAAATCTCATTAAGAAACAGAATGAGAATAAAGGAAAGTAATGAACGGGCGGAAACATACAATGCTATGCCAGAGAGCACGATTATACCAGAGAATGACATCCTGCTCCTTGTGAGGATGTGCGTAGATATTCTCCGGGGACAAGGCTGGACTCATAATGCTATCAATCATGAAAATGCGCATTAGCTTGCCATAGTCCGACATGCAGATTGTAACTTGAACTTACCGGTGCATAAAAGCTCTCACCTCCTCGAGGTCGCTAACCACGGTCTCCTCACCATCAGGCTTGTTCTTCAGATACAGCTTGAACGCACCCTGTCCATGGACCTGCAGGGACTTTTCGCCTGTAACCGGATTTGTCCACACCATGGGGTAAATACAGATCTTATCATCAGTCCAGGAGGGGAGCTTATCGAGGGGAACCTCCTTCCCTTCGGTCTCGAGAATATGTCCCAATTGTGCGCTCCTTGCGGTGGACATCCATTGGAAGGCATGAGGTGCGTATTCGATACGACTGTGCATGACGATCTCCCTAGTTTCGGGATCTAGTATTTCCAAGGCTCTCGAACCAGCCAGCATGGCCGTCGCACCAGGCGCAATATCCATCGTCCTCCCCGTTCCATCGCCCCAGTGCACAGTGACATCAGGGCCCTTGGGCGTCCGAACGGCCAACAGACATCCAACACGCGGGGGCGGAATATTATACAGGGATCCATCCCAGTGCCACTGATAGAAGCGACTGGCACCCTTGTCTCGCTCCTCTTGGGGTAGATGCGGCGGGACATGAAAGTTTACGTGGTCTATGCCTTTTACTTTGAAACCCGGGGGAAAATCGAAGTGATTCTCGGGGAGTTCTCCGCGTCCAAGAATATGGACCTGTGGTTGTGCGTTGATGGCTGGTCGGTTTGGCAAACCGTAAATGGTCACCCCATTCTCACTTAACAGGATGGGATCGGTCCCGTGTGCAAACCCGCCGGTCTTTTCATCGGGGTCGAAGCTTTCCCTCGCATTAGACCTGATCTAAATTATCCTGTAACAGGAGGAATGAGCACTTACCAGGAGGTCAGGCGATACTGTTGCTGAGGGGTGAGCATCTCCGGTTGCTCCTTGAACACTAGGAGCTTATGTCTGTGCAAAGCATCGGAGATCAAGGCGAAATCGGCAGATGTGAACTGATTCAGGTCAATTCCATAGACTTCAGCGCCGAAATCAACTTTGCTCCCGGGCGCATGTTGGATAGGAACCACTCGCCCCTTGCTGGTGGTGGCCGTGGGAGGTTGGTATACCTCCCGGACGGTGAGGGTTTTTGGCTCCTCGACGAGAGTCGTTGTGGATGAGATTGCGAATACCATCTTGCGGGCTGGATGTATCGTCGTAACAGTTAGGAAGCTCTTCTCTTGGTACGATAGTCATTTTTATCCTGTGCGCTCCTATCTATGCCTCATTGATTTTCGACCTCGCCTTCATTAGTACACCCGAGGGTCGGCCGAGCCGTAAAGCAAAACCCGAGCATCTTAACGGATGTCAAGGCTCAGCCACGGGTTTGGCGTGATCTTATCAGAAGTGCGACCGCGGCTTTACTAGGCAGATTAGGGACATATCTAGTTTCGGCCGATCTTGGATTTTGTCCTCTATAATGGTAACATTTGTTTTCAATTCCATTTCTAAACACGCACATCAGGCTCGAGTCTTTGTTGCAACTCCTTACAAAGCACTACAAGCGTAGTGACACGAAGAAGAGAGTCACCCAAAACAAAATATGACTTCTACTTCATCCTATCACACGACGCCCAATGGGACCAATGTTCACTTTACACAAACTGGGAATCCATCAGGCACACTCGCAATCTTGCTCCACGGTCTAGGCGGCTCGACCGAGACATTCACCCCTCTTCTACCTCATCTCCGACCGGAAAACAATCGAATCGTTTGCGTCGATCTGGAGGGATTCGGAAACACTCTACTCTCTTCCTCAGACGTCCACCTGTCCATCCCGCGATATGTCGACGACTTGGAATCTCTCGTGGCATCTCTCCAGAGCGCTCCGGAAGGAACTCCCCACAAAGCCACAGAGACAGAAAGAACCGTCCTTCTTATCGGGCACAGTCTCGGAGGAATCATCTCAACGCAATACGCGGCCAGACACCCCGAGAGCATTCGCGGACTTGCATTACTCGGAACCGGACGGTCGATCGCGAATATACCCGTCGCGCGAGAAAGGATGCTAGGGCTCGCGACGAAAGCACGCGAAGAAGGCATTCGCGCCGTGGCTGATACGGCCGCCATGTCCAATTTCTCCCTACAGGGTGAAATTGCACCGGAACTTAGGGAGAGTGTGCGGGAGGCAGTGGGCAAATGCGATGCGGAGGCTTATGCAAAGACTTGTGAGGCCGTCGCAGGATTGGACCACCTGGACCCGGATTACGGTCGCATCCAAGCCCCTACTTTATTGTTGGCTGGTAGTGGGGATATTATTTCACCTCCGGAGAGATCTGCTGGTCTCAAGGATTTGATTGGGGATAATGCTTCGGTTACGGTGCTAGAAGGGGTGGGACACCAGTTCATTCTACAGGATCTGGACGGATGCGTAAAGGCTTTGGATGCTTTGTTTGAAAAGGTGGATGACTATGTAAAATAATAGTATTGTTCATAGAATACTAATGCCCTGGTTGCTTGGTTCTTTGTCGCTGTGTAAAATCATTATGGTAGGGTATATCTTCTATCACTACTGAGCATTGAGACTACGGACAATACGCCCAGATACTCAATTCTAGCAAATATCTTCGAACCAAATACAGGACATTGAGGCCACCCCCTACATCTAAACATAATTTACGCGTTCCGCGTAAATCTTGCACGGCCAAGCCAGACTTGCATGAGAGGAGGCCTCGGCCGTACCGCGTTGATCCCTACACGTCATAGCGGCCAAGCATTGATATGTGCATGATAAGCTCCTTAACGTCCAACCCCAATTCCTTAAAACTAGATTTTCTGCCCGATGTTTTCCCGCGAGTGAGGGCCGTGCGTTTGCGGGGGATCATCTTCGCAGCTTTTCGTATCGCCAGTTGTTGATAAGGCACGGCCGGTGACGGCCGATGCAACGCTCATTCCAGATGGCGTAGACGAGTAGAAATGCGACAGTTGGTCAGCAGAACCGGACATGAAAAGAGTCATTGAAATATATTATCCAACTTTCATAAACACTCCAAGCACACTTCATCGTCCTCATATTTCGGAATCCGGAAAAGCAAATGTGCAGCTGTAAACCATGGGGTTATCAATGATAGATGAGCCGTCCACTTTCGCCGTGTCCCCTCTAGAGCGCACGGCGGAAGAGAAGTATAATGTGAGTTTTGTCCTTCGTTTATTCTTTTGCACCGTATATCGATTTGCAAGATTAATATTGCCCTAGTTTGGAGCCAAGGTAACCGGAATCGACTTGAATACTATTTCTGGTAGGTTGATACCAACAACATCTCTCGGGCTAATAATTAGCCCTTGGCTAAAATTGTACGGTAGATGAGGACGTGGACCGTCTTAAGGCAGCTGTATGGAGACACAAAGTAGTCGTTGTTAAGAACCAAGCCGACCTTGATCCCAAGAAACAGTGGGAGCTCGTGAAGAAGCTTGACCCCAACGCCACCGATGGCCACAGTCATGGAAATCTTGCTACCTTCCGGGCGAAGGGAGGAGTACTTGCTGTATGTTCTATGTTCCCCTTTCTTCTTTATATCGCCAAAAGCGAAAGAGGCCCTAACCAATTAAAAAACAAAAAATAGCAAGGAAGAGAAGTCCTTGGGATTCCTGGTGCCGAAAACGTTCGTTTAATCGGTAAAGGCTTCCAAGGCGAGGATCATTTCGGAATCAAAAACCACACAGTCGACCGCGGGCTCAGCAATGACTTCCATGCTGCTCCGCCATCACTCGATGACTTTGAGAGCGGGATCACTCGGTTCCACAGATGGCACATCGATGCCCCTCTGTACGGCAAGGACCCTGCTTGGTTCACTACTTTGCGCTGTGTGAAGCTGCCCCAGGGACCTGATCTCACAATTGAGTGGGCAGATGGGTCTGGAAAGAGCATGAAGACGCCACCAGGACGGACTGCCTTTTTCAGTACTTCACAGTTGTACAGCTTACTCACAGCTGAGGAAAAGAGACTCGTGGACCACAGCTGGGTTGAATATGCGCCTTATCCGTATAAATGGATTGAGCGATGCAAAGGAAACAGTACCGGCTTAGGGCTCGCCGAGGGTGGAGAACGATTATCGATGGAAGAGTTGGGAGAATATGATTCTGCGGCTGTAAAGACGGTATTTGCCCTCATCTCTCACTTTCTTTTTAATTGGTATAGCCAACCACTAACAATGCTCTCTCTTTTTTTGGTTCGCAGTACCCAATGGTGTGGGTGAACCCGTTGACAGGGGAGAAAGCATTCCAAGTACACGGCATCTGCGCTCGGAAACTCTATTTAAGGAGCTCACCGAATGAAAAGCCCCAAGTGGTAGAGGATATTTCTGAGGTGCGAAAGTTTATCCTCGATATCCAGCATCGGATTCTCAAACCGGAATACATCCTGCTGGCACCGGCAGAGGAAGGCGATATGGTCATCTGGGATAACTACGGTCTTTTCCACTCTGCTGTCGACTATCCTATTAAGATGGGCCCTCGATCGATGCACCAAGCTAATATTGGGGGAAGTATTGGACCGAAGGGACCTGTCCCAATTGGAGTTACAGCGTAGGCGACATTGTATGGGAAGGGACGGTTCCACTTGACCGGTGGGAATTTCAATATCTAAATGAAGGGATACATGTTTTTAGAGTTTTTACAAGAATTAATTTATGTTATGATTGCGATGTTCTACAATTCCATAATGAAACCTTTTCCCTTTTAGTCAATGTTGTCCATAAACTAGGTCTCTCCAGTTTTATCGATAACCCATAGAGCGTAGACTCTCTTAGCAGGAGTACGACGAGAACTACCTGAAATTCGCATCATTCATTCATCATGTCAAAAAGAACAAAACATTTGGCAATATTCTTCTGGTCGAAGCATTCTCCAGAGATAAAAAAGAATCCCCCACCCTAACAAGAAAGAAATCATATACTAAACGCTAGACCCTCAGGTAAAAATTCATTGTGAAAACCAAAATTAGACTTAATTAATAAACAAACTAATTAATGCTGGTTGCTGCCCGAAGCCGACTTCTCTGAGTGCGCTGTCTGCTTTGCGTCCGGCACCGAACCCTCAACGTCGGATCCAAACCCAGACAGGCGATCTACCACGACACCTGGAACTACAGCAGGAATAAGAGTCTGGCGATTGGGCCAGAAATAATTCAACGCGAAGTATAGTGTGCTCGATAACCCGAACCCATAGAGATAATTGATGGAATACAAGTGTTTCAACCCCGTATTGATGGAAACATTATTGGGCGTTACGGCATTTGCCAGACCAGGGAGCAGGGGAACAATCACGCCCACAGTGCAGACTAATGCTCGCCAATTTGTTCCATACTAGCACTCGGTTAGCTTTCTTCATGCTTACCGGAGAAAAAGAAAAAGGAGATCATGAAAAGACAGGGTCTAGGAAACTTACTCGATAATAGTAGATGCTCCGGGGATCATATAATGCTGGAACATCATACTTCCGGCGCTTGATGAGCCAGTAGTCACAGAATAGAATGCCAGCCATGGGTGCCATGAAGATTGCATATGCTCCCATGAAACTGAGGAATGTGGTGCCGTTCTCAATGATGATCCAAGGACATAGCGCCCAGCCGCCGAGTAGCATGCAGATTACCATTCCACGTTTGATGTTGACCCATTTCGGGAACATGGTAGTGAGATCTACATTCATTAGAACAATTAGTGTATGAAGAGGTACTGAGATGATAGGTGTGAAAACTATTACGGCCCAGAGAACGTACCATTAGCAAATGAAATCGAGTTGGCGGAGATATTGTTGCAGATTTGTGCCAGAAGCCACAAAGATGAGCAAAAGAAGGCTGCCGCTCGTCCACCTGACGAGCCTTGCCATTTGTCGATGATCTCTAGTGGGCTCCATAACACCGTTCCGTAGACGCTCTGTGATGCACTAGCAGCGATGATGCCAAAGAGACCAGTGATGACTTTGAAAAAGGGAATCATGGGGAGCTGCCACACGGGGCCACCTGGTTTCTTGCTGAATCGGGAGAAATCCGATATGTTGACAGCGAGAGTGGAGAAGCCCCCAGTCACCGAAGTCATGGTCATAAGCCATAACCAGGCACGTTCGGAGCCATGAACTGTGGCTGGCTTACTGAAAAGGTCGTCTCCCCCGCCAGCCTTCACACTGATCCAGATGACCATTGCTAGCGCCATCGGAGGCACCAGGGCAGACTTGAATATGAACATGTAGTGTAGTTTGTGCGTGGGGATAAATAAGAATGGCGTTTGGACGATGTGATAAATCAGATATGAAATCATTCCCTGTGTTGTCATGACAGCCGACGGAGGAAGATGGTTTGGAAGGTTCCTATAGCTCGGCCAGATAGCAGTGATAATCTAGATACCATCAGCATTCTGTTCCTCCCTTTCCCCCAATTTTTCTTCGTTTTTCTTCCCATGTTTATTATATAAAGACTGTTTTAAGATGATACTTACGGGAGTAACACACTGACCCCCATACGAACTCTGCACACCAAACCAGAACATCGCGAGAATTGCGCGAGAGGCAACGCAGAAATAACTAAAGTAGGAGCCATAGCTTGCTCTGATTGCGATAGGAAACGGGATGTGGAGGTCAGCTCCAACGGCTCCATTTAGCACTAGTCAAGGCCATCAATCAGCCAGATATTCGGTTTTCCAACGACGCTTCCTCTTCTTTCTTACCCGTTGGAATTGCATTACACAATGCAGCGACAAACGTTAAAAGTATAGTATCGGTAGCAGAAAGCCCCGAGGCAAAGGCTGAGCCTGCTGCTGACCATGTTGAAATGGTTACTAGGTCTGACAACCAATACTGGGTAAAGGTCCACCCTGTCCATGTCCATTTCTCGGGCGGAACAGGGTCCTGATCTATAAGCGGCAAGGGAAATTAAATTTTTGCAGGTTGTGAAGAGGATGTAGATGATGCTCACCAGCATTGCTCCAGACGTGTTCGGGAGCGATACTACTCGGTTGTTTGGGCAGGGCCCAGGCCTTTCGATGGAGGAGACGCATCTTCATGGAGGGAAACAAAGGGTTGACATCGAAATAATTACTGATGCCCTTGTAGACTTCTTAACTATCATTCATGAGTATAAAGATCAACCCGATGCTTCAAGCCACTGACTACTCACAATCGCGCTTCACAACTAGTGAGTTATCTCACTATCTTTGCTATCACGCACCTCCGGGCCTAGCTCGCTAGGCGCATATTCGGCCGAGCTGATAACGTGTGAGGCTAGAGCGAGCTATATACGAGCACGTCTAGCTCCTACCCGAATCCCGTCCGATCTGCTTGGTTCACGACCCTTAGAAGGACCCAACCATAATCCTGTCACGATGAATACACCCATACAACGAAGAAGATTAGCCTGCGCCGAGTGTACCAGGCGTAAAATAAAGTGTGATAAGGTTCTCCCGTGTCGCAACTGTACTCGCAGGTGAGATAAGAACACTCGATTCCAGGGGGAGACAAGGTTTCTCACACCGAAGCCCCGCAGAGGAAGCGCGTGTTATCGCAATGTGAGAAACGCGTCACACCGTTACACAACATCGCCGCCAAGAACCCGGCCACAGAGTGCCGATGTGAGTGTTCTCCAGGAAAATCTCACCTCCTGTATTCACGAGCTCCAGACGACGCTCCAGGCCGTTCGAGATGGTCAATCTTCCACCCCTAATTTCAATGATAGCGCTGTATCTATCGGTGGGGCACTAGACCCAGAGCCCACCCCGGTCCCAGATCAATCGGAGAATCGGAGAAGCCCCTCTCTACATACTAAACCGTTTTTGTCAAACGTAGGAAACGCCGAGGCAGCTGAGGTGGAGGATGCTGCCACGATCCTCGAATTTCTTGCTTGGGGTAGACGAAAGGGCCCGGCATTTGATGATGGCTTGAGTGCAGAAACAAACTCCCGGCCCGCGCCCTCTCCTGGTGATGTTGTGTTAGATGATAGCCTAGACTGTGCGGATTCTCCGCAATTGCGCTTGACGGATGAATCCCCATTAGCTGTCATACAACTCTTGCTCCCAGAGCCAGATACTCTGCTTCAAATAGTAAAATATCACTGTGAATGCCTTCTGTGGTATCACGCGTCATTTCACGCCATCGTGTTTCAGAAAGAGGTCAACAATTTCCTGGGCAAACACAAATCTTATATTGACCATCCTGGTCTTGACCTACAATGGGTTGCATTTCTCTTTGCTGTTTTGACTGGTAGTATGACTTGCGCCCCTACGCCTGTCGCTTATTCCTGGGGGTTTCGTGATCAAGAGCGCTCCAACATTGCGCAACGGTGGTTCAAAGCGGCCCTTATATGCTTAAACAGAGCTGATTTCACGGCCTGTCATTCCATATATGCAGTCCAATGTATCGCGACGATGACTATAAGCGCCCATATGCTTGGCCACTCAAACAGTCACTCCGTCATGCTTTCAGCAGCAGTTAGAGTATCGCAGAGCCTTGGACTCCACCGACTTGGTTCACCGGCGAAAGATAGCGAATCCACTATTGTGCGGAAAGAAACTGGCCGTCGGGTATGGATGGAGCTGTGTATTCAAGATTGGTTCTCGATTCCATTTTCTGAATGCTATCTCATCCACCATTTGAGTTTCAATACCCAGAAACCATTAAATTGCAGAGAGGAGGACATGCGGTCACTCACAGATGAAAACCCGACAGTCATGACATACCATCGCCTACTCTATGATATAGCCCACTTGATGCCCAAGCTGCAGGATGATCTCATGCAGTCCAACACTCTATACACCAAGTACGAGCATGTCCTTCGATACGATCGCAAAATGCGGACCCTCGCGAGTCAGAAAGTGCCATCGTGTTTGATGAGTACACCCCTAGACCAGTCATGGCCGCGATACATTCCATGGGCCAGACATTGCTTGGCGATCAGCTCTGCGCACAAGATCATTATGATTCATCGAAAGTTTCTGTGGCCAAGTTTCAGCAACCCCGTGTTTGCCTTTACGCGCAAGACCTGTATTGCAGCTTCAAAAACCATCATTCGTGAGTATAAGAAAGTTGCCAAAGAGGATGGCCCAATTCTATGGATATACCACGCGTTCAGTGTGGCAGCTGGTGTGCGTATTTCCTCAGCATCCGGCTCAAAAGTTTCACTCCACTGACCACGAATGCCAGATAATTCTCTGTCTAGATCTGCTATTCCGGTCACCGTCTGATGCAGAGCATCAAGACTACCATGGTCTTGTCCAAGATACCATTGGACTTCTATCCGACAGCCAGACGTGTATGATTGCCAAAAGGGGAGTCACAATCCTGCGCCTCCTGCTGCAGGTGCAGTATAATAGAAGATCGTCTCAAATCATAGGGCATCAAAGTGATTCCGAGATCCCTACATCGCGAAATGATCAACTATGCGCATTAGACATCAAAAAGTTGGTGCAAGCCATCTGTGATCAGGAATCTCATCGCAAAAGGAATAGTTTCTCGTGTCCGTCTGTTGAGGAAGTGCCAACCACACCTTTCTCTCCATCCATCCCAAATTCACGGCGGGTCGGTCGTGAGGGAGGAGATATCGGTATGGATCACAACTGGACATCAGACCCTTCAGCGCCTTCCAGGTTCGTGGATGATGGTGATCTATTTGGTGATTTGCTTGGACCGCAATCGAAATTCGAGATTAATGATTCTCTGGAGGATATTCTCTTTCTTGCCCAAAACTGTAGCTCATGATTGGATTATGATCGCCTTAGACGCTTACTCTATCCAGTACTAGAGGAATACAGAGTTCAGGAGGTTAGCTTGAAGAAACTATAAAACCTTAAGACTCATGGAAATTTAGCTTATGTTATTTATGAAATTTAGATAATCGTGCAGAGGGACCAACTGGCCATATTGCCTCAGCCTAGGGATAAGGCATTTTTCAGAACTGTGTTTTTTTGCATTACCTAGGTAGTGGTGTGTTAGCAACACTCATATACATAGCCCCCCTCTCCCCCCCCCCCCCCCCCAAAAATCCCTCACTAGTAAAGAATACTGATAGAAAAGGCAATCCAAGCCGAAGCCGTTGTGTTGCCGTTGAGGATTTTGGCTGTGGGCCCGCCCATGTCTGCTTAGCGAGGTGCCCGCTGGTCCTTGTGTCCATAATGATCCATGATACGAGAGACAAGCTGTACAGGTCAAGGTGGAGATTGGGGGTGGATTTCCTAAGGAGGACCGGAGGTGACAGCTTAAGAGAGATATATGATGGATTTTTTGATTGGGCGTAATTTGAATAGCTTGTCAAACTGCGGTGCATACACTGTTTCTTTTTTGGTATTATACTAGAACGCTTTTCTATTGCTCAACTAGAGGTTTTGATCATGCTTAAGGTAACAAAAAATATATATAAATTTATCACCAATACAAGGCCGGAAAACCCACCACTGACCCTGCTAGACAATCTTCTCTATCAAGCAGCTTGTGGAACCCGGAAGCCAATTAAAATTGTAATCAAAGATTATATCTTTCCCTCAATTCTCGAAAAACGCTATTGGGTCAGCCCTAAACTAGTAGGGGTTTCCAACTACGCGATCTAAGCACCTCAATAACCTCTTTATTCAGTCAGAATAATCTATTAAGTCAAAAATTTCGCTAAATGCTGGAAACAAGAAAAGGGATGGTGAAGCTTCTGTAAGGCTATGATGTCACTGAACAATACATACTCTCAGCCTTGTCCTTGACTTCATTAATTGCCTAGGGAACCACATAGCCTTTGGCAGCAATTTGAACGCGCGTCCGTCAGCCCCGAATAGGTCTGCGTATGAAGTCTCTCCTGCAAGGTTTATGCAAGATATATTGACCATAACTACGCATAGGTGTTCCATGCAGGCTAGTGATTTAGGGAACCCAGATAGTAAGGTAGTATGTCGATCACTGGAGATATCTGCATACTGAGTGTCAAATTAAGAATTACCTTTCGGACTGAATAATGCAAGTAGCCTGTTTAAGTAGTCCTTCCCAAAAATGACTGCATGTGCTATCCATTAATCATGTTATTAAAGGCCGGCTGAAACTCAGTCCAGACCCACCCCCCGCGCAGCGATGTCGGTTGAAGCCCTATGAGGAATGGCGGGATACGTGAATACAAAGCATATCTTGTTTTCTATTATTGCTCTGGACGAGGCCTTAATACTATAATACCCGGTGGTTGGTCTGCTAAGTTGAGCGAAAGGCAGGATGAGTGTCAGGTTGTTTGCCCACCACAATCATGCAGCTCACCAATCGGGGGACGTGGAATTCAACTGGGAAAAGTAAGGTGAATGTCCTCCGCTCCACAGTCTGCATCGTTCCATACGTCTTGAATTTGACCACACCTTCTAAGATACTGTCACTCAATTATCTCGTAGCTCTGCCCAAAACCATGCCCTATCGTATGCCCCCAAGTGGCTATTAAGAGGTCGATTGAGGGTATGTAGCTGTCTTATGTGGGTTGCCTCAAACTCATTTTCTTCTAGTGCTAAAGGAATCATGGTATGAGCCTCAATCATTGGTCACTAAGCCACGCGTCCTATGTAGGTTTCCAAAAGGAGGGACATCCTATTTTACATACTGTGCTCATTGCACGCCCCCTGGTCTGGAAGGGGGTTAAAGAGGATATATAAAGAGTTAATAACCGAAGAGAATGAGAATTGCTCACAAAATGAGAAATCCCATATTTTGCAACCTGGACTCTCCTACACTCTAAAGCTCTGACTCGGTGTTGGAAATGTCGAATTTACCAATCCGAGGTCAAGGCACTCATGCCTCAAAGGAGGGGGGGAAACCAGCATACCGGATACGAAAGGACATCACTAAGCTTAGCGACGATGATCTTGACACACTCATGTATGCATTCCACCGGATACAGAGAGCTGATATCTTTGAGGATGGGAAGCCGAACAACCAATCCTATCATGTGATTGCAGGATACCATGGCCAGCCCTTCCGCGGGGCCGGTTATGCAAACGCAAACTGGTGGGGAGGGTTTTGTCACCATGGAAATATTCTATTTCCCACCTGGCATCGAGCCTACCTAGACCACCTTGAGAAAGCTTTGATAGCTGCGTGTGGGGACAAAAAATTTGCCCTTCCATATTGGAACGAGCTGGATCTCAGCGAGGAAGTACCGGAGATATTCACCCGAAAGGAGTACACCTTCCACAAGCGAAAGGAAGGCATAGAGGAAAAGATTGATAACCCCCTTTACTCCTATAAGCTAAAACAGGGATTTTTCGACCACCTCTCCCGAGAGGTATCCAACAAGGACAAGACAGAAACCAAAAAGATCGATTACAGCAAGCCCCCTGAATACGAGACGGTTCGCTGTCCATACTCTGGGCTAGTAGGACCAGATGATGCTAAGGCTACGAAAGACCACAATGATTGGATTAGGGCACAGGGTGCTGGATATGATACTGACAAGCTCAACGAAAATGTGAGGGCTTGGCTTGGCCTAACAAGGAACGGTGGAGTACCAGGGATGGGTGAACTGTATCTCAAAGCAGCGTTTTACGCGCCCAACTACGCTGTATTTTCCAATACTACCTCCGCGACCAAGTGGCGTGACGACTATTACGAGAGTGGCGTCGCCTCGGATGTTGCTGTCTCTCTGGAGCAACCACACAATGGTATGCATCTGGCGATCGGGGGTTATGATCTCCCCAACAAGAAACCGGAATGGCCAACTTATCCAAAATCGAATGGAGACATGGGGGAGAACGATACAGCAGCATTTGACCCCATCTTTTGGTTTCACCACTGCTTTGTCGATCTTGTCTTTTGGCAATGGCAGCTCAATCACAAGGACCATCCTGAAGTCTATACAATCCTCCCTTATTACCCCGGAACCAGTCCGATTGATAACCAGGGGGGGACTCCAGGCATGACTGTGGACGCTCATTTGGATCTGGATACCCCGTTGATCCCGTTCAATTACACCTCTAAAGTAAGTCCTTAGTTCCTGCTTGGTGTTTAGTTTGCCCCCCCTTTAACCATACATGATTCGTCTAGGAGGTGCTCAGCACCGAAGACGACCTTGGTTATCGATACGAATTCGATCCAAACTGCTGGCAGGATCCACTTTCCCGTGCCCTCATCCCTGGACTCATACCTCCAGGCTTGCTACCAGAACCATCACGGGAAACGGAAAGCCACCCAATCGTGCGTGTATCCGGTATTAGCCGGGCCCGGCGGGCGGGATCCTTCGTGGTGAGTATATGGGCTTGCCAAAAGGACGAGGGACGCCCCAAAAACTGGAAGAGGGAGCATTTGATTGCCGTCGAGCCGGTCTTCAGCCGGTGGCATGTGTCCGGCTGTGCGAACTGCACCAATACACTAGGAGTAACGGTCCACGCCCATTTGCCTAGCAGCTTCTCACTTCATGATAATGGAAAGAACGTCATTCGCGACGGAAAAACCTATGATCTGAGGGTATATGTGATAGAAAATGAGTTTCATGTTGAAAAGGATGGGGAACTGATGAAGGGGGAAAGGAAATTCACCGATATCACGGAGGAGAATAAGCTGGATCCGGGACCATGGATTGAATTACGTCAATCTTTACCCCATAAGCAATTGGAATCACGTTAAATACATTTTATTAATAAAATGTATTGTTTTTTCATTATTAGGAAGGTGGTGTGAATTTGTTTAAACTAATCGAAGACCCATGAAATCTGCTAACATCAAGGGGATGTTTCCAGTGGGCCGACTTTGCAGTGTATTTCAGCCAATTGGACGTATGTTGGAAGAAAGATGTATGCATGTATGAAACTGGTGTCTTGGGGGGGAAAATATATTTCGGGGTTCAATTTAACAAGAATGACTATTTGACTCATAATCTCACTCTGGTTGATACTATTTAATGAAAGTCATGCGCCGCTTTATAGAAGAGTGGGATCTGGCGGTCTGTACCTTTCTACTGCCGCGCTTTTTTTGCGCCTCCACAAGGCCTGTGTTCACCTCGTCATGCGACGACCACCCCCGACCATTAGCATTTATGTCTGCTCCACTGTCGATGAGGAGCCTTGCCACTGCTTCGTGCCCATTTTTAAAGGCCCAGAATAATGGTGTCGAGCTATTCTTATCGCTGCCACTAATATCTACTCCGCTATTAATAAGAAGCCTTACCACTCCCTTATGGCCACACATTGAGGCCCATAGTAATGATGTCACGCTATCTTCATCGCCGGCCCTGATATTTGCTCCATTACTGATAAGAAGGGCTGTGGGTCCGTCCATGTCCCTCACTCAGTGGGATTTGCGGGCCGTTCCGTCAGCAGCAATAACCAAGTTCCAAAGTACAGTACAAACCCACTTAGTACTTAGTGAGGCACCCCCTAGTACGTAGTAGCGTCTATCATGATCCGTGATACTAAGTGTCGTAGGTACGTTTCTTTTGGACAACTGATCAACCCAAACGCTGATGATATGATAGTTCTCGAACCAACCAAAATGGATCACCCACCGTCTATCCAATGCGACGCAACGGATAAGCCCGGAGGGAAAAATAAAGGAGTACGTACCTTAGACGCACGCCCAGTTGGAATTTCCGCTCAGTCAACCTATCAAAGTTTCCCCTCCTCCTCACATGACAGCTTCCCCTCACCAGGAGTTAAAGAGTTTTCGCGTCTTCAGTTTCCATGGGGGAAAACAATATTTCACCAAGAGGAGAGGAAAATGCTAACCGAGTCCAACCAACAACATTTCCCTTCCGAGCAATATCATCTGGTCTGCACTAGAGATGCATATGTAAATCCTCGCTACAAAACAATTCGCATCCTTGGAGCTGGATCATATTCAACAGTATGGCTAGCCGTGGACTCAGAGTACGGGAGCCTTAGCCACCAGTTTAATATATTAGCACTCTACTAATAAGGTCGTTCAGGCTGAGCCGACATGTGGCTCTCAAAATATGTCATCCAACTATTTTGCCAAGCGATGAGGTCAATATATACACGAGGCTAGCGCAAAGCGTTTTGTTAGATCACCCTGGAAGAAACCATTATCTACCTTTGCTTGACCACTTCACCATGCAGGGACCGAATGGCGTACGTCAGTGTTTAGTGTTCAAGCCACTAGTGGGTAGTTTGGCTGAGGTAAAAGATAAGGTCTTCCCAGGCCAAGCTTTTCCACTCTGGATGGCAAAGTCGATTCTCTGGCAGACTCTCCTCGGAATGGATTTTTTGGCGGTGAACGGGATCGTTCACGGGGACATTCAACCCAGAAATATCCTTGTCACCTTGAATGACTTCTCCAGAGCTCCAGATGATGGGCTGGCTTTATATGAGGGACAGCAACCAAATGGTTACCTTCGATTGAACACGCTCCAGGACCGTTTGCAATCGAAATATTGTGTTGCGGATGTGCCTCTCTCTAGCACGATAGATATTCTGGAGCGGGTCAAAGTGCAGATTATTGATCTTGGGGCAGGTATTTTTTTCACCATTTGTTATACCCATGCTTCACTAGCATACCTTTGTCGGTTAACCTTATTTTATTCTATAACAGCATTTCTCACTTCCCATCCACCCTCCGTGCCCGCCGTACCCTTGGCCCTACGCAGTCCAGAGAGCATATTTCAAGGGCAAGTGACCGAAAAACAGGATATCTGGAGTCTTGGATGTCTAGTATTCGAATTTGTCACCGGGAGGCCACTGTTCACAGTGACAGACTTCGCTGGAACGGAACTTGGGGATGACGGCCATCTCCTAGATATGTACTATGTTCTAGGATTCCCAGAGGACCAGCATTTACGGAATGCCCAGTGGCCGCAATGGCAAAAATATTTTGATGCGAATGGTGGTGTTACCAAGGACTATATTGGGGAGTCCCCAGGTCCTCTAGATCCAAAACGGAACAAATTATTGTTGCCACTCGACCGACAGTTTGACGATGCCATGACTCCTGGCTTCCTGCCCGAGGAGGTTATCATAATAAAGAAACTAGTACGCCAAATGCTACAATATGATCCCAGAAGGCGTCCAACTACAAAGGAACTACTGGATCATCAGTGGTTCCGGTGGAGGGAGTGTTAGAATTGACTCTATATTTGGTACGGCAATTTGACACCTGAGCTAATATATATAAGATACACGTTTTTTTATTGAAAGACTCCTAAAAGAGGTGGATGCTACGATCCGGTAAGTTGTCGAGTAGTTCAAGTTAGAATACCTATCACGTTTCCTTTTATTATTATATTCGTTCTAGTAGCGTGGAAGGTTATTTTCGTGCTCTTTCTACCTAGGTATTTATCTAAAACCCATCACAAGACAAGCCTATAGAACTTGTAAGGTATTGAACTGGTAATTAAACTCATATAATAAATCTTGAAAAAAAAAACTAAATAAATACGTATTTAATATTAGTATTAATTGCTATTATTGCGCTTTCGTGGTGTTAGGCGTGAAATCCAAAATAAAAGTGATGGCAATGTGAGGTCTTATAAACGCTGAGTAGGCCACGCATGCAAGATTCCAGTCAGGTAGTTTGTCTCCCCCACTTCCTTTTTATGCACATCAGCCTGACAAACAAGAGACAGCCTTCTCTCTACTCCTCATCAATCTAATCCATTCTCTTTCTCTACGGCTAGGATTTCTTTTGGTGACATCTATTTTGTCATCACTATTAATATACTTTTATCAATCCATTACTCTGGAATCCAATTTCCATCATCCTCCATCGCACCCATGGCGAGTCTCAGAGAGCCTGAACATCGTGGAAGGCATGGACGAGGAGCACGGCGTGGAAGGCAGCCTCGAGGCTTGTTCAATGACTCTAGGGGCGATGAGAGAGAAATATCTGGGTTAGCAAAAGGCACCCCGCCTGGTCTTCAGAATGGAGAATGAATACTGATGTATCGAGTGTTTATGCAGAAGGACCATTATTCAATCTCAAGTGTTACCCTTCAAGTCACCAGGTCGAAAAGGAGACGTTGAAGCGTCGCCAACTCAACTAGAAGAGTTTCTCAGGAACGCCCTCTCAGATGTTACCCGGACCGACGCTACTAGGGAAGCAACTATCAACAGCCTTGAGACCGAACACGGCCTTGCGCGAGTACGACATATCGCCGAAGCCAAATTCTCTGTCAATTATAGTGTTACAACCCTCATGTTCAACCCACATTGTGTTCTCTTCCTCCAGCTGATCACCCAAGAGGATGTTTTACGCTCTCTTAGATTAGAAAAGGCTGTCGGGACAATCTATAACGTTTTGTATGGAGTAAATGGCAACAGGGCGGTTGTTTTCTTTCAAAATATTCTCGATTGCTTGAAGCAACCAAATCCCCGTGGTGACTTATTCAAAACTGGCGAGATTCTCCTCTTGGTAACAGAAGCACTTTTCCAAACTTTGACACGAAACCAGGGTGCCTCAATTCAATCGGAATTTAAAAAGGTCTTGGAGGGACTGTGCAGTTGTTACAAGCCTGATGTGATAGCAAACACGCAGTCTTTCCGTTTAGAGGAAAATATTCACAAAATTGCCGACATGCTCTCCATGGGAGACACAATTGCTATCGTTTCCATAGGCAAGGGAAAATGCATTTCATCACGGGAGCAGGAACTTGGCCAGCCGATATTACAGGTAGACCTTCCAGGGGAATTATCTGAGTTTGGTCAACGTCATGACAATGATCACGCACGAATTTCCGACATCATGATCCTACCAACCCTGCAAGAAATTTGTAATGATCGGCAGGAATTTATACCAACGAGGGATAACTATGGCTCAACATATGGACACCACCAAGAAGGCATCCTTAGACTGCTTGATAGCCAATTTCGTCTGCTACGGGAGGACACATCTGGCGTTGTACGAGATGCTGTTCGTTTGATACTTGAAAACTGGAAAATATTCGTGCAAAATTCAAACTGGCAGATGAAACGAAAACTCATACGTAGCCATAGCCCAACTCCTCTACGTATATACTATGGCGCCCATGTCAGAAAGGTCAGCGCAGACGCGATAAAAGGGATCGAAATGGAGGTAGAGTTTGACCAGCTTCACAAGATGAGAAAAATGAACATGCAGCCAGAAGAGAGACGAAAGCACTGGCTCAAGTCTCGCGCCCTGAAAGAAGGGGGCACGTTGTTGGCTCTTATTGATGCAGAGTGCGAGGATGATATGCATGTTGTTTTCTTACAAGTGTCAAGAAGATCAATCAACCCTATTGGGAGAGACAAACTGGCTCAGCCGGTATGTGATTTGGTCAGTGACAGAGAGAGAGCAATGGTAACACTTCGCCTCCCCAGCAAACCTACCATGGCCGACCTTTCAAGTATTATTTCCATGGCAAGCTACCAACCTCACATACGGAGAAGTGCAGTGATCCTTGTCGAGTTTCCTGCGGTGCAGTATAATCAGTTTGAAGGTATTCTGAAATGCCTACAAGCACTCCATCAGAATCCCCAGCGCATTCCATTTATTTCCTGGCTAGTCCCTGATCGAAGAGACTCACATAGCCCGTCCCAAACCACCACCGGAGCGGACAACATCATTGTTGTTCCTCCGCCACGCTATATGCAATATCAAACCCTGGACCTTTCGTCGTTGGTTACGTCTGATGATGGCGGTCATTTAGACCACAATACCACCCCACTTACCTTTTCGCTGGAGCAGGACCCCAGGCATCTAAGTTCACAGATATACAGCGCATCTTCATTGGATCCTGGACAAGCAGATGCAATGATTGCGGCACTATCACACGAGATTGCCCTTATCCAAGGCCCTCCTGGAACAGGAAAATCGTATGTGGGCATTCAGATTGCGAGATGCCTTCTTGGAAACAAGGAGCGATTGCGTTTAGGGCCTATCCTATGTGTGTGAGTAACACAGAAACAGTCCACCGTTATCGCTCGCCATCTATTTTTACGCAAGCTAATGAATTTTTAATATAGCTGCTATACAAATCATGCTCTTGATCAATTTTTGAATGAGCTTTTGAACTCGGGGATCAAACGAATTGTGCGCATAGCATCCCGCAGTGCTTCGGATAACATAGAATCCCTTTCCCTTGAAAGCTACAAGAAGCGAAATGAGATCCCAAAAATTCGGCGGCAGGGAAGCAAGATTGCTGTTAGCAAAGACCGCCTAGACAACCTCAAGAAGAAAATAGAAAAAGTCTTTGAGGAGCTTTCAAAGGGCACATTGTCTATAGCGAGTCAAATGTTGAACTCACGGTACAATAAATTTGTAGTTCAGATATCCAAGGACCAAAACGACATTGATAGGCAATGGAAAGAATGGCTTGAAGGGGATGGCCCTGGCGATATTGGAGGAGATGGTGCCGAACGGCCTATTGAACGGCTTTTCGATGTGGATCCTTGGTCTCTGAAACGCGAGGAACGTGCTAGAGTATACCAGGAATGCTATAACTCAGGTATAAAAGATCGGTTAATTCAGCTTCAAGACTTTCTGCAGTGTCATGCCTCTGAGAAACAGACACACACGTCACTATTTACCGAAAGTGATGCGCAAATATTCCATAACGTGGATGTGGTTGGGGTCACAACTACCGGGCTGGCAAATAATGCACAGTTACTCCGAAACCTACAATCAAAAGTTCTTATTTGTGAAGAGGCTGGAGAAGTGCTCGAGTCGCACCTGTTAACCGCGCTACTACCATCACTCCAGCATGTTATTCTGATCGGAGATCACCTTCAATTAAGGCCTCGGATCTCTAGGTCAAGTTTGTCCGTGGAAAATGAAAACCAAGGTCCAAAGTACAATCTGGATGAGTCTCTGTTTGAAAGGCTGGCAGGTTTACGACTCGAAGCGAGAGATGAGAAGACAACTAGCCGAGAGCACCATATTCTTCAATTTCCTGTGGCACAGCTTGAACATCAACGGCGAATGCACCCTTCAATTGCGTCTCTTATTCGCGAAAATCTCTACCCAAAGCTCAAGGATCATCCCAATACATCAAAGTATAATGAAGTTGCTGGAATCCGACGGAGGCTCTTTTGGCTTGACCATCACAAGCCAGAGGATCCCGATGACCCCGATGATCCGATGAGAAGTAAAACAAATCAGTGGGAAGCAGAAATGGTCACTGCCTTGGCTACTCATTTATGTAGGCAGGGGAGATACAAACGCGGAGAGATTGCCATCTTAACTCCATACGTTGGCCAGCTAAGACTAATTCAAAAAATGCTAGAGGGCGTGGTGGACCTTGTTATTCATGAAAATGATCTTGCAAACCTGGATGAGTGGGAAGATGACACATATGAGAGCGATAAAAATGAAAAGAGCAACACAAGGAATTCCGTGCACAAGGGGCAGCTCTCTGATCAGGTTAGGATGGCGACTGTGGATAACTTTCAGGTACGTGACCAACATTCAAAATTGATGAAGCATAATTCTCGCAAAGCATGCTGATAAAATTTCTTATAGGGCGAAGAAGCTACAGTTGTTATTATTTCGTTAGTGCGAAGCAACCCATATCAAAATTGCGGATTTCTAAAAACACCAAACAGAATCAATGTTCTTCTTAGGTAAGGATAGAGATTGATAGAGTCACAAAAGGCTGCCCGCCACTAACAAATGATTTTCACTTACAGCCGGGCCAAACATGGAATGTACATAATTGGCAATGCTCATACCTCTTGCCGTGTGCCTATGTGGGAGTCGGTATTCAGAATCTTGGAAAAAGGTTCTAATATTGGGCCTGAGTTAGAGCTCAGGTGCCCTCGTCATGAAGACAGTAAAGTCTTTGTCTCCTCTGCGGATGACTTCTCCAGGTTTGCCCCAGAGGGTGGGTGCTCTGATCAATGCGGGAATAGACTTAAGTGTGGCCATACTTGTACATTCAAGTGTCATCCTAAAAAATTGCATAACGCAGTTAAGTGTATACAGTCATGTACAAGGATGAAGGACTGTGGGCACCCATGTCGAAAGAGATGCTATGAAGATTGCGGGGCCTGCAGGGAGCTCATATTCAATGTTCGCCTTCCATGTGGACACATAGCGAACGTCGAGTGTCAGAATGGAGGAAATCTTGACAATGTGAGGTGCAAACAAATCGTGACCCGGAAGATGCCGGAATGTGGTCATGATGTGAAGGTAAAATGCTGCGAGGATATGAACGGGAAGCGATGCGCACAGCGTTGCTCTGGTATTCTTCCTTGTGGACATGATTGTCAAAATGAATGTTGGGTCTGTCGAAGCGCCGGTCGCATTGACCATGGTTCCTGTACTGCTCGTTGTGGGCGACAATCAACGACTTGTTCACACAATTGTGCCCAGCCATGCCATGCTGGATCTCAATGCCCCCCCTGCCAGCGATCTTGCGAGGTAAAGTGCATACATAACAAGTGCCCTTTTAAATGCTGTGATCCTTGTCCGCCTTGCGCTGAAACATGCGGTTGGACCTGCAGTCATCGTCAGGATACTTGTAGTATGCCATGTGCAGTTCCATGCGATATAATGCCGTGTGATAATCGATGTGAGAAGATGTTGAAATGTGGACACCGATGCCCTGGTCTTTGTGGCGAGGAATGCCCAGAGTCGACGCTCTGCCAGTTATGTGCAGAGCCCAAAGTTCTTGAAGAGCAAGTTGACCTCCTAGAACTTGGCACCTACGAAGATACGAAGGTTGATGATGATCCAATCATTTTCCTATCATGTGGTCACTTTTACACTTGCTCTAGTCTGGATGGAACTTTGGGAATAATTGATTATTACGACATTGACCCTTGCACTGGTAAAATGATCAAACCAAAAGTCACGCCTAGGGTGGCGGGTTCCACCTTTCGAGGATGTCCAAAATGCCGCTCGCCCTTTACAAATATCCATCGCTACAACAGGGTTGCTAAACGGACATTGCTCGATGAGTCCACAAAGAGATTCTTTTCCATCTCACAAAAGAAATATATTGACCTCTTCAAGGCTGTCCAATCAGCAGTGGAGGAGATAGAAGATGAGAGAAACAAATTCGTGAAACAGTGGTCATCCAACCAGCCCATTAATGAGGCCTTAAATTCCAGTCAGATACAAGGCGCTATAGATTCATACAGGGCGAAGGAAACAAAATTCCAGAAGAGAGTGGATAAATTCATTAAATCTATGGCAAGTCAAGAACAGCCCTTTGGTAGAGTCAATGAGATGCTTGCCTCCGCTGCCGCCCGAGGTCAGGACCAGTCTGGGAGCTCCTTTCACGTTAATGAAGAAATAATTCAAACAGGCTTCCAGATTCGGGGTGAATGTTTGCACCTTAAGCTGGTTTGGACTATTCTGTGGAATCATGACAAGGTAATTCACAACAAGACTATCGACTCCGGTATACGCTCTCGACTACTAAACTCCATGGTTGATCGACTCCCCGGCCTTCTTAATGAGTGCTGCCAGGTTCGCGACAAAGGCAGTAAGGGGAAATTCATCGCGGAAGAAGTGCAGGGAATGATGTACCATGCCTTATTTTCCAGGCTCTACCTTGACAATACTCCTGCCAGCTCCACGACCGCGAAAGGTTTAAGCCGGACAGAAATAAGGGAACTGCTGGAGAAATGCGAGGACGTGTATTCCGAATACCAGGGGACACTTAGTTTTTTGAAAGGGGATATCGAAAGGGCGAAAGGAATCTGCATTGGTGGAACTTTTCAAAGCACCGTTACCACCGAAGAAAAGCGAGAAGTGTACCAAGCCATGGCCACACAGTTCTCAGGGACCGGCCATTGGTATTACTGCCGGAATAACCATCCTGTAAGTGACTTTTTTTCTGGTTTCGACATAACTAGTTATGAGACATATACTAAAACAATATGATATCTCCAGTTCACAGTAGGTGAGTGTGGGTTACCGATGGAACAAGCCCGATGCCCTCAGTGTGGAGAATCGGTGGGAGGGATCGATCATAATCCACTGCCAGGTGTTCGGCGAGCCGAAGATATCGAACGACAATTTGGTCAGATATAATTTACAGACACAATTCACAGCTCGCAGTCAACGTTTAGGTGGTGTTCATAGCGATACATCTCAACGAGATCTTATCAATTCAAGGCTTCCAAGATGTGAAGAGGTAGAGGAAAAAAATGTAAGAGAGGGACGCGCCAAACCACCGCAACAGGGAAATCAAGAGAGCACACCTAAGGGCGCTATAATACTCCGTGATTCATCGCTATCGTATTTTATTTTTATTTTTATTTTTTTTTTTTGCTCCTTCTTCTATTCATTTCCCTTCCACTGTGCACTAGTCAATCATCTAGCTTTTAACCAATTTTTATTCATATTTACTCGTTATGCCTACCAGCATACTCCTAACGCAAAATGATATGGGGAACTTTCATGGCCTACGATCTTCCTTTCACAAAATAAATTTCAAAAAGAAAAACACTTAGTAAAGGGGGTCTATATATCCGGCAACTTTTCTGACCCGTCCTCTCGTAAGCGCGATTTCTCCCAAATTTTCTCCCTCCACCACCAGGCAGCCGCAAGTGAGCCTCCCGGGCCGAAGAAAATAATTCCAAATAGTATAAACAGCCCTGCTTTCAAGTAGCCGATGCTTGTGACTCTCACTCGACGCAGATCCCAGATTGTAAAAAACAGCCATAATACGATGACTAGTGTGAAAGAGCCCAGTCTTAAGAGTTCTCCAGTGGTGGGAAACGATTCCGGTAGTGACCAATCTATGCTGTTGAAACTTGATGTTAGAAAACGCAGCACAAAAACCATATGGACCATGCTAGTACAATGGAAAACGATGAAAAGAAACTGAGAAGTGTAATGGATGTCCATGTTTCCCCATTGGTATTGTGGTCCCTGTTGGAGGCTGGATGAGGACCAGGCGATGATCTTTCCAAGTATCCAGGTTATTATGGAGAGACTTGCGTGGCCAATAGCCCATGGTGTGAATGTGCACTGAAACCCGGCTATCGATAAAGAAATTTCCATATTCTTCATTGTAAAATAGAAGGCGGTTGTTATAACAACGATTAATCCTCCAGGTAGTGCCTTTGCTGCTGGGAGTGGGAGGGCCCGGGGTTTGGGGTAGTAAAATGATCTTGCCTGGCTATGGTAGATCCAAGAGGCAAAATATATCGGAGCAGACAGCTCCCATATGCCAAAGAATGAGAGAAGGAGGAAATGGACGGAACTAACAGCTAAACCGTCAGATTACGATGGTTGCCAATCACTTAGGGGGGAAGAAAATGAAACTTACCTCCTACAGATCGCCGTTCTAAAAGCGAACCGATGGGATTCCATACACCAAATTGCACTGACGGCCAAGAATGATATTCTCGAATAGAGTTGTGCGGCTGATGGCGATGTTGCCATCTGCGATCCCGGCATCGCACTATTTCGAAAAGTTCTGTTCATGTCTTTGGGAGTTGTTTTGATGAACGCGTCAGGTATTCCCAGAGAGCTTGGGTAAATGAATGGAAGGTATTGCAAGAATCCCATAAAGAAGATTGCAAGTATCCATAAACCGGTTGAACTAGTCGGTCTATCAGAGGGAGAGACTCGCACCTCATCTTCAAATGGGACTACGCCAGTTTTCGCGCGCATTGGCAGAGCTAGGTACTTCAGTCGCTCTGCTGGGGTCACAGTCTCCGCTAATGACGGCAATATGTTCTCGTAAGGGATCCTGTTAACTATATTCAACATAATGAATTTTAGGAAGGAGTTATCAAATGTTTCTATTCGACAAAGCCCATGTGCTCTCCTCATCAACAAATCGATCCTCGGAAGTCTTTCCGTTTCAATGTGCAAGAAAATCTCCTGGAGTTGATCTTCAGTGGGAGAAGCTCCACGGGCGGTAAGGTCTTTTAGTCGATTCGCAAGGAAACAAGCATCCTCAATAGCGGCGTTGCCACCATGTCCTGTTATCGGGTGGAGCTGGGGGGAATGGTCAGGGACACAAAGGTAAAAAGTAAGATAAGATCAAAAGTAAAAGCTTGTACCTTGTGGATCGAATCACCAATAAGTATAATCCTTCTATAGTGCCCTTTCCTCAGGGTATACTCTTCCAGTGGAACCAGGGTAGACCGTACTTGGCTCTCATACAAGTCCCGGAACGTTAAATTTGGCTTCAGCCGGTCGTTGAAGAACCTCGCGGCATAGATTTCCCGTTCATTGTCAGTGTACGTAGACTTTTCTTCAACCGGAATCTGCCTGTCGTTTTTAAAAAAGACAAACCAAAATATCTTGTTGTCGGAAGCGCCTTGGACAAGATAACTTCGACCATGGTTGACGGTCTTCAGTGCTTCGGATTTGTCCAGCTTTCCGTTAGCCTTCGAGATGCCGAAAATAGCACTGAATGTTGTTTTGATCGCTAAGTACTCAACATTAGAAAATTATTGGAGAAATAGTAAGGTCATTATCACATCACATACCTTCTCGCTCCCAGTCTGGCTTAAACCCACTATTTTCACTCTCCGCGATACGCCACATTGCCTCTCGTGTGATGCTGTGAACACCATCCGCTCCAATGATGATGCTAGCTGTGAGGCTCGATCCATCTTGCATTTCCACCTTAACTCCTCCGTCGACATGTTCTATTTTGACGGCCATGCAAGATGTACGAATCCGAGACTTATTTTTGATATTGTCGTACAGCCGCTGGAGAAGTTGCCGTCGCTCCAGCAAATGGAATTTGTATCCAAACCTATTTTGGTCCCTGTCAGTCGCCAGAGCGTGTAGATTCAACTCTACATGAAAGATTCCTCACTTACATGGTATGGAAATAGGCACCAATTGGTTGGCTTTCCGATAGTTGATTACCCTGGTGGTCATAATAGGGGATCCGCTCGACTGGTGCGCTTAGTGAAAAGAGATCCTCCCAGCAGCCGAGTTGATCTAGAATTCGCGCGCCATGTGGTAAAACCCCGATGCTCGCTCCAAGTTGAGGGGCCATCGTCGCATTTTTCTCCAATAGCGTGTATTCGATTCCATATTTCTCCAGAATATTTGCCAACACCAACCCCGTAACACCTCCTCCGACTATCAAAACGGTGAACGTCGCCATTATTTGCGTCCAAATTTAGCGTATACGTTTAGTAGATGAGCAATTGAGGCCGACGCATATTCCAATGGAGTAACGGTGGGAACTGCCTCATATTAGCTGCAAGGAGGAGGCCACAGACCAAGGGACATGATGTAGACAACAAAGAACACACTAGTGGGGGCATCGTAACTGTCATAAGCGCTAGCACCAGACGTCCACCTCCTGTTGTCTTGGCTAGATCCCCTTTTAGGCATGTTTGTTTTTGAAATCCCCAGGGATCTTGGAAGAGACTCGGTTGTTTTGTTTTGGTATTGGGAAACGCGTTAGCGTCCTAAGGTGGAGGACGAACAGCCAATTTCCAAGGTAGTCAACAACAAAGAAACAAGTGGGATTTGCGTTATAGTCTCCCCCCCCCCCAGTAACACACACTAGCAACGCCCATCCATACAGCCGACTCAGGACCCCCATCCTAGGCACAGTAGACGATTTTAGCACCTATCTACCCCGCACTCAGTCCAAGATAATGCTCCAATTATTACTGCTTTTGAGATATTTAAATACTATGGGCAGTCGCCAGTCCCTTATCAGCACACAGACGCACGCTATTTTGACAGACAAGAAAGATTCAAGCACGATCCCAGCCCTTTTTAACAATGCCTCAAATACTTAAAGTTGCCGTATCCCAATCTCACACCCGCCAGTCGACATCGGAAACACTCGACGCGCTAGAAAAAACCGCTCGGCATGCAGCATCCAAAGGTGTCAATATCTTGTTATTCCCAGAAGCGTACATCGGAGGGTATCCGCGGACGTGCAACTTCGGTGCAAAGTTTGGCTTTCGAGAAGCTCATGGCCGGGAACAATTCCTGAATTACTTTAATTCTGCAGTCGACCTTGGCGATACGCCTTCGGGGGCAGGGGACGACTGGATCGAGAAAAGGCTTCCTCTGGCGAAAGGGAAGCCATTCCGGGGTGATGGAACTCGTGAATTTCTAGAGAAAGTTGCCGCCGAAACCGGCATGTTAATTGTCGTCGGGGTGATAGAGCGTGCTGGGGGTAGTATTTACTGCGCTGCACTCTATGTCGATCCCAAACGTGGCGTGTTGGGTAAGAGGAGGAAGGTGATGCCGGTGAGTTTCAGCCATTCTCATTGAACCCCTTATGTCTCTCCCAATCTTCCCTCCCATCTTCCATTCCACCTTCCTTAATGCCAGTGATTATTTTGAAGTTCATAACTGACACAGCATTACCTTTACCAGACAGGTGCAGAGAGATTAGTTTGGGCCCAAGGCTCGCCATCCACTCTGAAGGCAGTGACAACCGAGATCAATGGCGTCCAGCTCACCCTTGCTGCTGCCATTTGCTGGGAAAATTACATGCCGCTTCTACGGCAAAGTCTCTATTCGCAGAACGTGAATCTTTATTTCGCCCCGACGGTCGACAGCCGGAAAACATGGTTACCGTTAATGCAAACTGTCGCACTAGAAGGCAGAGCGGTGGTCCTATCTGCAAGTCAATGCGGCCGTTACAATCAGCTTCCTGACTGGGTTTCCCAGGTCCCAGAGCATGAAAGAGTTGAACAAGGTTTGTTATCCCCATGTCTTCCCTTTTTTTTTTTATTTTGAGTGAATTACGATTTCACGACACTAATGTTGATTTAAAGACCCTCAAGCTTATTCCAGTGGCGGTGGATCTTGTATTGTCGGGCCTCTTGGGGATGTTTTGGCGGGGCCCCTTTGGGATGTGACTGATGATGATCCAGAGAAGAGCCTTCAGATTGTCGATGTCGACTTTGACGATTGCTCGCGTGGTAGACTAGACCTTGACGTTGCCGGCAGTTATTCGCGAAATGACTCCTTTACACTCAAGGTAGAGGGGTTGGACCTCAATCCCCCTCCATTCTGAACACACGAGGCCAAAAGTCAACTTCGTTTAGCTGGATTAAGAGGGCGGGGGGCACTATTAACCACATTAAATAACATGGTGCTCCGATTCCTGTATTTACTTCGTAGATTACCAGAGAATATTGTCTAAAGATACGACCAAATCAGCCCGAAAAACTTATACATAGGTATGAATACAAGAACAGCGCATGACTCGATCCGCCCATTATCAAAGACAGACTTCAGGTACTTGGTATGAAAAAACAAATATCTCGTAAAATTAATTATATGATTCCACCAAATAATATAAACAAGAACACTCAATCAAACACTAACGCCCGAACTTCGATGCTCTCTCTTGGTTTGGCACCAGCCGGTGTTCGAGGATCAATAAAAGCCGAGTGAGGCACTCTCCCGCCTCCCTGCTCCCCAAGCCTGCTATCCGAGCACTGGAGCAGAATACGCTCGTTATTGTCAACCCCAGACCAATATAACCATTTCTGTTCTGGGTTAAACCGAACACCCAATGTTTCCCCAGTCATGTAGGGATATCGTCTCTCGATTGGCACCAAGTCCCCTGGGGCTAACGAATTGGCCGTGAGAAATGCCAATGGTAACGATTCCACTTTACCATTTAGCGGTCTCCAAACGTTAATTATGCGGTATCGGCCCTTCAATCTCCTTTCCGCTTCCTCAGGGTCATCAGTACTACGACGAACACGCTGTTTCGCAGCCTCTGCCGTTTGATCCACATGTGCAAACGTGACCGGTTGTCGAGCAGCGGTAGTGTTAGCTTTGCGGATTGTGTGGTCGAAGATGGATACTTGACGCGCGCCGGGAACGTATTTCAGCAGGAAGTCTTCGATCTCCGGGTAATAGAGCTTCTTCACCAAGTCATCATCCTGGAATGCTTCTGGTGGCACATTGGATGCAACGTCGCTGAAAACTTGGAATGCATCTTTCTCTAACGTGAAGTTTGCTTCGGTGCCACGGACATCGCTGAGTTTGACCTGGTGAGCTTCTTCGCCAAAATTGGTTTTCGGCAATCCTTCTGGTGGCTCTTCCACATAGGCGAATGCTTGTGATCCATCTGCAGGTCCCTTAAAGAAGTTAATTTCCACCTCAACAGGACCAGCCAGGTTTATACTCGGCGTTGGTTCGGTGACTGTAACTGTGGTAGACATGACTTCTCGCAAACGGATAAAGAAACAAAACGAAAGTTGCTGATAATAATACTTGGTAGTAACGGAGAGGATCTATGCGATTAGGCTTATCCGTGCTATAGTGTGGTTGTGGTGAAATTAATTAATCCAAGATGTTGAGATGATTAAGTAGAGTAGTTGTTGAATTAGAGGTCAGAATGATAGATCGGGGATATATATAGAGGTTTCTCTCCCTTTATATGCGAAACACCAACTCGAAGTAAGGCGTCATTTGAGGTTGGAGTTGCGCTTTTAACGATGGATTTCTAATCGGTACTACACGAATGACGTTTCTCTGTCCAAGGTTACCTATAAGGTTGAAAAGCGGGGAATTGCTCAAGCCTTTGAAGTTGCTGACAAAATCCAGCTTCGGTGATTGCGCAAATGCCGAGGAACGTTAGAGGACCATGAAAAAGGTCGGAATAATTGGCCGCCGTCTTAGCATGCTTAACAATTCATCTTCGTTTCGTCCTCGGCCGAAGTGGTAGACACTAACCCGGAATGGGCAGTAGTTGCGCCTGGATGGAGCTGACAAATCCTATATTGATTCAGCCACATCTAACTGGGAGTTAACCAGCAAGGAGCTCGCTACAATTTGTATCTCTGCTGTTGTGGTACAGATGAAGAAAGTCTAGAGAAAAGGGCTATAGTAATTCTCAAACTCTACCAAAGTATTTTCCTTTCCCCTGATTCCCGCACAGTTTCAATCAACCGCCTAATCGCCTTCTCACACCGACTTGCAGAAATAACGATGGATATGAAGCTCAAGTTGCCCGCGGCAGCCATTGTGACGTTCTATGAGCCAGTCACTGGTCGAAAGGCTTGCCAATCGGCAGCCACTGACTGAAGAGGCGCAATGAGAATACAGAATAATGCCGATAATTGTCCAGCTTAGTAATTTTATACGATGAATAATCTATACTAGGACTAGCGTCTTTGAACTAACACGTGAGTTTTTGCCTTTTTTTTTTTTCTTTTTTTAGGAAAGAGAAGAATCACAGGCCCCGCAAATTATCTGATCCTCAACCGTTATCCAGAAAGGGGTTTACTTTTATCCATTTTGTTCTATTTCTTACAAAAGAATTCAAGAACTATGGTAGAACTGAGACTTGGCCCTCTTGCGGAATTCACCCACGCTCGATATGTACTCCATCTCTCCGATGGCAAGCGTCTAGTTCTCTTCCGGTTGCCCGCTATCAAACCCACCAAAGGGCGCGGTGGAACGAAAAATGAGACTAAGAATGGGTGGTCATACTACGCGATGGAGGCAGAATGTCCCCATGCCGGTGGCCCTATGCAAGACTCGCAGGTTGACATTGAAGACTCCGCTTACATTGTCTCCTGTCCGTGGCATGCGTACGATTTCAATGTAGAGACTGGCGAGTCCAGTGTAGGGATTAAAGCCTGCACATTCCCTGTCGATGTGCAAGGGGAATTCGTCAAGCTGCAATACACCTCAGACGACGATTCAGTAGTTCTAAAAGAACTAGAGCCTGTAAGCGAAGACATAAAGTTGAAAAGCAACGACTCGCATTCCCAAGAGCCATATGATCATTCAGTCGCTTCCCAGTCCGGAGGGCCCGCAAAATATCTTGACGACACAGCAACTTTATGTGACTGGTGTGCTCATATCTTAAATACTTCAAACCCAGAACATAAGATAGAGCTTACATCACATTTGTACTCCACTTTCACCAGTAGGGAAGGCACTTCCTGCCCAATGCCCATTACTGGAGATACGACTGTGGATCCTCCCGCCCAACCACCGCGGGAAGGATTGAATACCGTGAAGCCATGGGATATGCCAAATCCAGGGAGGGGAGGGACATTAAAAAGCAGGATCTCCATGCTCCATGCCTTGGCTAATATCGAATTGTGGGCAATCGATTTGGCTATTGACATCTGCGTGCGGTTCGCAGCATTTCAAACGAGTCCAGCGGCGCCGCAAAGCCAAAGTCAGCGATTGCCGCGGACATTCTACCATGATTGGCTTAAGGTTGCCAACGATGAGGCCAAACACTTCTCCTTGCTCCGTACCAGACTTGAAGAAATGGGATCCCATTTCGGCGCACTTCCCGTTCATCATGGTCTTTGGGAATCAGCGACTATCACCGCGCATGACCTTAGAGCACGAATCAGCATCATCGCCCTCGTACATGAAGCTAGAGGTCTTGATGTGAATCCAATGACAATCGCTAAATTTCGTGCTGCTCGTGATGACGAGAGCGTAAAGGCCCTGGAAATAATCCACAACGATGAAATCACCCACGTTACCACCGGACATAGATGGTTATCATGGATCTGTCAGGAAGAGGAAACAAACCCCGTCGAAGTCTTTCGGACGAACGTGCGAAAGTATTTCAAGGGAGGAGTTAAGAAGCCCTTCAATAGGGAAGCACGAGCGATGGCAGGCCTAGATGAGCGATATTACGAGAATCTGGTGTATTAGTTTGGATTGCAAGATCTTTCTTTGCTGGTCAGTTGTTGAGCGAAATTGAGTTAGCTCCAAGAGAGAATAAATTCTGGCGCCGGTCGTCAACAAAACGAAGAACTTTTTCATTTTCACTTTTGCCTCCCGTATGGTGGGGAATGATCTATCATTATTGTCTATTAATCTATCCTCAAAGTACCCAGACATTTGAGCGTCGTTTCTTCTCTATTTAACTATAATTCCATTTCCTCTACTGGACCAAGTGAGGGTTCCCACACAGTCGGTCGGCCCTTCATAGCTTCCTTCCACATCGGTTGATTGAAAATCACTTCCGCATATGCTAGTAATTGTGGAGGAACCAATTCTGCGAGATCTAAGTCAATTAGGCGCGCGATGAAGGCCACAATGTGTGCATCTAGCACTGTTGGACCAATATGGTCTCCAAAAACCCAGCTCCCCCCAGAATTAAATTTGTCGAATTGCTGGAGAACCTCTGATAGCACAAGCCTTGACCGATCGGTCATGGTTGGCCTGCCAGCGTGAGCAAAGGCCAGATCTCTTTCCTTCCTCTGCCTGGGGAATCAGATGCCGTCAGCAAGTAGTTAAGCAATACGAGAAGCACAGAAAACATCGAAAGCAACCAAGGGTCTATTTGCATGGATACACAGACCAATCTCGCTTAGATTCAAGCGCCTGGCGGTGAGCTGGTGTGAGATCACTGCGTGCCAGGAGATCTTCAACTGCGGGGTTGGGATTGTTGTTTTCTAGAGTGTCGTGTAGTTGGGATAAGAGACGTGATATCGTACTCTTGTGTTCCTCTGGAAGGAGGGAGGGACATCTTTCACAAACCCAGTATGAGATGGACAGCGTGTCCGTAAGCGGAGATGAAAGTGACTTGGCTGTCAGCGTGGGAACCTAGAGACCCGAGTCAGTATGTGGCACACAAACCGGGAATCCCCGATCCACGGCTTGTAGGCAAATCCAATTTAACTTACAACTCCCTTGGGATTAATGTGTAAGAGGTAATCCTCCGCAATATTCTCATTACGATGGAGGTTTACTAGGCGATACCTCAATTTGGACAAATCGCGGGACCTTTTCCCCCGCATTGCTAGCGCAATTGCGAATCGCACCATGACAGAGTGGATGGCGAATGGAAAAATATAAAGACAAGGATCCGAGCCATTACTTCGAAACTTGTTGATCAACCGTTCCGATATCGACATTGATTCTTACAGGTTGTGTGCAGAAGGTTTGAGAAGCCAGTAGCGTAGCTGGAAGAAGGCAGTGTGCAGACGGACGTCACAAGCGGCAGATCCGACGGGGTCCGTGTGGCGAGTTCGCATACCACCTTCTCTCGTTAGTACTCTGTTCCCATGCCGAATTGCGGAGCACTAGAAAGGGCCATTCCAAGTCTGTGCAGTAATACTTTGGGAACACACCTCGATCTCCCTAGAAGGAAACTGCTCCGTCTGGACTGAGATCGGGGGCTACTTGCACCCAGTTCACATTTCGGCTGGTCCTGCCACCGCCACGAGTTTTATTTACGCTTGGTTAATTCGGATCGGATCCCCCCGCCAAAAGACTGCAAGGCTGACCCCTGAAGGATAGGTAATTCAGCCTCAGGAAATATTTAACTAATTCTGATTCAAGAGCATTATTCATTTGTGCGAGAATTCATACATACATGGTATCTACAAAATTTCATGGATCGTCTTGTTGTCCATTTTCACTTAAATATATAATGGTTTGATTGGGATGCGTTCAATCCACCTCACCATGAGGCACAATACTCTAGTTGTAGCACGTGCTTTAGAATCACGAAGCTTTATAACGCCCTCCCCCCGATAAAATGCTCACTTACTGGAAATTTGGTTAATGCATACATATTGTGCAACTGGACTCAAGATCTGTAGTTCTGGGCTTATTCAATCCGTCTTAAGAGGCCCTTTATCTGCATATATTCTTAATAGCGAGTAGGTGAAAGTGCCTAAAAAAGGCGGATGGGTGTTCTGAGTTAGAATTGAAACCGGAGATATGGGTCCACCCAACTGTTCCCTGCAAATCTGGTACCCCCACGCTTCCAGGAAGAGGCATTAAGCTCCAAGTACGAGAGTAATGAGGCTAACCGGAGCCGCTGTAGAGATCGGTGTACGCTCTGCTCCCTCTCGCGATGAAGGCGCTCAAGTGCCCTCTTCCGGTTTGACCCGACCCTCCTGCCTTCAATCGAGGCACGGGGGTTTACTTTGACACGTTGATTAATAACAGGAATGTTATTATTATTACGCCTGCATAGTGAGGCTCCCCTGGTGGGAGCTCTGTTGGCATTTTGCCGTTGGCTGCCTTTATTGACCAATGCCCATTTTGGTCAGGTCAGATATACGGAGTAGAGGTATAGTAAGTGTTTAAAATCTCACCTGAATTGTTTATCCCTTTCTGTTGCCCATCATTTTCCAAGCTCTAAACTCTATGTTAACACATCATTGTACCACACGTCAAGTACTCATCTCACCCCTGATGCATCCTCCGCGTCACGCTCACCAGGTCCTTGCCTCGACGATCCGGGCTCTCAAATCGAGTCAAGAAGATGAAAACCGGACCAGAGTACTTCCCTGAACTGTTTTAGACCGTCCGCTTTCTGTTGGAATGATTTAACATAATATTTACAGGGGTCTTTGCCACATCTTGTGTCGTCGATTCGCTCCAGCCCAGGGAAGCGTCATTCTGAGAGTAATTCCGTCATCCCCCCATATGATGAGGTATGTCTAATAGCGAGAGCCAAACGCAAATAGAAGGAGTAGAATGCCAAGCATGGCGCAGAGAAGAGTACATGGTGCATGAGAACTTTTTTTTTTGGGAGAAGGGGGATGGATAGCGAAAGAATGGGCTAGAATACATATTAACACGAATATAGGTATCGTTCAGCAGGAACCTCTCCTTACGTTTTCCTTCATTTAAACCGCGTCACCCCGGTCGCCAGGCAGAAACTTTACAGTTTGGAATGGAAGTTACACGCTATTACTTCTCAAACCCTTTCAATAATGCGGATGATGCTATCCATAAGGGTGACAGTTTTCCCCCCGACCTGTTTACCTCGGAGTAAGAAAAATCTGATTAGTTTCCTTGCGGAAAAAGAGCTAATGTGCTTAGCCTCTGCCTAGAGACAAGTTCACATCACAAAAATAAATGTCACTCATTTCCCAGTGAGCCCTTTGCTCAACACACACCTGTAGAAAGGGGGCAGTGCACAACCTCGTGCTCCGCGTCCACATGTACCCCACCATGCCACCAACTGATAGAATTGAAAAGTGCCTCGCCTGGGGACTCGCAAAAGGAAACTAGAAATTCTGAAGAAACTGATTGGGTTTTGGTGTCTCCAGTTATTTCTCCCCTGAGTGATCAGGATGTCTTGCAAAATACGCAGAAACCTACCGATGACACCATAACTTTGCCGTCACCAGTAGATTTGAAGCCGCTTTGTGAGACCCTCGCGAGTGGCCACCAGGACACTGATTCCGGCGAGTGCATTCGCCCCAACAGGCCCATTCATTTTAATGGCATGTTGCAGGGGCAAGGGCCTGCGCGGACGTGTGCTCCCTCTCGGGGCCCCTGCACACCCCCTAAATACGCAATGCCCATTTATAAAAGTCAGAATGCATGCTGTGCTAGAGACCCGAACGCCAACAAAGGAAGCCTAGAATCATCAGTGCAAACGAATCGCGTTTCGGATCAGCGAGCTTGGGAACAGGCTTCTGGCAATTATGGATATCTCACTAGAGATGCAACAGTGGCAGGAAGGTCCGATCAATGCTGCCAACTACCGAGCTCAACAACTATTTTACGCCTAGTTGGAGGAAGAATCATTCAGACTACATCTCCCAGTGGAAGAGTATATGCTGATGATAACCGTGGTGATTACGTGGAGATATATGGGAACAAACCAAGTCCACCACAGTCTCCAATCCTAGCCCAGTGAAGAGGCACCACTAGCGTTATGTTGTCAGACTTCTACCCGTCGCGTGCAGTTTGAAAGATAGCAGTTAGGAGTAACTCCAGATCAAGTAGAGCGGTTAGAAGGGCTTGAAACCGGCATGATTAATGAAGAGAAGTGGAATAACATTGATAGGACCCTATTGCCCAACGACCCCATACCTGAAAGCCCATACCCCCCACTGTCGCGCTTGGGCTCTCACGAACATAAATCAGTATCAATTTCCGAATATTATACCTACCGTGATATAAGATAAAGTCTAGAACACTTTGCATGGGAGGCTTACCGATATACATAAGGCCGAACTAGCGAAAATTATCTTCCGTGCGCATTTCCAAGCCTTGAGACGCTCGCTAGCAATCTAGAGTCAATGCTACCACAAGCCTTGCGAAATGGCTATAGCATCGCTGTTGAAGTCACTGTAATATCTTGATAGAGAAGAGAGGGTAGATTTTCGATGGAAATATCCAGTTCCTAGGCCCCCAAGCGATAGCGATATCGTTGATGGATGTCGGTAGGCGATGGCAGTATTATGGTTCCATTCCTGATCCAATAGAATGTGCTGCGTGGCGGGCTCTAGGCAATGTACTATTATGGCCCATTCCAGTGTGTTTTGCGCTCTGATGACGAAATTTCCTTTATTTGAGCAAATAAAAAGAAAATAGTGTACGGGGAGTGGATTGATAGTATTATATGCGCCACCGCGTGTTTCATTTCCATTGTTCTTTGTTCCCCTCACTCCGTTTTAGAAGCATATTTTCCTCATTTCAAGACAAGGATATATTGGATAAACATGATCAAAGCCAAAACCTGGAAAATGCAGAGCAATCCCAAATAGAAAACAATATATTATCACTTAGTTTTTCTATTTATTCTTTTTTTCCTTTGTTTAGCCATTTGGTGTTTGGCATGTAGCTACTTTATAAGCCAAGTGGTAGACAATTTTGATTCTGGCTGTCCATTTGGCGCAAGGCTCTGTTGAAATAAAATTCATAGCAGGCAAATTTAAACTCTATCCAGCGAGTCAGGAACAATTGTCCTGCAATATTTACATATATATTTTGTTATGCATCATGTACGGGCGTTGCATTCCTAAATTGGAAACACATGTAGTCTGCCCGGTGCAGTGCCAGCCATGAGCAACACGATACTTATATAACGATTCATAAAGCAGAAGATTTATTATGAGACATTATGAAATTACTTGATATATATGTGTACGTCGATTACCTTACACTTCCGCCTCTGGAAGTCTTTCGAATTCTATCCCTGGTCGTCTAGTAAAGTCGAAGATAAGGATGGAGAAACCGAATAAAGGGTCGGTTTGGGAAGGGATCTGCTTATGACACATCTTGGCTGGTGTTTATTGGATGCAGTATAACCACTAACTGTGCAAGCAAAAACATATCTCCTATTTGGGACCTGCTTCTATGTGGGACCAAATACCTCCGTTTTCCTTGACGATATGGTTAGTTTGAGGCTTGATTAGCTCTGTTACTATTATGACACGAGCCTGCATACATTTCAGTGCCCCTAGGCTGGATATCTACCTCTTGTACTCTCATACTAACGAAGAGTTGGAGGTAGGTACTTTTGCAACAACAAACACTTGCTTCAGCCTTGTCCGACATCAAATGAAACACTGATTGGCTGTTAAGCACACACGCAACTGCTTCGTACCCTGGGAACCAACCCCCTACTGACCAAAGGTACCTTAGGTATCCCTACCAAACATTCAGCCTACCCCGCATCCAAGTTACCATCATAACCTAGTAATCCAGAGCTCATTCCCATCTGCCATTCCTGCTCATTAACAATTCCTTCAACTACCTCGTCCCCCGACCGTCCGAAGTAAAACACGACACCGCCATCATGCCAATCCAGTGTAACCCAACGACAGCTCTTTACGCCCTTGTTTCTATGGTACGTGCAACTTAGGTAGACAAGTTAAAGCTCCAAGCCGTGTTGTTAACCGTGCGTGCACCCTCTAGGGGTCGATCATCTCCTTGATCTTCGGCGCGTAAGTTCAAGTCTTCGCCCCAGATGTTTTATTTGTTCCCATTACTAAAAATTGAAAACTATTCCTTTCAAGTCTACTAACTCTGATATTACTTATCAAGGATGTCATGGTCTCGCACAACGAGTTTGTCCCTTCCACTTCCCGGATGGGTTCCGGCGATCGCTACATTGCTATCCCCAATTACCGTCATTGCCTTAGTAGGCACCCGCACCTATCTCCAACGAATATCATCCGGACGTAACACCACACGCAATACTCGATTTGGCGGTGCATTCGGGATCTTTGATCAGCTCCACACCATCATTTCCACTGCCATAGCGGCAGTCGCCCTGGCGTATCTGTTTCCAGACACAATTCTATCCTGCCACCTTGACCGACAGTGGCAGTCATACTTTCAGGCGAAAAACTCCCATGCCATTCGCACTATTCAGGATCAATTTCAGTGCTGTGGTCTCCAAAGTACTCACGATCGGGCATGGCCTTTCAAGGACTCAGATCACGATGATAGAGCATGTGAGAGACAGCTAAGATATCAACAAAGTTGCTTTGCCCCATGGAGAAGGCAGCAGCAAAGTGCTTCCTGGTTGGTCTTCATGGCGGCTCTTCTTATCTGGGCTGTGAAGGTGGGCTGGGCAGCCCCTCATATTTATTTAGCTTGGGAAGTCAACATGCAGGCTAATGTGGTATACAGATTTGGTTTGGCCAAGCTTCCCATCGTCAAACGAGCTGGATGAATTCTCAGGCGGCTCGGGAAATACCGGAGCACCAGCGGATTGCCGATTCAGAGGCCCAGCATGAGGGCGAAGACGAGGAGAGAGTGAATGGAGAGCCGCGAAGAACTCTTTTGCCCCAGGCGAGCGCGCCATATGACAATCAATGGACAAAATTAAGAGAGTATATTCTACGATAGCCCGCTAGTTAATGGTCTTATACTTGATATTATCAAAATAAATGCAAAGAGATATAAGGTGATATAGCTATACAATGTATAGACGCGACATACGGAATCAAAGACCCGACTTGGACGCCGGCCACTTCCTGAAGGTATTTGTCAAACTACTGTCAACTCCATTCTCCAATAGGGGGGAGGAAGAAGGGGGAAAAAAAAAATCAAAATAAGAAAATTGGACAAAAGAGCATTTCAATCAAGCAATGTCTTCCCCGCACTGATCTTCCACGCCTCATATACACGATGCAATCTCAAGTTCAAACCTTGCTTGCGCATTGAGACCTTTTGAAATCTCCCTCAGGATATCAGTTTTTGGTAGCAGTTATGTTATTAATGTTTCGTAGGTAAAGGATATGTATGGTCAGCATAGAAATAGATTTCTGGAGGTGGAAATGCCTAGCCTGGACTGGAGGATGAGAGCGCAGTACAAACGGAAAAGGGTAGTAAAATGCTAGCATTTGGCTAGGTCCCTTTCTAATGTGGCCTTGATCAACACATTGAGCCTACAAGTATTATAAAAATATACTATATTCGAAACACAAGTAGGTGTCATTGAATTAGATATTTACTTTTTAAATACTTGAACTGGCTATTGCGAGTGACTTGTTAGTGATTATATCGTTTAGCTTATCAAAATAAGCCAAAAATAAAAATCAAAGAAATCAAAATAATATAAAAACTCTCGATATCCCGATCGCAAATCGTTTTCTTGTCAATAGTCTGAGAGAGCTATGCCCCCAGGGAAAGCTTCGCGGCTCTTTGACTCATAAAAAGAGTGTAACATTTGTCTGTCTTACTAGTGCCGCCTCGTCCGCCGGCGGGGACGAATCCTCGAGTTCCTAAGATTCTGTACCCTGCTGATAGCCTCATCTGTAGGCGTTTCCATCTTCACTTCGGCTAATTGCATATCCTGCTCGAGTAGGAACAAACAGTCAAAGCGCGGTTGCACCTGTGGACGATAAGTACTAGGTACTTCAATTTTCGGACAGGGCGTCCGTAAGTTTAACTGCTCCATCGTCTGGCTTGTTAACCGCCAAGGCAATTTCACAACGTGGTAATCTAATTGCCCCGGTCGGACCTCATCACGAACCCATCTCTGGTCTGCAAAAAGCGAGCTTCCCGACCAAGTGGATACGGACATCTCGGATGCTCGTGGAGTAAGGATGGCACCATCCTCACGCTGGAAGAACCACCCCTCTGCTGCCTGCCGAGCGATTATGTCCACTTCTTCCCGGCGGCGTTGGATCATCTCGAATTCCATTGTAAAGCATTCCAGACTGTTTGGAAATCGGACAGTGTTAACCCATTTAGGATCAATCCAGAGCTTTGCGTCGCGCTCCCAGAACCAAAAGTCGGTATAGCGGATGGTAAGGTTAATGCTCTTGGGGTAGAAGTGAGGTATGGAAAAGAGCTTTCTCAGTTCTGCTCCAGGCTCAAGCATATAGAGCTGAGCGTAGAGTTGAACTCGGGGGATTTCTAGGATACCATATCGCTTATAGATAGTGTCAAGATATTTCTGATAAAGTTGTCGGGGGATCTGTCGAGAACTGCGGTCTTGCCCTGTGAGAAAGAATATATGCTCGGTGAGTTTTAGTGGCATAAACCAGGTCTCGAAGTAGATCTTTTTGCAAGTGTGGAGCAGCGAGGTAGAGTTTCGTCGCAAGGCTGTGTATCCGGGACGATACCAGTAGGAGTGCGGGGTAAAAGGCTCTCCATCATAGTCTGTGAGCGCAAATTCGAAGATTTTGATTCGAATCTCGGCAGGGATGCGAGACAATAAAGGACTCTGTGCCTGGTCGAGGGCATTAGATAGATCCAGATGATCGGGTGGGGTGATGTCCGCCATGGTAGTTTGGGCGAGCGAAGGGCAGAGCGGTTAGGCGAGCAGGGGGGGGGGGTGATAAAATAGAATCGTGGGTCCTGATGATGGTAAATTGTAACCACCTTGTAATCCTCCTGAACTAGATGTAAATAGATGGCCTTACAGGTAGCGACATGGTTGCCTAAAATGATATGTTCTGGTCCCCTCAGCCTCGCTCGCTACCTAGGTACGTATCCAGGTAGCTCTGTATTAAATAACCCGCCCAGTGTTAAAAGTCATTATCCGTATCGGACGTAAGCGATAGTTGAGGCAAAGTATTGTGGAACACAGCAACGTTCCTTGGCAAAATTCATATGATCGGAATAATGAGCCCAGTTATGAGTGTCAGCATTTGCATTTATGTTTCTTTTTAACATATTTCTCCTCTCTTACCAGCACGTCCTGACTTGCCTGCTTGGATACGCCCCTTGCTTCCCAGGCCCTTCTTCCTCTTCCTGTCTTGGTGAGGCATCCAACACCAATTAATCAAAACGATTGGTGAATGAAGCGGGAGCTAGCAGGATGGACCCACTTTTTGACGGCCCTTGGAAAAGTAAAAGGATTTAGAAGGGGAATTGAACTCCCGTCTTCATATTAATTTATATGGAGATCCCAATTGGAAGTGTAGGCCATTATAACAAATAACAGTATATATATAAAATGGCCAATTTGCACGCACAAACAAGGATCAAACGAGGGTTAAGCCCTCATCACCGGATTTTCCGCAAATCTTGCTTCGACCGCCAATTTTCTCAGTCGACTCATCTTCCAAATACTAATTTGATTCGGGTGATGCTACCTTTCATTGAAGTACACGCTGAGTATGATCTTTTTTTTATCTTGATTCTAGGTATTTTGTGCTCACCCTGCTGTATAAGGAGTAGAAGCCCAAATTTAGACACGGTAGACAAGTTGTGTCTATCCTCATCACTAGGAATTGATGAATCCTCGTTCAAAATCATTGACTGACCACACCCTACAATACTACTAGATCCCTAAACTCATCCAAGAATTCACTCACTACACTTTGAAATCGCCCAACCTCCTCCTCGATAGTCCCCAAAATTAAGCTCACCATGCCTCGTTTCGCAATCCAGAACCCTCGCTCGACTAGATAAAACCACAGCATGTCTCTTAGCGTTGCCTCTACGCTCAGTGGGTCGGCATCTAAATCTTTGACCCATCTCACCCCTGATACCCCTCCATCGGGCAAGAAATGGATATTCATGATTGCTCCGATCCCTGTAATGGTCATTTTAGTTCCTCGGGCCCGCTCTTGTAGCCCCCCACGAAGTCTATCACCTAGCGTATTTAACGCTTTGCAAGCATCGGGCGTGTACACTGAAGTCATGCCCTTCCATCCAACATTCATGGCAAGTGTGTTGTTATTAAAAGTGCCCGAATGATGCACATTTGAGCTGCGGGGATCATAGACTGATAGTAGGTCGCGTCGACCTCCAAATGCTCCAATCGCCAACCCACCCCCAATCCATTTTCCCAGAGTGGTTAAGTCTGGTCGCAGCGGGGTACCTTGCTTTGGATGCGTGATGGTAGATTGTAAACCACCGGGCGCAAGTCGAGACGTGATGACTTCATCCAGGATAAATACAATCCCATTCTCCTTTGCTGTTTCTTGAATCGTGTGGAGGAATTCTGGGGTGCCAGGAATACAACCTGCAGCACCCTGCATCGCCTCGACAATGATCGCGGCGGCGACTCCTTTGTTCTCGGTGATTAGACGCCTCGTGCCTTCGACGTCGTTGTACCGTCCGACAATCCAGTCATTTTTATCGACGTTGTTGGATGCAACTCCGTGAGCAAAGTATAATACTCCACCGTGATACCCACCCTCAAAAATAATCACCTTGGATAGCCCTGTGGCCTGTCGCGCTACACTCAGCGCGTATAAGTTTGCTTCTGTACCCGAGTTACAGAACCGGACTTGTTCAAACGATGAGAAGCGGTCACAGAGAGCTTCCGCAAATCGGCATTCGGCAGCAGTGGTCCCACCAAGATTGAGCCCAATTTCGTCCAATGTTGATGAGATAGTCCCTTTGATTATCGGGTGCGAGTGCCCGTAGAGGCCGGCCGTCATTTCCCCCAGAAAATCAAGGTAACTAGTGGAGCGGGGTTAACAAGATATAAACCGGATCTGGCCTCCCTGGGTGATGGGTTATCTAGGTGCATAACATACTCATGGCCGTCGTGGTCGGTCAAGCGATTTGAGTCTCCTTTCGCCATACATATTGGAAACGGGCTCGCATGAAGAACTGAGCGGGTATTTCCGCCTGGTAAATGGATGGCCGCTTTCTCATGAAGAAGTTTGGATTGCGGGTTCCGCAGCTCATACTGTAGCTGTGCGGAAGTTAGGAGTTGCTCCGCTTGTTTAGACAGAGATACTGCCATGTTCACAACTCTAAGTAGGTGACTTCCATGCGTCAAGGAAAGGGAGATTCCCAGCCCTCATGATAACACGGCATACGGAGCCGGTAATGTCATGGTGTGGGGAATAATCAAGCCAAGTGGGGTAAATATCTAGCACCTATCTACCCCTCCCTAGATAAGGGAAAATGGTACGTTGTAGTCACGAGCAACAAGATCTTTGAGGTACCGAAGAGCATGCAACTCAAATGCTGAATAGAAACCGCCGGGATTCGTTCCTTGCCGACCTTTCCGCTTGGAGCTGATTTATTCTTTCCACCACTAGGAGCTAGCCCAATACCTAACTCGCCTCGCGATGCAAAAAGAAACATGCTGTCTGCGGGGCTCGATGCAAACTTGGCCCTAAGTCTTCAGCTAGGTTTTTTTAAACCTGTAAGTTAAAAGTACGGGAAATAATAGCTAGGCATACAAAGGTAGATGATTCTATTGCCTTCCAACCATTGCGCCAGGTACAAGTTGAAGTAAGAGACAGAAACAGAAGGGAAAAAAAGAAAAAAAAAATTTCAACCCCCTCTCACAGCCACCACAAAAAGACGAGGGTAGCGCAATAATACGCTCCCATCAATAGACTTAGGGTATAGCGTTTCTAGACGACGCAAGTAATCTTTCAGAAACGCGGTTTGGTCGGTCGCAGACAAAGGGTCAAGAAAGGGCCGTAGTCCTGTCCCTCTTACCCACTGTACGACTGCCTCATGGCTTTGGAGAGGATGATAGTAATGTGTGTGCCATATATTTACCTCTGAGCATACTGGCTTCAATTCGTTATATAACTCCTGCGGAGACTGAAAGGTGTCTCTGCCAACGCCTCTCAATGTCGTTGCCCACGGTCCACTCTCCGCCGTTTGTTGCATAGCAACGTGCGACGGTTCTAAGAGATTATCAGGAACCTGGAAAGCAAAAACGCCGCCCGGTGTCTGTTTCCGGATAAGGTTCTTGATAACTTCGAGACGGGTTTCTCGGGATAGCCATTGAAAGACGGCATTAGCAAAGAATAAGTCCACAGGTTCCTGCGGAGCATAGGAACTGATATCTTGCACAATAAATTTAGCGCCAGGAAGAGTCTTCCGCGCTTTGTCGATCATATCTGGTGAGGAATCTATGCCTAATACATGGGAGCCAGGGTATTGGGCCGAAAGTACTGCAGTTGAGTTTCCAGGCCCACAGCCAAGATCCACTATGCGCTTGGGGCTAGACGGCAGAGAAACCTGAGAGAGAAGGTCCCGCGATGGTCTTGTGCGTTCTGACTCAAATTTGAGGTACAGGGAAGAGCTCCAATCGTTCGCAGCCATAGCTGTTGTGTAATGCTGGAAGCTCGGGCGTATCACCGACAGCCGAGGTTGGGTTTGCCGCAGTTGACGAAACATAGAACTCACGGAGGGAGTCTTGAGGTTATAGCTAAAATGGAGGGGTATTGGCAAGTCGTCTTGCTTGCCCTGTTCAACTGATTTTCTTTGTATAACAGAGTCACATTGAAGCAAAGAAATGGGTGTAGGTAGCCTGTTATTCCCAGCCAAAACTAACTGGCGATATCGGAGGAATGTTGGGTTCAGCCCCTTCAAGTCTTTAAACAGTCGGAATACTCCGTTAGGTAGGTAAGCTAACCTGACTCGCTTTTTATTCCCGGGCTTATTTACACTGACAGTTCTTCAATAGCCTCGAACACTTACATTCTTAATTTTGATTGGCCTCGAGCTCCAAGGTTAGTGGCGACTTACCTAATATTATATTATTGGGAAAAATCCAATAACGGCAGGTGCTAGATATGCAGGGAGGTTCTTTTCTCGCCTCCCACTCAGTTACATCGTGAAGATTTGGACTCAAGGCTCCCACCTTCTCTCGAGACTGGAGCAGAGTAGCTCTGCCAAAAAGCCTCAAGTTTGCTCCACTCATGACATGTAATTATTTGCTCTAGCAGTGATTTCGGTGGGGCGAACCCAAAGTTATATTTGGCAGATCCGACAAGTCAAGAGTCAGACATAGATGGCCTTGACTTAGAGAGCAGAGTACTCCCTACCATATACCCTCTAATTTTGTTGGTCCCAAGATAGTATACATAGCCCGGCCCACTTATCAAACTTGCCAATGCCCAGTCATATACGCGCCCGATTGCGTACCTGAGTACAAACTCCAAGTCAGCTCTACCCCTGTGACACTCCATATTCTCTCAATGTAGAGAAATATTCCGCCTTGACGCTGATGATTTTATGTGTGTTGATAGGTGTTTGTGGAGGGCGGCCTTACAAGGATGAAACAAACTACAGGCTGACTGCTTCTAGTGAGCTTGACAGAACTATTACACGCTTGAGCCCAGTAGACATCTATCGCCGCTTCTGGCCCCCTTACTCGTCTCCTCGGCGTGAGATGTCTCTTACCGTAAGGGGTAGTCAATTTACACACCTGTTTGACTAAACTTCTGGTCCGAGTATGGTACTGTCTATTATATCGGCTGGATTTCTAATTGTCGGATTTAAATCGCTCTACTCGGGCCCTTAGAGGCGACCGCCCAGCGGGGTTCATTATAGCCCTAGGATTCTCAGCTAGCCCATTGTCAAACCTGGATCCTCTGGCTCTGAAATCAAGCATGATTGGCTCCATTTAGTATCATCCAATCCAAAATAAGCGTCGATACGACGGTAAGGCTTAGACCAAAGACCCGCCAATCAGGGATCGTCTAAAGTTCGACGGACTAGCCAGCCCGAAAAGATACCCAAGATAGGAAATGGATACAGAAAGTTAGAGCGTCATAGGATGGGAGTCCTTGTCTATATGTATGTGTACACACACACGAAGCAAATATCTCTACTATCTATATCGCTATCGGTGGGTCTTAGAGTGCTCTGGAATACCCACCTAGGCAAGTTTTGACGATAACTCGATTGTGACCCACAGGTAGCTCACCACCGAAACAGAGTTAGTCGTCATTGCTACCTAATGCATCTAGAATTCCGAAATTCGGACCTGATCTTCACCAGAATTTATGGTAAGATCCTGATTTTTCAAGTTTTACGGCACAAATTGTTTCTGCAAGCCTAATCACCCTCCCTCGCAAGTAGAATGTGTACTGTTGTGTGTGGATGTATGCACAGACATACAAGAGGTGATAGTCCGGTCTAGCGGATCTTCCGATATATGCTGTTCCAAAATAGCCATTTAAGCCCTCCAATTGCCGAAAGCTTGGCCTAGGTTTTGACTCTGCGAACTCTCAGTTGTTGTGTATCATTCTATACACAGCACTTGAGGTGGCAGTGGTAGACGCCTATCATGCTGTTAGATATCTCTACGAATCCGGCACAAATGTGTAGCGCACAAATTAGCGGGGCCCACGAGAAGGGGCGGGAACAACCAGATGAAGCTCCAGCCTTCGATGACTCTCAAGTTTTTACCTCGATTCGGTGAATTTACCTCTTGTTGTCATATATCCTTGCAAAACTTTCTGCATGTTGGGCACTAGTGAAATCAGCACTAACCTCTTTCTGACACCATCGAACTGCCCTTAAAGGGATAGGACCATGTCTGCATCAATCTGTCCTATGGAGAGGATACACACAATCTGGATCAAAGGCGGATATCCGCCTCCATTGATATCACTAGGGTCGCGGCGCCTCCCGCAATGTATCCGTTTGGGGCAACAGGAAGATCGTTTGAATAATACTTCCGAATAAGTAGGTGGGCTTCTGTATCTCGGTTACCTCAATGACTACCTGGTACAGATTTACACGCTCGTGTATCCCTTTCTTGCCCCCCTCCCCGCCCCCCACTCTAATTTACTGAGTAATAGGACCAGCTTGTGAGTGCTGGTTTACAAGTTGATTTTACATGTCTAAATTTACCCTACCCAGAGTATTCAGCCTTCTTGGGGGCGGGAGCCCACACTCAACACGAGTGTATATTCTTAGACTATGAGAGATTTCGAAAGTAACCGTGGCTTAAAATACTCCTGACTTGTTTTCCCCTCCCCCTTTTTTTGCTTTTCTCGTTCCGCCCTCTACAATACATTCCGATGGTATGGAATGGATTACATCGCGCTTGCGTGCGTTCGCAGGACACCATGCAGGCGTAAGCTAGGGACACCACATATGTCACTTCGAATTAGGTTTCTTGCAGGAGCAAAGACGTAAATCTTGCTAATACTTCGAAAACTAAACATGCAAAATACAGCTCCTCATTCACTAGGAACCGAAATGGCCCCGCAATAAGAGACCCAGGCATATTGTTTTATCGCACTATAGATGACAATTAAATGGTAACAACGCCAAGGCGATAGAGGTGGTTCTTCGAGGCTTCTGGATCATCTCGGACGGGGAAGGGAACCCCAGAGGATAGTTTGCCTTCTTCTAGATAGATCAATGATACGAGAGACTTGGACCAATGCAACGAGGGTTCATCAGCTTCACCAAGGTTGACGCGGAAGCCGCTAGTAGGGTAGGACACAGTGTTGCCAATTGCGTGGAACCCAAAAAAACTAGGCAAAATTGGCTTGATAGCTGGCCAATGGATATAAAAGGGATCGCTTGTAATAACCGGTATATGGTGAGTTGGAAAAAACCTTGATTTTAAGACTTTCCATTGGCCAAGATAATCCTTACAGCGCGTCCTCTAGGCCGAATATAGTGACCATTGTGGATAAGGCGATCTGCAGAGCAGGAAATGATCCACCACCTGCAGCGACCCAAAGTTCTGCTGGCCCAAACTATTGTTCAAATTTTTAACAATAATAATATCCTTCACAGTCGCATTAGATCCAATAGCTGGGACCCACTCCAGTGAGAAATGCAGAAATCTGTCAGCAACAGGCCAAAAAAATACAATAAAATCAAATGAAAAGAAAAAAAATAAATAAAATAAAGAGCACAAATAATGTCTGCATCAAAACAAAAAAAAAAAAAAAGCAAAATTCAGAGAGGATCTTGGTGGATAACAACTATTGCCTAGTTTTCTATGCAGCTATCAGCTATCAGCTGTCCCACCCTGGCGATAAATCAAAATCTTTTAATTTTCTCATTCGTGGTGGCTGAGACTCTCTTCAATGCCTCCTTTCGGTATTTATCTGAATGGAACCTAAAGTGAAATAGACGGGCCTTCAAGCAGTTTCATTCTTTCTGTACTTAAACACTTCCTCGAACGCTTCGGCTCCTCCCTTCTTACTCTAATAAGGAAGCTACTATATACGTCGGAGCCGTTTCAACCTCTTCCTTTGTTCTTACCTATAGCATACAATAGAGTTTTTTTTTTCCTTGCTTCGTTGGGAGAAGCATCAATGGCGTTCCCACCAAGGAAGGTCACGACTGCGACGACAGAGTCACCACGCTTGAAACCGGCGGTCCCTATTACTATGCCGGACGCTCCCCTCCGCAGTTCGTGCGACAGCTGCAATCTGGCGAAGGTGAAATGTTCCAAGGACCGACCGGCATGTCATCGTTGTGCATCGCGTAACCTTAACTGCGTCTACGGCGTATCGCTGAGAGGCATGAAGCGACACCGACCACGCGATGAAGCTCAAGCACAGGAATCCCATCCCCCAGAGAAGAAGAAGCGAATGACCTCATCACTGTCTCCCACGTTCTCCGATAATCTTCCGCGGCTGGAGCCTGTCGCTTTGACAGACCCCTCCCCCTTCTTCCCGGACTGGGGTCATGACACATTTACACACGAGGATACATTCGGCCATGACTTTGACTTTTTCAACCTCATCGGCTCTCCCGATATCGACCCACCGTGCTCCTCATCCTTTCCGACGAGTATAGCGAGCACCCCATTTGCTTGCTCTACTGGATCTTCATTTCTATCATCTTTACCCCGACCCCCGGTCACACCTCCTAGTCCAATCTCCCCGCCTTCAACCCAGGACATACCACAGACCACTTCTCCCGCAAAGATCTCTCCATCTTCCTCATCCTCATTATTATCATCGCCATCATTATCATCATCTTCTTCTTCTTCTTCTTCTTCCTCGCCGACGTCTTCATTTTTCCCTACTTCGTGTCTGTGTGAAAAAACTGTGGTCAAGAAGCTAGCAGCTCTAAACGCTTCACAACAAACACGGCCGCTCACCTTCAGTGAGTTTCTGAAAGAGCATAAAGATAACATGGAAATATGCACATCGGTTCTCGAATGCACAGACCCGCAGCATAAACAGGGGATGCTGCTGTTGATCAAGGTCATCGCTCTGTTGATCCACATGATTGCGGCCTTTGATCAAATCTTGCACGTAGACGGTGGGACACAAGTCCGGCCAGGGCCCCCTTCACCACGCTCGCCACCGCACGCCGATTCTCGCAAGGAAAAAGTGTTGCAGGCGACCTTTATCCGAACAGAGCTGGCTAAGGTAGCTGCCCTGATTCAGAGTTACGACCGGCGGTATTGCTCTCTCAACAATCACTCTTGCACAGAAGCACTCTTCCTACTGTCTCCTTTGTTTACGAACCTGCAATGGAAGGCTCAGGCAAGGTTCGACTCGGTGCAGACTTGGGCGCCGTGTCTCTGCCTGTGATTGACGATCATGAGTCTAATGTATATGATTGGTGACGCTCCTCAGTGAAATTAGAGGCGGTGATTGGCGCATGTTCTTTCACCTAGGGAAAAATAAATATTAATTTTAGATAATTCGCGGTTTTGGGAGTCAAGGAGTTGAAAGGAGGAGCATTCGCTATTGAATATTTCTTTTCTCTTTCATTTTTTTATTTTTTTCTTGTGCTTTGGTTTCATTTGTGTTCATCATGATATAGAAGACAACACCAACTAGCCCGTTATTATTATTATTCTTCTTCTTCATCTTTTCTCATGTCAATTGATTCCTGTAGCATTGTGTGTATATATATATGTTTTTCACCCCCTTTGAATGCCGAGTGAGACAACCCCTGGACTGAAGTCTACCGGGTAGTCTTCATAACACCAACGGGCAACATGAAGACAAAAGCCGTTGTTCTTCAAGTCCAGCAAGGCACGACCCACGATCACGGCAAATGAGGTTCTAGAATGGCAACCAGAAAACCTTCAGTGCCTGGAGGACCAAGCCGGAACGCCGAGATGGATTGTCGCGGAGTTTGAGACAGTCCGAGATTGACCCCTATTCGCGACTCCCGACAAGAAAAAACAAAAACATTCAAAAAAATCAAAAATAGAAAAGGAGAAGAAGCGGTCAAGCCCGTTTAGTGTATTGTCCGTCTTGGCTGAATGCTTGATGTTTATTATTTGATTGATTTTCCGGCTTCTCTTCCTCCGTGTCCTTCTGTCAATACTCTTGTTATTCATGTATTTGCTCTCTCTATACTTTTGAATAGGTATTCATGTATTGGTTTTCCTTTTCTTTTATTTCATCTGGGCTTTGTGAGAGTGGACTTGTTCTTCTACCACATACGGGTGGGTTCCTCGTTGTTCGGTCGGAGGAAAAATCAAAAAAAAAAAAAAAAGCCACAAAAAGCAAAAAAGAAGACTGACTATTGGATTATCATTTTCAAGGACAAGATAGTGTTTCCCTTCCCTTCGGCAAATTCGGTAGGACTATTTTGATCTACAGCTGGGATGGACACGACTTGACTCTCTTAGACCAACACCACGTAAACTTTCTCCTGTTAGTTAAACTTGCCTCTAACGACTAAACTCGGCATTCCTATTCAATTGTTCTCAAACTCGTTCTTTATTTTCTTTGATTTTTTTTTTCTCTAAAAATGGGGTTACACTTTTTGTGGATGGAAGAAATAACCACTTTCGGAATTTTAACCTTTGCTTCCCTGCCCACCATTCCAGCCCAACCAGGTCACCTCCGGGCTACCACCACCAACTTCCAGATTAGGTGATATTTGGACTATCCCTATAATCTGATTGACTGTCTTATCTGCCCGGTAATCGTCATCGCGCCAGGTAGACTACTCCCTCTCTTGAATTCTTCGTTAGGCAGTCAAGTGAATGGCACTTCCGGATGACAGCGGACGATTGAGCCGGAAGATATAACCATGAGTTAGGAGTGACACAGCTGGGCAGGTACTCTGGTCTTTTCTTTTTCTCACCGCTACACAAGCCCCGACTCAAGAAGATTTCTCACCTCGTGAAACGTGACAAAGAGCCGGGCAGTTAGTCTGTAGTTCCAAACCGTCCATTGCAGATCGACGGCCGGGTGCCTAGAGATGATCCCTGCGGTGGAGTCAAATAGTAACTAGAATCATTAATTTATTATCATGCAATGGAGACAATCAAAATTTTCCCTCGATTATGGCGTTTTTTTAATTATTTTTTTTTTTTTCTTTTTCTTGCTTGGGCGGGTCTCAGTGCTGCCCGGGCAACGATCAGCTGACCCATAAAAATCGAAAGCGGGCTGCATTAAGAGGCTAAGCTGGGCTAGATATTCAAGCTATTCTCATGACTATCTTTTGATAGACGGAATTTCAACCCCGAGCTGTGTCCGTGTTCACCCACGGGTGAAAATAGTACGCTGTTTACCCAGGTATCTCCACCTGTTCAGGGGGTGGTTTCACATTTCCACAGTGAGAAGCAGATGAGGAGCAGGATACATGGATAATGTATGCCTTACCTCGGGGATGTCGGGGTTACAGTGAATCTCGGTGTTAATGACCCCCCTATTCCCCTGTTCGGCCATGTAGAGATAGGTATTCGTAACGCCCTCTGTGTTACACTTGACAGCCTCTCATGGCCTTGGCGCTTAACTCCTTACTCCTCGTATTATTATTCGTTTTAATCTATGCTGGAGGTGGCTCCCCCAAGCGGATATAAACATCGGAGATACTGGGGATAACCGATGATAGCTAGAGATGCTGTACTATGTTATATATACTTAAAGCCCTGTCTATCTCGTGATCAAACCATCTCTTTCTCGTTGGGATTGATTCCTAGGTACTCTTTTCTTGTTACTTGAGAGGGCGAATCGTTAAGACCGAGGTTGAAGATAAGTGCTACATCCAATATCTACCAGCTGTGTGATGCCTAAAGACACGACACTCTGCGCCCTGCAGTCGTCACGAAGAAGACATACTACCAATGCTATCTACATAGGTAGGTATATGGTGCTATATTAGACAAGGTATGATTGGATTATACGATGAATACCTTTTTTCTTTGGGATAAAAAAGTGTATTCGCTATCATGTTGAGTTATCCCATATGAATGGAAGAGATTAAACCAAAGTAGCAATCCGAATTCAATGCCGTGAACATATCACATCTCGTTTAATCCTCCAGCCCTACCCAACATCTTCAATCCTCCAAACCTAGGCCCTTTTACAAATTCTCACAATCAACGGTACACCCAACTCGAAATCCCAACCGGCGACAATCCCTGCACCATTTCTCGTCAAAGACTCCTGGACCCTCAATACGCAGCTCGGGGTTCCCATTTCGCCGCAGGTACAGAAGTATCGAAGAATAAAACCCCTCATATCGTTCTGGATTGCGATACATGACCGGTTGGAACATGAGCCGCTTTTGCTCAATCACCCTCCTCCGCTCACCTCGTACCCATTCCTCCGTTATCTCTGGGATACCATCCGGGTATGCCCGATGCCATAGCCTGGGTTGACAATCTACTCTACCACAGGCACTGGGGATACGTCTCTCCACCTCTAGGTTGAGTATATCCCACGCCTGATATCGAAGTAAAAGTTTCTTCAGGTCCGGGTCGTGTGTCCGTATAATCCCCCCATATTGTCGGATCCCTCGAAGAATTCTGTCTTGGTATTCAGATTTATAGGGGCCGCTATACCACCTGCCAAACCGTTCCAGTCGAAGCATTGCTGCTGTCTTTCCGGGAAGTGTATCGAGTTCTGTATCCAAGAAGAACTCCGTATCGCATATCAACATGTTGGCATCGTATCTTAAACTCAAGTTGCATGCGGTGCTGTTATTCTGGTGTTTCGAGTTAATCCACTTCAAGCAACCATCCCTCCTGATACACCGCAAACCCTGATTAACTAACCTCCACTCCATCATCCCGCGCAATCTTCGGGTCTCAGGGGTGACCCTCATCGCCTTGACACCCCGCAAACGACAGAATGGAAGGAAGATAACGTCACGGTCATAACGGGGACAACCAGGGTACGGAACACTCTCAGTGAGCTGTCGTCTATTTTGCAGCAACCAGTCGTGATCATTTCTTGCTCGAAGCAAAATTTCCACTGATTTAAAGGATCCGGCGTTCTCAATGATTGAAATGAGACCCTGGACCTTCTGCCAGAGGAGAATGATTTGTGCTGGATCTTCGGGGTCAGGTGCGTAAATGTGGATGATGATATTGATCTTGTGGTAAGGCATCTTGTTGAAACCCTGTTGGAGGCCGTGCTTGGCACTCTTCATCTCCCACTGGAGTCTCACTCGTTTGCATTGGACGCGTATCCACGGTTCTCCAAGTACCGGAGCGAGATAGAACTCCATGGTGTCGTAGAATCTGTCGGATATTTCATCGTATATGGCGCGGCTGGTTTGCATGATATCTGGGTCTCTTTGTGAAAGAAGATCTTCCCAGATGTAAAGTCGAACTTCAGCGGGTAGTTTGGCCAAAGTACCGATGTTGCAGGTGTTCATGGTCTTAGTCAGGGGTAGAGACGTAGGCAGATAACTTGAGGAGTATAGTTTCTTTCTGGTTTTCCTTTTCTTGCTCTTGGGTTGTTCTTGGTAGATCTATACAAGAGGAAGGAATATCCCAGGCGAAGAGGATAAATGAGTCACCTTCGGACCTATTAACTTTGCATATACTATATAAGGAATACTCATGATGAAATGATGATAGTATGTCATTGTCGAGTCTACAGGTCGGACCGCCCCGTGCTAATACTTAGAGCGCCCCGGAACACCTCAGTCCCCCCGAGTGCTAGCGCGGGGCTGGCCGACCTGTACCCTCTAGTGGGGCGGGCTGAGGCGTTCCGGGGTGCTCTGAGTGTTAGCACGGGGCGGTCCGACCTGTACCCCCGCCATTGTCATTGTAATCTCGCAAAGTTGAGGTAAGATCTAGGAAGTAATCGGAACATATAAATCATTATTATAACTCATGCTATGTTACGGCTCTTCTATTGCGATATAAATCATCTCGCTGTAATAGTTTACATACCTAGGTAGGATAAGGGCTATATACGCCCTTTCATCCGAACAGGGACAAAGATAAGGCTATATTTGTTTATTCAGATTCATGAAACTAACCGTCTCTAGTACGTAGGGTATGTAATCCGGTTATAACTTTTTTATATATGATATACATATACGATATTTCGAAAAACATAGAAGTGAGGTTGACATTTGGTCACTACTCTAAATAGGTGTTAGGTGTCTATAAGTGCCGCAACTTCATGGAAAACAAGTCAATTTGGATTCTGCTGCAACTGCCAGCACACACCTGTCCCCGTGTTAATGAATTTATAAACGCATCCAATCGCAATATGCCCTCAAGCGGTGGCCTAGACTTCTAGTTCTATCCTCACCTGGCTGCTTTGTGGGTTGCCTCCCGCAATTTCGGAGATTATATATAATTCACGGTCCTGGCCTTTAACAAGTTGAATCTATTTTCATTTTCAGGTATTTAATGGTAAACTAGACCCAAGCCCTAGAGGGTTCTCTTCAGTAATATTATTTAACCTTTAATTCAGCTTATATCTCTCCTACAGGTATGTAATTAAATGGAACTGCCTGGATACCTTATTTTTATTGCACTCTAGGGAACAACTGTATATTTTTTGGTGGTCATTCAATGGTCAAGCAGAATTAGATAAGATAAATATTAAGCCCCTTTTTAAAATATTTCCTCTTCCTTTACTACTCCAACAGTAAGCAGCTGAACATATTGAGATAGCTTTCTCTGCACTCCCCTGGGCGCTCGATGATGATGTAGCTAATATTGGACAGATTCTTCGAGGCAGCTTATTGCACTATATACAAATGCGAAAAGAGATCGGCTTAGAGAAGTATGTTGGTATTGATGGGGTGCCACATACAAGCTAAATACTATAGGCTACAAGGATCAACATGGCCCATCCCCAGTTCCAGAAAGGGCGAATACTTTGGCTCACACCCCAAGCTGCAGAACACTTCGGATGGCCATCAAGGATACATCGCTGGTCAGTCGCATAGGTGATATTATCCCACAGGCTTTCTGGGATTGTGAGTGCACACGGATTCGACACTGGTCGGGACTCACTCAACACTGGGCATGCCTCGGAAAGATAATTGACGGAATCACTAATCTGGAAGGTGACCGGGGACACCGGGCATTCAGCCCGTAGGGTCGTCAGATTGAGCTATTTGCCCCCCGGTGCCGTGCGGAAGACAATCTGATTGCTTGGCCGGATTAAGAACGCATCTTTGGCGGGGTGCGCGGCATCGGTGCACTGCTCATAAAAACCAAATCTCCAGGTGAGTTTCCAGTGGCCAATGGTGGATCCTATAATGCCACCGGGGAAGTAGAAGTAGAAGAAAGGGTCGACAGGTGCGTCTCCCGAGGTGTAACCGTCAGCTGAGATTTTTGTCTTGTCATAGGGGTAGGTGAGATCATCCATGGGTCCTCCGGGGAAGGCCAGGTCTTGTATATGATCCAGCTTGCCTGAATCGAGAATGCGCCAGAGTGTCCAGGTCATGACCAGCCTCTGGGGCCATGCTGCCTGCGCATTCTGTAATCCTAGGATAATGGGAAAGTAGTCTAGAGGCGCATAGGTGTCGTTGTGGGGGAACACAAGGTCCAGTTCAACTGTTTGGGGGTATTTGGTGGCGCTGGAGAGCCCAAGCAGCAAAAGGAGAAAGAATATCATGAGGGGGGAACAAAATTGAGGCACAGGCACATCGTGTCTCCTCCCGGTGAACCAGAACCTCTTTATGTTCCAGCCTTAGCGGCACTGCACTCGCCCCCATTGATGGAAGTTCTAAGAACCTAGACGGTGTTCATTTCACACCCAGCAAATCAAGCGCCTCTGCCTTTGCTTGGCGTTGGCTTGGGCTGCTTGGCTAGAAATTGTGTCTAGACGCTACGCTCTATTTGTAGGTCAGGCGGTTTGCTCCGCAGCGACTGTTATTCCTCCCCTCAATGCCAAGATAACCCTGAGTTCATTAATGGTCAGGATTCATTCCGAGCCCCAAAGCTAGGACCGGAAGTATACGAGCGTACAGTGGTTCCTGGATCAATATATTAGCAGTGGACACGCCAGTACAAAAGTAGGCAATGAAGCTGTTTAAAAACGTTGGTTCCCATGTTGATTCTAATCCTGGTTTAATGAAAAGAAGGGGTTCACGCATCAAGAGAGATTGGATATAAAGACACCCCAATCTGACGGGTAGAAATATGATTTCGAAAGCCCAGCCGCTATCCCTCGCCACTCGTTCTCCTTTTTACGTTTGTTTATTTGTTTCTTATCTAATCTTCATCTTTTACTCTTGTTCTCTGAGGCCTTCACCAAGCTTAGGATGTGGCATTCGCCCGCCCCTCCTTCTTCCATGGTCACGCCGTCAGCTGGCCATCCTCCTGCTCCTATACCACTCGTTTGTGGGAGCGGCAGCCTCGGCTGATTGCTTCTCTGTCCTTGACCGCTACGATGCCTACCCTACCCGATGTGGCGCTGCTGGGCTGGATGCGGACGACTGGATGCGGCTCTATGACATGAGCTAGCTGGAGTACCGTCGCCGCCCTCTCTTGTTCAACTTCATGGTGATGGCCCTGTTCCCTGGGTAGAGGCACCCGTCAGAGTTCGTGCCTGCTCCATATGGGGTGACCACTGGCCTCTCCTAACAATCTATGCCACCGCGGACTCCTTGCCCGAAGACACCGTGTTGTTCGACCATATCGAATTTGAGGGTCCCATTGGTACCAACAGTAGCGCGGCCAGTGCCTTGTTCACTATCCAGACCGATCTGGAAAATAAAACCCCGTCGGATGCCAACACTATCCTCCTTGCTACCCTTCCAGGCAAAGTAACCGTGGGCTTCTTTGGCGGTTCCGGTCTCGATATCGTGTCCACGGTGAATCCCGTCTTGTCGGCTCTGATAGGAATTGCAACCACGTTTTTTAAGTAGCTCTTGGGGAGAACCGAAGCGCCCAGGAAGTGTCCGAGATCGTTGTGTCATTTGACACGGCCTTTGATACCGTGCAAAGTGCAGTTTACAAATGTTCCAAGGGGAATGCCTATCGCATGATCCCAAGAATGTCAAGTCTGGTAAAAACATCCTCCGTACCATATATACCGTGAAAGACACGATCACCGCGATAATAGAACCGTTACCGTTGGCAAGCCCGTCACAAGTGCCGGGTCTTAGGCGCCAGGCCGACGGCACCTGTGCTGTGCACAAGGCAGTGGTAGGTGATAACTGTTATCAGATCACCGCGAGCCATAGCTTGATGGTGAATCAGCTGGAAAACTTCAACAAGAATACGTGGGGTAAGTTGGGTTTTCTCATTCTGTGTGGTGGAGGAACGGGGAAAGGGAGCCGGTCACCGTTAGCAAAGATATCTATGGCCCAAGTCTTCCTCCTCCTAGACTCTATAACCGAGAAAGAAGGTCGGGAAAAGCGGGAGACAAAGCCTGCCTAAATAGATAAAGTGAGTATTCTAGATGCCTCCTATTTCATTTTCCTATATCCTAACACCTCTATTGAAGAAGTAATGGAAACCATAGATCAGTAAACAGTAGCAGGGAACTTTTAATTCTTCTTTTTTTACTAATCACATGTCACATCTTTAGTACGAGATAATGCTTGGAACAAATTTAAGAATTCATACCACAGGTATGTTCCTTTCAAGCATCGAAAACACAAGACATGTCATTATGAGATCCCTATTTATCAATAGCCGTGGCTGTAGCTAGTGTTGCAAGGGGCGTTAGGACCATCATCTCGAATTGACACTTGACACGTATCAGATCATCCTGACTCTGGGTCGATAGCTGCTCAAACCCAGTCAAGCAAGTCTCAACAGCCATCCGATAGCGAGTTCCCAGCATAATATCTAGTGAAGGCATGTATCGACGACAGAGGCCTTGGTGTATTTGTTCCTCCGTACGGGCACCTTTTCCCTTGACCTTATCTGTCATGATACTGAGCGACACCCATATACCTAGCTCCAGAAGGACTAGTCCAAGACTATAATAATCATACTCAGGGCGGTATCTTTGCATGCCACGGCCATATTGTGGATGCTGGTAGCCACCTGAACCCCGATGGATCCCTTCCGTGTGTGCTGCCATATCATCTGGACGGCAGTGATTCAGACCGACCAAGTAAGGATCACCAATAGACTCTAGCCCTGACTGGCCCTGGGGGCGAAAGAAGAGAACATTGGCAGCTGTAATATTCTTGTGCAACCATTGCGCTTGGTGAAACTTAAAAACCGACTGTGCAAGTGAGTGAGCAATTTGGAGACGCTGTTCAAGCGTTAAGCTCATTTTCTTTTGCAGTATCTCCGCTAGAGTGATGGGGGCTAGACCGGGAGATGGATATTCAAATATGAAAGTAAACCCCAGGGTCACCGGGTTTTTGCAGAAACCGAAACATTTGAGGACTCGAAGGGTCGATTCTGTGGTTGGGGATTGTAGCATTTGTGTGATCTTGATCATGCGGTCCTTTAACTGATTTTGTATTTCAATATCCTCCCTACTTTTGTTGACCGTGTGCTCCAACACTACCTCTCGCCGTTCATTTGGATGCTCGCGGAGCCAAGCAAACTCTCGATCAACGCCAACCCCCTTGATAGTAGAGCCATCTAGCATGAAATCCGATTTCTCAGGCGTGGAGCTATCCTCCGGGGAAGGCGCATCGATCAAGCCTACCATTTCCCGTATGGCAATGAGCGACTTAAGCTGCCTGTCGTCCCTAGAGTTGCAAAGCCCTGACTGGAGATCTGGAGAGAGCCTCTCGAGTATCTCTATCCTCCACTGGTTTACTGCCAAATTTCTTTGATCCATGGGGAGCAGCGCTAGAAGTTTGTCATTTAAAGAGCAAAGTTGGGCGAAAGTTGGACGTAGCACTGCCTCATCTGACTGATTTGCCACATTATGTAGTATGCGCTGAATTTCAGAAAGATTAGTCATAGCCTCTTCAAAGATCGAGTTTTCACAAATAAAAGAGTCCATAGATGACTGTAGGCCTGCCCCATATCCCCACGCTCGGAAGCGCATTCTTTCAATTTCCTTCTCATGGTTGCACCGAACAAGGTTCAGCTTATTGTATGTTTGACATATATCCTCGTATGAATATGCTAAGGCAACTTTGCGCAGTTCTGTTGTCACTTGGACAATATCTGGTCGCTCTTCTTTCTTTATCTTGATCATATCCTTTGATATTTGTAGTAGCCGCCCCCGGTATTTACCCATATTCCCGGGGTGTTTTTCGATGGCATCAATCAGCTTTTTCAACCACTGCGCCACCTTAGGGTTTATGTCTTGCCCACAGTGGAATCTCCTCCATGCCACTATTTGGTCTATTGTAATTTTTCGCTCTTTTTGAAAATCCTTGACTCCCTGCGGACCATGCATCATCCAGACCACAATCTCCAGTATGATGCAACCAAGAGACCAAATATCGGATGGGCGACTGACCTTTCCAGCCAAAAGGTTCTCCCTAGTATCCTCTGACTCTGGTGCTCGATAGTCATCCTGGCCACCTCGGAAGTCGCTTGCGGAATTTTCATTGGGACACTTCAATCGACAGAGCCCAAAGTCCGCGAGAAGAAGGCTCCCATTTTCAACTAGTATATTGCGAGGTTTGATATCGTGATGACAGCCAACAAAATTTATCTGGAGGAGCTCGGAGTTGTAGTGATGGATGTGCTGTATGGCAGAGCAAAGCCTACATAAGGCGAGGTACCACTCCCCATCCGAAGTGAAATGTGTGGGAGGATCTTGATTGGCCAGGAAGTCATGCAGATCCCCTGAGGCCTCAGGGAAGATGAGGCAATGGACCTTTTCCTGGGTGTAAGATCCTAAGAGTTTAATGATATTCGGGTGCTCAATACAGTTCAGGTACTTGAGGACTCGCAATTCACCTCGAAGGTCTTGGTCGGTAGTCGAGGACTCCAGTTCCTTGATCACAACCGGCACTGTCTATCACCCATTTAGATATAGTACTAGTACCTTGTCGATCACTCCGAATAGGGAAGCTCTCACCTTGCCCACAGGGATAGACTCGAGCCCTAGGTGCACAGCGGATGCCCTGGCTCTATAAACCGTACCAAACCCACCCTGACCACACGGTTTCTTTTCCTTATCGACAAAGGGAAGAATATGGTTCTTTTCCAGTAGGAGATGACTACCATTCGGTGAGAACACGGGGCTAATGAACATCCACTGCTTATCCAAGAAGTCATAGACAAACTCGGGGTCATCGCTAATGCGCTTGAGCTGTTGTTCACTCAAAGGGAGTTTTGCGTCCTGGAGGAGAAGGTTCTCGTCAAATTTAGGCAGTAAATATGTTTTGTCGATGAGGACAAGAATAGCAACCAGACGTCGCCCCTCGCTTAGAACCGCCTTTATTATGGGCTCCAGTTGGTATTTCTCCATGTTGCACGTCCCCAAGACGGTCTGAATGTCTGCTTCCCCTAAAAGCTTCTCCAGAGAACCCGCCGGGATAAATTTCCCCGTTCCTCCACCTGAGAGATACTGACCCTTCATTTGCAAGCGAATATTCTTTATGGGGTCCATTTGGGGCAGTGAAGAGTCCATGTCGATTCTACTATATTATTGAGTGACTTGTCAATACTGTCGAAGATCTGTGCTATTTTTATTGGCCTCTAATCCTTTGCCAAACCCCCGGAGAAGGTTCGTCGTTGGAAACAGAGTGAATTTATTTGGTGATCTAGAATGTCACAAAACTCAGTTGCCTAACAGGTTAAGGCGAGGCTGACTTTCCTACGAGGCCGATCACTGGAATAATACAACGCCCTAGTTCTAAAAGGGGCGCAGAGTTTGGCCTCCATCTGCACCAAAGTCCCTAGCGCTGATATCTCTCTCTCTCATCGCCTCCTTCGAACGGATTCTTCTTCTTCCTGAAGATTAAGTTAATATATCTTCGGCTGGGTCGAATTACAGTACCATACCGAAGACAGTAGGCGAGGTACTGTCAGTAATATATTCTCATCTTCTAGCTTCAGTCATGTCAGTAGAGTAACCTCTAAGTCAGTAGCTAGCTTCGTGGATTTGACCTCTTTACCTCAATCTTGTAGTTACCGTCACCAAACGTTTCCCTTAGAAGGTCAATGAGTCTGTTCATGTCAACGTATCTTTGTGCGAGAACTTGGCTTTCCATGTTGCCAGGAGGCGGGGCACAGATTCTTCGGGAGTGTAGGTAAAAGGTTGTGGTGTAAGGCCGGAGGCAGGTTGGTCAACAGGGCCTTTTGAAAGGCTTCGCCCCGTAATTCTCGCAAAGGCCCGATAAGTGATGAGTTGGCACTAGTGGTTGAGTTGGGTTGTGGTCGTTCATCATTGGATAGTCTTGGAACGCGAAAGGCTATGTACATCGGGAGGGGACGGACGCTTATGGGAAAAAAAAAAAAAAAATACGATAAATCGGCTATCTCCGAGTAATTGCAATATATCTGGATTACCTTGGGGAGTGAGTGTCATATCTCTACTTGTATACGGTGCTAGGATATCTCGACAGAACATGTTTTCCCCTTACATCGATGGGGACCATCACGTCAGTCGCTTCAACCAGAGAAAAGAAAAGCTGTTCCAACAAGATGAGAGTAACCGCCTGGAATTGCTTTATAGGCTGCCAGACCAGTGGAGTATGATCTTCACTGCACCTTGCATTTACACAACACGAAAAGAAACTAAAAGGGACTAGGAACGACCAGAGAAACGATTGACGATAACAACTTTGATGTTTATTCGAGATATGTGGGTGGATTACGTCTGTCTCTTGTGGCCATGGAACTAACTTTGCAAGAACGCCGCATCAAATGCACGCCACTTCGTATAGTAAGCGTTCCCTCGCTTCACAAAATTTCAGGCATTACTCTTACGCTCGATAGCATTATTCGACAAGAGCATTCATGGGGTCGTCTACTGGTAAATCCGAAGGTATTAGATAACATCGTCCGTACTCATGATGTGTTCCCCCCTTTCTTCGACCTTTTGAACAGCTTCGGATGCAGAAATCATGATGATGATAATGAATGGAATGGTTATCATTGGCAGACTACAGCCAACCACTTGTACTATGGTAAATCGAAGGCTTCCCACGACATATCGCACCTCGAAAAGATTTCACCACTAACCCCCTGGTAGAGTTCTGCTATAGTATACAATATTTCGAAAAACATGGTAGAAGTGAGGTCAACCCTTGGTCATTACGCCGAATGGGTGTCTATGAGCGCCGCAACTTCATGGAAAATAAGTCGATTTGGATTCTATTGCAACCGTCAACACACACCTGTACCCGTGTTAATGAGTTTATAAACGCATCCGATCACAGTCGGCCCTCAAGCAGTGGCCTAGACTTCCAGTTCCATCTTCATTTGGCTACTTTGTGGGTTGCCTCCCGCAATTTCGGAGATTACATCTCATATCTTCAGTACGAGGCTCGTAAACTGGTAAGGAAATTAACCGTGAAGGTCTTACCTATCGTCTTAGACAAGTCGTCTCTGATTCCGCGATTGTAGGACGAGAAAGCCTGTTTTGCTCGAGTCAGCTCGCAGACGAAATTCAACTTTCCCGTTTCCTTTCAGGACTGCCAACGCTTGCAACAAGTGCGGCGTAAGATATTCAAAGCCAAAGCTGTGCTAGATTCAAATATTGAATTGTGTCAGTTTACTCAGCGTCGATGTGCTGAAGAGCCGGTTTCTAGGTGCCATTCCTCTTGCTCGAGTCATTCTCTGGACTTCGAAATTCTTATCTCGAGTCTAGAGGAAAGCAGGAGACGTGCCCAAGCTTTGCTTGAATATTCTACGGCAACGTCACAGTTGGTAGGGATTCCTTCCTGTGATTATTGTTGTGCTCCCTTGCCCGCATCTTTTTATGAGTTCTCTAACTTTTGGAACCAAACCTAGCTGTCCCAAATTTTGGGCTTTCGTAACGATGAGGCCGTCCGCGAACACAACCTAGTTCTGAGGGAAATCGCGTCGGCCAGCCAGTTAGAGAGCCAAAACACCAGGAAGTTAACAGAACAAGCTACAAGGGACTCCAAAGTTTTGAGAGCTTTGACTATACTCGCTACCCTATATCTTCCCGCAACACTCTTTGCTGTGAGTTTTTTTTTTTTTTTTTTTTTGCCCCCGAAATGGCTAGTTCATCTCAATTAACGTAAAGCAGACGATTTTTAGCTCGAATCTTGTGCTGCCCGAAAGCAGTAGTGAAACCCCTCATGGCAATTCAGGTACCCATCACCTGGTGATATCCGAGGACTTTTGGAAATATCTGGCTATTGTTTTACCTATTACCTTGGTTACTTTTATCTACGTCTTTTGGTTGGCGCGCCGTTGGGCTGGTGCTAGAAAACAATCCGGAAGCAACGGGGCAAGCGCCCAGGGGCCTGGAGTACCGTGAAAAGTTGCATGTATAGTCAGGCTCGGGCAGAATTACATGGGAGTACCATAGCCTTGTCAAGGAGGCGTAGCTGGATCTTCTGTAAGTAGTTAGCATACAAATGCACAGCCTTCCAGATAAACACGGTAGCTGCTGCCATAAAAAGTTAACTTAAGCGGAGAATGTTTCTGCCTGGTCCAGCTGGGATTATGGGACAAGGCTGGTAAGACCTGAGCACTCTTTGAACCAGCATCCGGTCGCTCTGCTACTGGTTGATTCTTTCTGGTCCTCCATTCTCTTTGTTTTCCTCTGGATCTTCTGCAACGATATGGACGCATCTGAGGTATTAGCATTCCATCAACGCGCATTACCAGATTCCACCATTTGCTGCGCAGAGCCTGTCTCTTCTCCTGTGGAGAAAGCTGATGGAAGGTATGACCTGCTCTCATGCCTGAGCTGCGCACAGGAACATGGCATCGACATTATATCTCTTTCTTGGGATAAATCGCGGCCTGACCTGGGCGCAGGGGGCCAGGGGATCATCTCTGAGGCCGATCTGAGCCGCAGAAGCATTTTTGCATTCAAGAGATTCATCTTGAAGTTTGAAAATAATAGGCCAGAAAACGCAAATCACGCTTTCCGGGAGCTCATGTCTGAGATATCTGTCCTGGGACATCGAGCCATTAGGAGTCATCCGAATATCGTCAAACTATGGGCGGTATGCTGGGATACCGACTATCTAATACATTACAGTTTCGCTTTCCCAGTCCTTTTGTTTGAAAGGGCCCCCTATGGGGATCTCGATTCATTTATGCGATCTGTAGGAAATTCTTGTTCTCTTCAGCAAAAAGTGGCGCTTTGTGCAGATATTGCATCGGCATTGTTAACGATGCATGCCAACAGTAAGGAGAATCCACTTTCCCTGGTCAGAAATAGCCTGAATATTTTGATAGCTGATTCAAATTTCCTCATAGACGTCATTCACTGTGATATAAAGCCATCAAATATTCTGATCTTTGGTTTGTTTCCTGAAAAGATCGTAGCCAAAGTCACGGACTTCGGTTACTCGACGATCGGAGTAGGTCACGGCTCTATTATCAGAATGGGAAGAACTGAGCTTTGGGATGCCCCCGAGTCATCTTCTAGAGACAAAATCTACACCCTGGAAGAGGCCAGGAAAATTGATATTTACTCGTTTGGGCTCCTTACTCTTTGGTTGTTATTTATGGATCAGTTAGCTAAACATGCCGACAAGTCAAATGACTCAGTTGACTGCAACAACAACAACAACAACAACAACAACAACAACAACAACAACAACAACAACAACAACAACAACAACAACAACAACAACAACAAGCCCTATGCACGGCCTCCAGATCTACGCGGGCTCGAGTTGATAAAAGAAGAAGGTGCTTTAGAGGAAGTCAGAAAGTCGTTTTGCTCGTCTGTGCCTGCCCCATTTCAGCAGACACTTAATCAAGTCATGAACAAATGCCTTCCTAGTAGCCCAGGTGACAGAGTGACAGACTTGCAAGAGATCCTACATTTACTTGACAAAGATAGACAGTATGTGTTCTCTCATAACGTTTGGCAATCATTAGCTGATTCGCAAAGGATTATCGATGAGTCCATCTCATTCATGACCTTCACCTCTCCTTCGGTCGACAAAGGCTATCAGGTACGTACATAATAGTTCTTTCCCCGCCTTCTCTTTCCTTTCTTCATAACTAACGCGCAGAGTAAATAAAGATATTAAGAGACTTGGAGCATCTGTGCCTCGCTCACTCAGCCGTACGCATAGCCATTGTCAAGGGCCTTGAAGAGCAGTGTAACAGCAATAGTTGCCCCGAACACTTGAGGTCAAACGCGGCCCTTCAACTCGCTTTGTACAATGCTATTGGACTGAGTCATCCAGAACATGATCAACGACTGACAGAATACCTGGCTGCCGCTGGAAAGGCAAGTATGGATGATCTACGGCGAGAGCTAAGTTCACTGCCAAAGACCCGGCAATTATGCGATGGTGATCTCCAAAGGTTCTTTGATGATGGTATCATTAGCCCTGATCATAATAATCACATTTTTGAGCCCTGGGATGGCAATCAACTGGCGGCGATAGTAACGCGTAGACGCAAGGAAATCGATCAAATGGCACGCGCCTTGGGACACACACACCCATCAGTACAAAATCTGAAGCAGACCCTGAGATCTTTACTTTTAAAAAGACAGGACTTTGCCGCGACTAAGCAGCTGCTTTTAGAGAATCTAGAATGCTGGGAAAGCCAATGTCCCCCAGACACGTTTTCGACTTCTCTGGCTCGCGGGCAATATGGAATGGCACTACTTTTATCACGGAGTGATCGGGAGCGAGATCAAGGTGTAAGGCTATGTGAGGAAGCGCATGAAGCCATAGTAAAGCTTAAAGGCTTCAGCAGTACGTATGCGTGCGTACTCTCGATGATGCTAGCGAAAGTGAAAAATGATCAGGGTCTCTTCCAAGAGGAGGAAAGTTTTATTACAAGAGCTCGCACCGAACTCCACACCCTATATAGTGACCAAAGCCCCCACATGCTCAATGTCATAGCAGCTGATTTGTTACGGACTTCGAGGAACAGAGATGTGGGCCAATTGGTGAGCGAATGCCATAGAATGATGGAACTTGCTAGGAGTCAACATTACCGGGATCCAGGGCCCTTTGACGTGCTGGGGCGAGCTTTGACAATGCTTCGTTCGTTGGATATGGACAAAGCGATGGCCAGCGCGTTGTTATTGGAGGAAGATATTTTGAAATACCTAGGGCCAGGGCATACAGCCAACATTGTCCTGGATACTTGGCTGGCTGAAACCTTGACCCTTCAGTGCAAATTCCAGGAAGCAGCAGAGAAGTTTAATGCCCACATCAACAGGCAGAAAAGACTCCCATGGCCGCCACTACCACCGCCTTTTTCGCCGGAGATCAACATTGGTGGGCAACAAAATCTACTGTTCAGACCGATAGACTTGCCCGAGAACCCTTATGTCATCTTAATGCGTGGAAAGTACTCTCTTTGCCTCCAGGGCCTCTCCCAGGAGCTCTCAAACAGGGGTGAACATGATCTTGCGTCCGCGAAACTCAATGAAGCCCGGCAGGTCCGAAAAGACATTTTCGCAGGTTTGGAGGGTCTACTTATCCGAAAAGAGCCCAATATACCTACCGGTAGTCAAGTGATGCTACCATGGATACAAATAGGCTACCAACATTTGATTGAGCAACTAGTTCAATCTGGGTCGGGGAAGGAGCTCGAGGGGCGATATGCCCAAGAAGCATTATCAATTGCTCTGAGCTCCAAATTCAGTGCAGTTCATGCTATTTTGAGGGAGCATCAGTTAATATGTTTCGGTCGTGGGGGCTCCTTGGACCATTTGCATGATCTCAGCAAACTTCTCGCTGGATCATGGGAAGGATGTGAACTCGTATATAACGAGGTGCCTCCACCTTCTCACCCCCCTAAAAAGGAGTTCTCTGCGGTTATTGAGCCTTACAGGGATCCCCATCATAATGGTATCAAGTTTGCAGGCACGATTAAACGAAGTAGGACCATATTTCTTCGAGGGACGGCTCTCCTATCCGGGGATTGTGAGCTATTTGTGGTACCGGATGCACAAAATCCGCAAGATGGGTGGCATTGGCAGGGAGTATGGAGAACAGACCCAGCCTCCATCGGCGGGGAGTGGCGGTTCCATCAGTTCTATTCTCCTACGGGCACATTCTTCATGTATAAGACTAGCAATTAACACAGTTTGTTTTGCTGGTTATATGGTATCTGAAGCATAAATTTCATACACCATCTAGAAAATATCAAGATTTCAACAATCAAATAACGGGCTTGCATAACTCAAGGGGAGAAAAGGAAAATAAGAAGGAGAAGTAAAACTCATTATTCAAATTGAGTATTACGAATATCTGAGATAACTTATGGCTAAAACTAGTGCTAAGAATTCTAGGAGTTAAAAACTATACACTCATAATGTAATTAGTATAGCTTTCTAACTCAACCTAAGAGGCACGATAAGGTATTCTCTTAATGAAGCTCAGAGACCATATTATGCGAAGTAGAACTCTTAGATCCAGTCCATGGAAAATAGACCTTGAATGCACATATTACTACCTTCGGCAGTCCAAGCCAAGAAATACTGCATAGTAGTTTGCATATAAATTGGGCCAGCCTAAATTATCAACTTATAGATAACTGTAAATACGAAGAAAGTGAGTATATACCTTTCGTAGTAATGCGGATGTACTGGCTTACCCAATGGACATTTGGTTATATCGATAAGCTCGAAACATAGGCCTCATGTTCTTCGAGGTGCCGAGTGGGATAGTCCTCCGAATGGGAATGGGTAGAGGATGCCGATACTTCATGTCCAAAGACCAGCTGGCAAAGCTCGCTGGAAGCACGCCCGTCATATCAAAATCGACGACCCAGAGATTCCCAGACTGGTCGATGGGGAAGTTTTCTCGGTAGATGTCGCTATAGTAGCATAATAATGACTCATCACTGAAATCCACCGTACCGTAATCCTGACCAGTCCTAGTCCTGAGATATTGAAGAAGCTATGGAGTTGTAGTTAGTAATAGACATCCATTCATCTATAGGAGATGTGCCTTCCACCGCGGCCAATATTCAAACGCCTCTTCACATCGAGCACCAAGGCGCGGGAAGGAGCAAGCTTACCCAATTAATAGAGTCCTGCAGCTCTTGTACCGAGGAATATATTTTTACTGCCTCTTGATCTTTAAAAAATACATGTCTGATATACTCGCTCGGTGGCCCAAAGCTTCCAAAGACCTCCGGCGGCGGCTTCACGGAGATTAGCTCGGACAGCGCCTTCGCCCGCTCTTCGTCGGACGCAACGTGATGGATATCGATGTACTCCATCACAAGGTACGCGCTTGAGCTACGATCTGGGAGCCAGGCATGGTAGAGTTCCGGGATGCGGATAGTTGACTGGGAATTTGCTTTTATGCGAGAGTAAAAGAACAGTTGAGCATGGGCTTCGGCCATGTTAACGTTATTGTACTTGATGAAGAAGATCTTCCCATTCGCAGTAGTGTATGTGAGATGGTTATAATCGAGACCTTTCTGGCGGCATAGTTTGATGACTTGGTCCTTAGACGGCAGATCTGGGACAGAGATGTTAAGTATTTCCTTATCAGTGACAATCATATTGAATGCCCAGAGGTGATAAAGCGCGTGAGTGGGAGTGAAACAAGCCTTCTAGAGCGAAGTCGAGGTTGGTTTTGTTTTTATGAGGAGGGTGTGGTTGTTAATGTGACCTAGCTATATCAGCTTCAAGGACTTGCGTAATTCTTACCTTTTAATTAGCGAGATGAAGAGCCGAAAAAGAGCAGTGACATGACGTTGAACTATACCATTACACCACAAAGATGATATCAGATATACGGAGTAGGTTTTCTGGTATAATAATGGTCTTTCTGCCTAGCATCCTCCCATGGCGCCTGCCTCTAGGGGCTCAACTTTGCTTAGTCATTATAAGCTAACGATGTACCTAAGGTACAGGCACTCAATATAAATGTAACAGCCATTATGAGAAGACGAAAATATTGTGTCCCTTCAGTTGTGGTGGGCGATGATGAGAGCACAGTGTGTCGTGTCGGGACGCTAGCCTAGAAAGGGTGAAACTAGCCGTAACAGGAAATTTGCAGTTCCCAGATTACAGTACATATAAAATTGCACCAGAGTATCATCATCATTTATTGGCTGATTTATTGGCCGTGAAAAATACCGTGATTTGACCACCGAGATAAAAGAGATATCTAGACATCATCTTCCGCCGTAGGTCGATATTTGGTCCATTTCTCAGGCTGACATCATTTATCATCACATATATATACCTTATTGAGCTTGTGGCATAAAATCGTACCTCTAGCAGCTTTCTGATCGATTGAATGGTGGATGGGTGGATATAGTTCGCCGCTTGCGGGCAGGTCTTTCTGCCGTTCCCCTTACACTGCTTGCCTTTGGTACTTGATCTACATGGGGCCTGCTGCGAAGCAGTACGTGCAGCAGGAGTCCCATGGCAGGCAGTGCTGTTGGCTCTCTTTCTTCTTTTTTATAACTGTATACTGTACAGGTAACTGGCTTTTTCTTTATCTTTCAAGCTAGTGGCCTTTTATTATATATTTGTTTATAGCTCATTTGTTCCCTACAATTAATGGCCATCCCTAAGGCAATCTGTTAAAGCTACGCAGTGTGGCGACCCACCTTAAACAAGCATAAATTTATATAAGCAATTAAATTATTCCTGCACCATTAAGAGCATAAAATAATAATGAGGGGCATTGTTTTGAGCCTTCCTATCAAATCGGCTCTTTCTGCCACATGGTTAGGGATAACCTCACCAAGCCCAAAATAGGCAAGTCAGCCAGCAACCCTAAATAGAAAGGTCTCACCCATCTGGAACGGAAAAGGCATCCAGATTAAATGTTTAACGCTACTACAGATACCTATGAATACTGTGGTACTGTGACCAAAGGGAAAAAAATGAACACAAAGAGGTGAATTTTTTTTTTTTTTCTTTTTTTTTGCCTCCCAAACGACAGGGTCCAGATCGAGACCAAATCCACGGAACCGAGTGGGACTGAACCACAAATATTGATCGATAACAATATATTTTCCACACAAGTTCGGCAACAATGGGACCCGCTTAGTTCGTCCTTCGCCCCATAACTGCGTAGGAGGAAAATAATTAATGACGGCGGATGGAAGGAAGGAAAAAAAAAAAAAAAAAAAAAAAAAAAGGACGCCTCAAAATCCCAAAGATGATCTGACCTCGACCCAACCCCACACTCTGATGAATAACATAACCATGTCGTCTACTCATATTCAATCAAATACTGTCCAAAGGCTCCAGGTTACCGTTACGGGAGAACTTCAACCTAATAACGATAATAATCATCTTCACAATGAGACTAATTCACTCACCCTCACCACTCCGCTGTCGCCAGATCCCCATCAACCCTGGGTCCACCCGCATCTCACACAGAGTGTAAGTTCTGCCAAGGGCCGACAACTCCTCGCCTCTAAGCTCATCCGGAAGAATGAGCTGCTCTTAATCGATACCCCATATGCCATGATTCCAGCCGTGGACACAACGACATCAGAATGTGTCCTTGTCTGCAGCAACCCGCGATGTAATCGTCGTGTCAAACGGTGTGCTTCGGGGACGCAACAATCTTGTCCTAGTCGCTGTGTCGCAGATGTTATCTGGTGCAGCCCTAGCTGCTATGGGATCGATCAAGCGCGCCATGAATTCGAGTGTGTCTGGCTGCAGAAGTATGCTGGTTCCCTACGCTCGAAATGGGGTGAGTATAATTTCGGTATGTTGTGGTTGATTGTCCGCATTCTGGCGACGAGACAGATTGAGTTGCAACATAGTAGGGGTAGTAAGAATAGCAATAGTTGTAGTAATACTGTCACTGCTATGTCCGATTCCGATCCTAACCCTACTTCTGATGCCCGCTTCAAAGACGGATGGGGGGCAATCTTGTCCCTCTGTGGATCGCCGGAGACCTGGTCTCACGCACAGGTGCGAGAGTGGAGTACACTAGTCAGGAAATACCTCAGCAGCAAGGCGTTGCCACATGACCTTAAACCAGATGAGGTCCTCGACTTGATATGCAGAGAGGAAGCGAACTCGTTCGGATTGTATCCTCGAGAAACGGGGATATTCCCACTCCCTGATCCGCCGGTTAGTAGAGGAGAGCAGTTCGGCGCGGCGGTATATCCTCGAGCCGCGATTGCAAACCACTCGTGTTACCCGAATGTAAGTATCCATCTGATATCCTGTAGTTGTTCGTGTGAATGGATATTGTTCGTTTTCGGGGCGCAATCTAGAAAATGATTCCGTTGACTGATATGTGTTATAGATTATACATAAGCCCGATGAGTTGGGACGGATGGTCTTCACTGCCGGAAGGGATATCATGCCGGGTGAAGAGTGCTGTATATCCTACTTTGATATGACGCAGAAAGTGGATCTGAAGGATCGGCGAGAACATCTTCAGTCCTTGTTTCGGTTTGTTTGTCGTTGTGAGAGATGTGTCTCTGAGGACATCCCGGCGGAGGAGGAGGGGGATGCTCCATGGGCGGCTGCCCTTCCAGGGCTGGATTGACGTGGTGTTCATTATACATACGCTATATATCTTTATGTTCTTTTTTTCAAGCGACCCCCCCATCGATAGGATACAATATTGGAGCGATGATCCACCAATACCAGTGATTTACTATGCAATATATAACTTAGGGAAGGGCATACAAATTTAAACGTTTCCATTGGTTTCAAATATCGAACATCTATTACATAAATTAGTCCTCATATTGGAGGTTTTAGCAATACCACCAATCGTCCACGTTATTCACTATAAGAAATTCACATGCACTGCGTGTGATGGGATCCTCCTCCTGGTCCAAGTAGATACATACCATTATGGGAGTAAAAAAAATTATCCGAATTAGTATTGTCTACTGAGCGGAGGTCTTCTCCTTCTGTGCCATCTTCTGTCGCCACTGTTTTATAGTCAGCAAATATGAGCGAAACCTTTCTAGTGTCAAATAGCTTACCTTGGGGTTAAGAATGTAAACAGGGATCCCCAGGAGGAAAATACCTCCGGTGATAGCGGCTAGGATACCCATTGTAGTGGGGTAGCTGTACTTCTGGACCATGGGGTTGATGCCATAGCTCAAACCGAAGGCCACGATGTTCTTCATACCAACAACAGCGACGAGAGCGGGGCCGGGATTCTTCTCCCATGCCTCGGAGGCAAATGAAGTTGACAAAATCAGCACTGATACAAAGGTGATCTGGAAGAGTGTCCATCCCATATACGGACCACCCCAGGTAGCTCCGCCATCGGCAGTGAATCCGTAGATGAGCAGAGCTGCCACACCAAGAATACCAGGGAAGATGAGTAAGATAAGACGGTGTTCGGGCGAATGAACGCCTCCATTGCGCTTTGCCATCCATATGATGAACCGATCACCGAAGAAACCAGCGTAGAGCATGCCTCCAAAGCCACCAAAGACTCCGCCGAGGTTGATGAGACCGATAGATTCAGCCGACCAACCATAATTGTATTCAAGGACGGTATTGTACGTAAGCGATATACCGATCGATGCTCCAAGAACAACCGAGGAAAGCAGTGTGGCATAGAGAATTCCAGGGGACATAAATGCTTCAAAAATCTGACCCCAGGTACGGAAAATCAGTTTCCTGGCAGGCTGGGAAGGTGGTGACCATGGGATCAACATCTGCGCGTATGTCTTTTTCGTCCGTAGCTCCTCGGGCACTCCTTCATTTCCACGGCTTTGGCCATGGGTCTCAAGATACGCCAGGGTCTCCTGCTCGGTAAGCATCTTAGTCACGCCAAAATCATCGGTTATTACCATGCGGCCGTTCAAAAACTGTGATTGACGAGTGTAGCCAGTTTCGAATCCGCAAAAGATGACCAAAACAAGTCCAACCGCGATTGCAATGGTAAACACCCAGTAGTACCATCTCCATCCTAGCGCTGCAACCTCGTAAGAGCTTGCAAGATTGAGACAGCCTGTGACAGCATTCTGCGTTGCCCAGTACAGGCCATAGACCATCCCGTGCTGGTGGACAAAGGTCACCTCAGCTAGGACAAGGGGCAAAACCTAGGTTTGGGGGGAAAACATTAATATACGTTAAAGCTTACGTGAGGAGACAGTTAGACATTCAACTTACCGATTCTGTTGCACCGGCTGCAAGACCTTGTATGATGCGCAATGCAAGATGCTGCTCCCAAGTATTGGAAAGAGCACAACCGATCGTCGCTCCCAAAAGGACAATGGTCGATGAAATTGTCGCCAATCGACGACCGTAGAGCAATCCCAGTGGAAGGATCAAAAAGTTTCCTTCCAAGTAAAATTCCGTATTAGGACCTATTTATACAAAAATTACGAGGCTTGGGGACCACAAACCGATTCCAACAAATAAAGATGGGAAGGTTGACAACCAGACCACTTCATTGACACTGTGTCCTTGGCTCATATATAGCTCGAAGAAGATACCAAGAATTGCACCCAGCCCTCCAACCACCGACAGTGACATGATGGCTAAAAACCATCAGTTTAATGAGGCCATGGACGACAGGGGTAGCTAACTTACAAAACCAGCAACAACTCACGATGATCCCAGTTTTCTCCCAGGTCGTGTAGTTCAATGGATCATTGGGATCATTGCTAGGCACAGGCAGTTGCAGAACCTGGCCATCACCATCAACCAGAACATGATCCGGCATATCGTTTTGTCGACCAACGTTTTCCGTCAGCTCGACGGCAACCTTTTCATCCATGGGGCTAGACATCATGCACGCGATGCACAGACCGACGGCAGGATGGATGGAGCAGGAACGTATCCAGGAGGGAACACACTGCCTTATACATATTTCCCCATGTGCCGATCGGGGGCCGCATGAACCTATTCGAAAACGCGGGGAAAGGGGGAAGGACGCATTCGCAAACCTTCTGCCTCCGCCCACCGGCAAGATGTGGAGCGTGGGGGATTTTCTCCCCACTTACAAATGTGTCCACTAGTGCCGATGTCCATCGGTATCGCTAACTTTACTAATGAGATCAAGCTCTCATCATTTTCGCTTTCCTTTCTTTGCCACCAAAAGCATTTCTCATCATCCAGATTAATCATGTGAACAAATTATGTGGAGATGTCCTTTCAATTCAGGCTCCCCAATTACTGGGACCGGATATTGTACCGGAGATCTGATATGTTATGGCAAGTTCCCGAGATCTCGCATCAAATTACGCAGATTATCCACTAAAGGGGGCAAGGAGTCACCTGCTCCTGGCAAATTATCCTCGAAAACTTGTCTTCCAACATCCATTACCAACCGAGGACTGCGAAGCTGACAGAAAGCAGGTGTTCCATCTTTTGAAGAGCCTCCAGTGTAAAATATCAATCCGGGTTGGCCAATGGCCCGACTAATGAAGGCTTTGGTGAATTCATTTTCCGGTCCATCTAGGTTAATGTATGGCTCTGACTGTGTTCCGGTCAGACTATCCTCTGCCTCTCTCTGTCTTTCACCACACTGCAGGAGTCCAAATACCCAGAGGGTGAGTGTGGCATGGTAGATTGCTAAGCTGTCAAATCCACGCAGCTGGAATGGTGGCACCTGCCGCGCAGCTCTGAGTACTTGACCAGCATGCCAGATCGACGTCCGGGCCTCTTTGGTAAAACTCCAGTCCCGTAGCCTAGGATATTCCTTTCGAGCTTCTGATTCCCCAAACTGACCAGCAAAACGCTTAATCGAGTCAAGATTGGTGTGGAGATACATCATGGCAAACTCACTAAATAATATAGCGATCGCTGGCGAATCCGAAAATTCTTTTTTCGTATCTCGTATTGTGCACAATCTGTTGAAAAATATTAGTGGTAGTTCGGTCAGAAATACTTTATCCACCATTGGTGCACATACAAGTCGTCTTGTCTACTCTGGAGCCATAGCCGCGTCATTGCACGTCCCTCAACATTTCGATTGTCAGAAAGTAGTGCCTGCTGTCGAAATTCCAAAACCTGGCTGGTCAACCCATGTAGCATTGCAGATCTTACAACTCCAATATCAACGTCATGGGGGAGGTTGTTCAGCATTGAAGGGTCAGAGAGCAGATCTCTAAGGGACAGATTAGAAGCCACTGTATGCGAATATTTTTCAACCCACATGTCCTTCCATGCAGCCGCTGTTGGAGCTAACCACAGCTCACGAGGGCTTGGAAATGGAAGAGTCAACTCGGCATAGCTAGTAAGTGGGGGTCTATTCATAGCCGCCGCAACCTCAACGTCATGTTCAAAAAGGTGATACGCTAGCCTATGATTTTTTTCTCTTGGGTCAGAAAGGAACTCCTAGAAACAAAATTAAAAGTAAAATGACGTAGGAGAACAAGCTCACCGCTTCAGAGATTCTTGCTGAATCCATTCATACCACTCAGCCTCTAGGGAGTCCTCATCCCCAAAGCTTTGTACTGGCATATTTTGGGAGTAAAAGGAACGATCAAACGCCCCTGCCCTTCGAAGAGCCTAGCAGATCAGTTAACGTCCCTGCCTTTTAGCTAGCATGTGATACCTACGGTACATAGTGGCTGTAGGTGACTCTCTGCAATTTGCATTTTTCGCTTATAGCCACAAAATGCCCCAATATCCAGCCACATCATAGAAGCCTGAAAGTACTGAAGCTCTCGAAGAACGCTATTATCCGATTCGACCTGTTATATATGCTTAAAAATCTTGCCATTTCTCTTAAGAGTGAACGAAATGATATTATTTACCAGTTTTGCAAGACTTTCGCGCACAATTTCAAGAAGAAGCACTCCTGTCTTATTAATGGATGAGATACCACAACAGACACATCCAGCAGCGACTAAGGCTGTCAAAAGCTCGGGTCTTGATCTCTCACGATATAGTGTATAAGGGTGAATCCAGGCATCTGTTTCGGTTCTCTTGGCAATCCCAATCTTGATTAAAGTGTCCAGAGACTCTGTGGTTGGGAAGGAAGGCACAGTGAGTCTTGACCCCACAGTGTGTATCACAAGCTGGAATATATCATCACGTAATTGATTTGTGAGTTTGCCACGGATATTAAGAGCATCCAACCGCGACCTATGTAATGAAGAAATAGAAGCCGTCACATCCCCATCCTCCAATGGCATCTGGTCTTCTCCACTAAATCCATTTTGATTTTTCTCAGGAACCCATAGCCTAGGACCCGGTCAGTCTCGGCCAACAAAAAAGGAGGGAAAAAAATAAAAATAGCAACAGCCTGCTGGTAATCTATAGGATGAAGAAATACACACCATAAAGACCTCCGAAATGCAGCCACACGTTGTCCTGCGGTTTGGTCCTCACCATTAGACTCCGAATATACACTCGCGCCAGCTGGCGAGAACCCAGTTTCTAGTATCCTATCTAGGTCTAGAAGGATATCACTTCCAAATAGGCCACCTTCCAAGCCAGTAAATTCGGAGTCGCCCATGAAATCGAAAACGCCTCGTGGTTGCTGCACGGTTTGCATCTCACCTGATGAAGATGGCCCCGGCATAGCCATTACTTGTTCGAAGAATGCCGGGTATTCATTAATCCCATGTTGCACCTCCAGTTGGGTTGTCGACATTGCCCGATCTGAATGGTGTGCGTGCAGTACTATAGCAGGTGAGTCTGGGGAGTTGGGTAAGTAATATTCGCTGCTCCTCTCTGGAAATACCAAAGGGGTCTGAGATAGATCTTGCGCTTCACTAATGGCTCCAGTGGTAGAAGACGAGGCGTCATGTTCCAACATCTCATTTTGAAATCGGGTCTGTGGTGTTTCATGGTCTGCGGGAGGCGTGGGTACAACTTTATCACGGCCACGATACCTCCTTGGAATGCACAAAATTCCCTTGCCCCGGCATCGCTAACAGCCAGTCAGTATCCCATATTTAGTAGAGAAGGTGTCTTAAATGAGTATCAATGCCAAAACAGCTTCCTCACCTTGCAGGGTCTGTCATTGTCGCAGCTAACCTTCGCCACGGCACAGTCTTCACACGCCTCTATTGCCCGTCCTCCAAATTTATTGACTAATTTCCCCTCCGAATGGATAGCCTGATGTCGCTGCAAAACATCCCTTAAGGCCAATTCATTAGTCCATTTCACCAATGGTTCTAACTACCCGAAGCGCTTACCTTCGATTGAAGCCACGCAGACAAACTGGGCACTGAAACATCCGCTCATTTCGATCTAGGGCAATCATTTAGTTTGTTTTGGAATTGATATGGTTCCACTTGACTCGGAAACGTACGAGAATCTAGATGTCGAGCCAAGTGATCCGGTCTCTCGTACGCCTTGTTGCACTGCGGACACTGGTGGAGACCGGTTGACTTGATGCGAGGAGACTTGCGCGAATGGGGAGACATTAATGCATTCTTCATTGAAACTAGTGCAGGCGATGGTTAATGATCACTTGTCTCAACGTCAAGAAAAGTCCCAGGCGAGCGATGACGAAGAATAAATTGCGAACGGTGTCGGGATAGGATGTGGGCCATACTCTCCTTCACCCGACGCTAACCGGATTAGGATACTCTCAAGGGTGGTGCCTGGGGCTCCTACTCCTGAGTCCCATACTGGTGCTTTAGTTTACTATGTTCTTTCTAGCCCTTCTAATTCACTTTATTTAGACATCATTTCACTAAGATAATGATAATGAATTTATAATTTAAACTAATCAAGGACCTCCACTGGGGTTGAAGGGCACTTTTTCGCCTTCGATTTTGTAGTTCTTAGCTTGCTTGTGGCTTTGCGTTCAATATATATTTTTTCCTAAGGTAGCTTACTGAGGCAGGTCCCCTCAAAAAGGTTACGTAGAATTATACTACCTAGGTACCTTAGTATATCCAATTAATTGTGCTATATAGGTAGGATGCTATCATCATTTAATCACTAATTTTAGCTTGCTCCTCAAGCCATTTCTTCGCTCCGCGATATATGCAGTTAAATGCCATAAATTCATCAGGTTTCCTAGAGTGATGTTAGCATAGCGATAATTCACCCAACCAGATGTTATTAAAAGACGTACATAGTGACTGTCTTCTCTCCCTTAACGGTACCTGGTTTAGCCGCCTGTCGACTATATGCCTGAATGAGGCTGGCCCGGGAGTACCGACTCTGAAATATGTCCTGCTGAGAGGTTAGTGCGGAATGGACAATTACAATGACTAGAGAAGATATTTTCGCACCTGAAATATCGTTGTCATTTGGTCAAGTGATGGCGCTTCGCCTTGGCCCTCAAAGAAAGCACCTAGAGCTTCAGCATCTTCGATTGCTTGGCTGGCTCCTTGGCCTTGGGTTGGTAACATAGCATGGGCAGCATCACCAATAAGGAATAGACGTCCACGGTACCATGTACTTAGAGGATCCTATAAACGTCAGAATAGCTTTCCAAAGATGACTTTTGGGGGAGAATGGCATACAATATCACGTAATTGCCATAATCCAAGATCGGGAGAATGCCTAGGCCGGGGTTCAGCAAATATGGCTTGAGGCAATGTGGAAATTACAAACTAACTTGAATATACTAGTTACCCAGCTTGGAAACTCGGAGAAAGTGTCCAACATCTGGTTTAAGCTGCCTTCGGAGACCCAAGATTGTTTGTCGTTGGGGTTCTCATTCATTTGCTCTGGGAAGAGTTAGCGGTCGGTCTCCTGAGGGGGGGGGGGATAGAAGTATTCACCATCTGGAACTAATGCAACAATGCCAAAGACATCACCTTGTCTTCCAGGTCCCATGACTAAACGGCAGTTATGCGCGATCATCATGGACGTGAATGGGCTTCGGGGGTTAATCTTGCTGCAAAAATCTTTTTCGTTCTCCTCAAGGACATCACAGGGAATCTATCTGGTGAGCTTCATACAAGAAAGGTACTTCGAGGTACCCACTGATTGCGGACTAGCTTACTAAAAGACGATATGCTACTTAAGCGTTAGCTAGGTTCCTTTATGGACAAAATTTCTATTCTCACCAGAATGGCCCGTCGGCATTGCACTGGGCTCCTCTTGTAGAACATGCTTTCGAAGAACGCTATGTCTGTGATTAAATCGTGTTAATTGGTGGGGGTAATGAGTAAAATAAATATCCAATTACTCACATCCCATCTGCTCCAATAATTAAATCAGCTTCGATCTTTTCGCCATTCTCGAGGTTTACAACTCCGGCCTCCGGGTCGCAGCCACTGACTCTCGAGGCGACTCTTATCTCAACGGGATTGCCCTCGCGGCTGGATGTTGCCAGTGCAGCTTTTTTTAAGGCATCGTGCAAGTCCATGCGATGGAAGACGAGGCGGTCGGCCCCAAACTCTGATCTTGCTTTGAGGGGAATAGAATTAACCAACTCTCCGTCTGTTGAATACACTCGAAACCCTTCATCGACCATCGCACGCGCCGCCTCTAACTCTTGAGCCAACCCCCAGGTGTCACGCATAATTTTACTAGCATTGGGCTGGAGAGAGATCAAAGCCCCAATCTCCTTGTTAAGCCGAGACTGCTCTAGGACGGTGATCTGCCTGTTGGGACCACGAAGCGCGATCGCGGCTGTGAGGCCAGCAATGCCGCCACCAACAATAACAATTCGAAAAGGTCTTGTCACAGTCATCGTAAAGCATACAGAAACACAGCACTGGATTAATCGTTCGTTCGTGAATACCTCAAGTTCGTCTTAGCACTACATTTTCAACGCTTTTGTCCACTCGCCACCATCTGAATGGCGCCCACCTCCACATGCCGACGGTCGCCAGCCCGGTGGCCAAGTGGGGACTCTGAATGGCTCACGGAAAGGTGGGCGACAGAGAAACGCGTGTTATTCGAATCAGATGGACGTCATTTGCGACCAGTTGCAACGAGATCTGATGAATATATGAGGACGAGCCTGTCTTCTACAGTTTCCAGGTCAAGAAACCATTAATCATTCCTAGAATACTTATTTGTGTGAAGACCAAATACCAATCATGTCCTCTACCACCGTTGTTGCTCCCAGCGCCGTCCAGGTAGATGGTCGGATGCGCCTCGATGGAACTGATCCTGTCTTTGGAGATTTCCGTGATGACCTTGCGCGCGATGGATTCGCTGTCGTAAAGGGCGCTATCCCCAAGGAACGGGCACTTAAATATGCCGATGAGATGTACTCATGGCTGGAGGGATTGTAAGTTTATATCTCGGCAACCACTTATTTTTCCCTCTCTTCTTTTTTTCCTCTCCCTCCCCTCCTAGTTGAGAACTAAAAAAAAACGAAATAGTAACCTCGGCTTCGACCGTAACGATCCCTCTACTGTTAACAAGGACCATCTCCCTGTGATCAATGAGAAGGGTATGTGCATGCACTACGGAGTCGCACACGAGAACTTTGTCTGGTCGGTACGGAGCGAGCCCGGAGTAGTGGATGCATTTGAGAAGGTATACGATAACAAGGACCTCATCGTTTCTTTTGACGCAATCAACTACGGTTTCCCCAAGTATGAATAACCCTCCCTCCCTCTCTCCTTCCCACTTCCAATGCCATGCATCCACGCTAATAAATGTCCACTATTTAGCCGTACCGACCTCCCCCCAAACAAGCCCTGGCCACACCAAGACCAAGACCCATCCAAGCACGGATTCCGCTGTCTCCAAGGCCTTGTAAACCTCCTTCCCAACGGCCCCAACGACGGCGGTCTAATCGTCTGCCGCGGTGCTCACCTCCTCTCCGAAGAATTCCACCGCGCCATGGCCGACGAAGAGCGCATCCCCGCCTGGACACCCGAGTGGTACGGTTTCACAGAACGCGGCATGAAATGGCTCGCCGACCACGGCGGTGTCTGGGAGAAAGTCTGCGCTGAACCTGGCGATCTCCTCCTCTGGGACTCGCGTACCCCTCACTACAACCTCAGTCCCACTGGACAGTTGCCCCGCTTCTGCATCTATACCTGTTACATGCCTGTCGCGGACGCCACACAAGAAGACCTGCAGAGGAAGAAGGAGGCGTTTGAGAAGAGACTCGGCACAACCCATTGGCCGAATGCGAAGCACACTGGATCGAATGTTGCGAAGCGGGATGGCCAAGACTGCCCATATACACGGTTGCGGCCTGTGAATGAGCCAGTTCTCTCCGAGAGGGCTTTCAAGTTGACCGGAATCCCGTACTTGAAGGTTTAGAGTTTGGTTCATAATTTTCCCCTTTGCGTGTTAATCCCTTTGAATAAATAAATAGATAAAAATTGGGTGGCCAGCTGGTCTTTTTGGATGTAAACCTATTTAGTCCGCGTGTTTCCAGTACTAAGGTAGTGCTGATATTACTCCTGCTCTTCCTCCTATGCTTACAACCGCGGTGTTGCACCAAACACGGCCGCCATCGCACTATTTTTATCGAGCACAAATGGGATAAACATGAGAGAATTCAATGTCCATATATCCTTCTCATAGCCCTGTGGTAGCTAGGGTGACTTAAGTGGCTCAGCTAGCTACCTGCGTCATTGTATTCCTAATTCAAGTTCCTCCTCACCACGGCTGACAACACTTTTTGACCAGTAAACCCAACAAAAACCCGGGAATCCTGCACTTCGGACACAGAACATAGGCTCAGATGCCTGGAAGGGCTATATATTTTATAAAGGTTTAGGACTGCCAGAGAGGCTTAAATACCGGGCCAAATGTTGCGAAGCGAGATGGCCAAGATTGCCCATATACTCGGTTGCGGTCCGTGAAGGAGCCGGTTCTCTCAGAGAGGGCTTTCAAGCTGACCGGAATCCCGTCCTTGAAGGCTTAGAGTTTGGATTGTTATGTTATTTTGCCTTTTATGGGAGCTAATCCCCTTGGCATAATGAAGAGAAAAAAATGAAATGAATAAATAGATGGAAATTAAGTTTATAACTGGTAACTTTCTACGTATGTCTGTAATAAAGTCAGTCCACCGTACTACTGGCGACTTTTCACCGCCCCTACCATGATTCCTTCTTTTTCCTGGACAGAAACACTACCTTCGTTTGTTTCTTTCTCCTTAGGATAATTTTCCCTCTGCAGTCTCCATCTTCATCACCTTCATGGGGGATGGAGCCTGCAATTACCCTCATATCCCGTCCCCCCCCCACCCTCCTACAGATAAACGGAACCACCGCTGCCTCGATATCTGCTGAAACCGTCTCAGCCCGCTTTTTTCATGAATGGAAAAATTTTGACCAGGACGTCCTCGCAGCCTGTTCTTCTGTTGATCTTACCCCTCATGTTGCCCTTACTGATGACTTAAGCGAAAATTTCGCGGTTGGCAGCGAGCTTGGCTTAACTGCCAGGTTTTCTAAGAATGTTTGCGACGCAGTTACCAAGGCTCTCTCTGTAACTTCGCTATCCCACTTGAGGTTTGGGGATTACCAGACTATAAGGCCAAGTGAATCCGAGAAGATCCCTGGTGTTGTTATGCTCACTTCACAACGCAACAAAATGCTGCTAGTCGGTGAATTGAAAACATTCTGGACTGTTTTCCTAGAGGATTGCCGTGTGGACGAAGGCCAACAAAGGCTTGTGAACCTCCAAAACCATCTTGGTAATGAAATCATCCCCTTCAGAAATGCAATAAAAGGAGATGGTCTACTAATATGCCCCCTAAAGGCCAGGTGATTATGTATATGCGGAACCACCAGCTGAAGTATAGCTTCTTGTCCACATATCGAAGCACCATCTTTATGCGGAGAACCGACGACTTCCGATTCGAAATCTCCCTACCTATTGACGAACAGTCCGTCAATCCATCGTTGCGTCAGTGTTTTCTTGCAATGTGCGTTTTTGCTGTGGATGATACAACTTTCACTGAGCCCCCGGATTTCCGCCCATCACTGGTAAGATTCTTCGACGGAAATTTCTCAAACTTTTTATGGCTAACTCGAACTGCGCAATCCAGCTTCGCGCGCCAGTAGGGCCGTCCTTTCAAGCGTCTACTCGCCGGTCGCCTTACCGAAACCAAGTTTCTCCAAGAGAAGCAACCGCAGGCGAGGCTATTGGTCCTGAAAGCATTTTGTACAGGCCTGATGACAGCGATGTGACTAGCTTTGTCAACTGCAAGCGAACTATTCGGGCCTCTCTAGCGAGGGCAATTTACGAGGTAGTGTGGAACGGGGAGCCAGCAATCGCGAAGTGCTGGTCAGAGGGGTGGCACCAAAGGTCTGGAATCTCCCCTCTTATGTAACTACATAGCTGACCCGGGTGCTAAAGCTATGCCCAAGAGACGTCCATTTATGATGAACTCGACGCAAGGCGACCACAAGGCTACAATTTCTTCCCGTCGATACTGAGTCACGGGAAAATTCAGTGCTCGTCGATCTTCACTAAGGGGTACATCTTGGTAATGAGCAAGGTGCAGGGTGAACCACTGACTCACCAGTGGAGCACGCTCACAGGAAGTACCAAAGAGCATATTCGTTCTGAAATATTCAAAGCGATAAAGGTCCTCAGAACTCTCGGTGCTGTCTGTATCGACTCTGGACAGCACAACGTGCTCTACGACCCCGAAACAAATGCCGTTACAATGGTTGACTTTGAGCTGATGCAACCTGTCGAGGCGGAGACAGCCAGTCCAGATATGCCAGAAATGTATGCCATCTTCCGAGATAGGCGCCTCCCTCGCGAGGTTCGCCATCATGGAGGTTAGATGGCTACGCATTGAGGCGTCATTATTGTGCCAGCATTTCGAAGTTTTTAGCGCGGATACCTGTACTACACGCCGGGGATTTGTAGGTGTTTGGTGTTTCTGATTGCTTTTTTGTCTGCTTGTTTTAGAGTATCCGGCAATCCTAATAGGCTGCTATGAGCAACTAAACCCTTGCTTGCTAGAATAAAAAAAGAATACTTGAATCATTCCCATCCACTGTGATTAAAGACTTTTTATCTTTTAACATAAGACTCCTAGTGTTTAATAAACCCTGAGGACTCTCCCAGTACTACTCCTCCTAAGGTCTGTTTCCCGTATAATTAGCTATTCCTGGTTGGCCATGACTCAATGGTAAGCAAGCAGCATTTAACCGATACCGGATGACATTGCTACTCTGCCAATAACGAGATTATCTATGGGCAGGTTAATTGCTGCCGAAAAGCCACCCCATCTCAAGGCCATTGCGCCCTGGGAGGGCATTGGTGATTTCTACCGAGAGAGCATCTGTCGGGGTGGTATTCCAAATGCGGCATTCTGGCATTTACTGATGGAAGAGTTTAACGGTAAGTTGAGTTATTTTGATCTCAAGGATATACCATCTGTATGCTAAATTGCTTTCTCAACAGGCAAAACTCAGCGGGAGCATGTCGCCGCTATGATTGAAAGGTATCCCTTAATGAACGCGTATTGGGAAGACAAGCGACCCCGTCTCCAGGACGTCACGATTCCCACGTATATTCCGGCCAGTCATTCCACCGGTCTTCATACCGAAGGTTCAATTCGTGCCTGGAAATATGCCGCTTCCAACCAAAAATGGTTCGTAGCAAGACTCCCTCCAACGAGGACAAACGATCCTGTCTGTTCCTTTGAGTTCTGGCTAATAAGGGGACTTAGGTTGCGCATTCACCCAACCTAGGAGTGGTTCGACATCTATCAACCATTCGCTAACGATGACCTTCAAAGATTCCTTGACCACTTTTTGCTAGGAAAGAACAATGGATGGGAAAATACGCCTCCCGTCCGTCTCTCACTGCTGCGATATAATGGTGCCCCCGTCAGCTTTCGCGCCGAGGACGCATATCCTCCGTCTCGCGTTGGGTACAAGGCCTTCTATTTGGACGGGGCAAATGGCTCACTTCAAGCCAGCCCATCCACTGCGGAGACCACTGTTTCTTATGACTCAACCTCGTGGGATGACGATGGCTCTCACTTCACCTTGACATTCGATCAACCAACCGAGCTAATCGGCACTTCACAAGTTGTCCTGTACCTCTCCTGCAAGGATCTTGACGATATGGATATATATGTCATCCTGCGCAAGCTCGATAAAGATGAGAATGCATTACTTAACTGCAACATCCCCTTTGAGTTCCAGCCCGCAGGCACCACACCGGAAGATATTCCCGGCGTAAGCATCTACAAGTACGTCGGACCTAGTGGACGACTACGTACGTCGAAGCGCGCAACTGCTGAGGAACCCGACATTCTTGAAAGTTGTAAGTGCAATCGCGAGCCGACGGAACTGTTTTTCCCACACGGCCAGTCGCAGAAGGTCACGCCTGGTGATGTGGTAGAGCTGAAAATCCCCATCTGGCCTGGTGGCATTGTCTTTGTGGAGGGAGAGTCACTCAGGCTCGAGGTGACGGGCCACGATCCCATTCTTCCGGAATATCCTCCCCTTTTCACCGGAATCTGAAGAACTTGAACCAGGGTCGACACATCATTCATACGGGTCCAACGCATCAAAGTCGCTTGATTTTGCCGTTGACGGATGCATAATGTAATTTGGTATGCGTGGTTGTCGGGTGGGAAAAACGGATCACGGATGGCTGGGATTGAAGAAATATTTAGATAAAATATGGGATTTAGTTTTTTCTTCCCTTTGATCGCTTTATTATGTAGAGTACAAAATAGAAAAGTAAACGTACCGTCGTACTTCGTTGTATGTGGAAGGAATGAGCATATCAGGGACGATCCACAAGTGTGGTTGGATCGCAGGATGCCATTGGGGAGCAGCATTTTACGTATCTTAATAGCCACGCTGAAACAATGAACGCGAATATGAACAATGAGTTTACCATGTATGGATGATTCTACCGTGGCAATAAAATAACATAGCTACTATTTCTATATGTATAGTAGAGAAGAAGATGATGCCACTACCAATGACAGACGCCGAGCTACATCACAAGGGCGGATGCTTCTATTAATCAACCTCGTGTATGTCCCAAGATTGCGTTATAAGGGAAGGGGTTTGAATGGCTCTGACAAGTGGGTGGTCTTCAAGAAACTTTTTTGCATGTGTTGCTGATTGATTTTGCTTCAGAGGCGAGGAACTACCTGGTATGTTTGGTTGTGTTTTGGCCGCGACAGCCAGTGCACATACTGCTGAGGCTGGTCCAGAGGGTAAATCATGGTGTGTCTGAATAGATTTATGCCACATTTTGGCGGTTTGAGAGGATGACTTGCTATGCAGATGAGATGATCCCAGTACCTTGTTACGCAGCTCAACACACTTCTCCATCAAGGCCAATGCAGTTTGCACCTCTCCCAGTGATTTCCATGAGTAAGCAAGATTGTTCATGCTGGTAAGAGTGTCAGGATGCTCAGGCCCCAGGGCCCTCTGTCTGCCTTCCAGTGCCCGCTGATTCATATGTTCTGCTTCCTTGTATTTGCCCTGGCTCTGAAGCGCTAAACCAAGATTGCTGACACTAGTGAGAGTGTGGGGGTGCTCAGGTCCTAAGACTTTTTCATAGCCTTCTACTGCTTGCTGATTTATGGCTTCTGCTTCCTCATATTTGTCCTGGTTCTGAAGCAGTGAAGCAAGCAGGCTGAGACTGGTGAGAGTGTGGGGATGCTCAGGCCCTAGGACCTTCTTATATCCTTCCATTGCTTTTTGATGCATGATTTCGGCTTCCTCGTACTTACCCTGGATCTGAAGCGCCAAACCAAGGCTGCTGACACCGATGAGAGTGTTGGGATGCTCAGGCCCCAGGACCTTCTCATAGCCATCCAGTGCTCGCTTATTTATGGCTTCTGCTTCCACATACTTGCCCTGGTTCTGAAGCGCTACACCAAGGTTGCTGAGACTGGTGAGAGTTTCAGGATGCTCAGGCCCTAGGACCTTCTCATAACCTTCTAGTGCTCGCCGATTCATGGCTTCTGCTCCCTCATACTTGCCCTGGCTCTGAAGCACTAAGCTAAGGTTGCCGAGACTGGCGAGAGTGTGAGGATGCTCAGGCCCTAGGACCTTCTCATAGCCTTCCAGTGCTCGCCGGCCCATGACTTCTGCTTCCTCATACTTGCCCTGGTTCTGAAGCACTAAGCCAAGATTGTTTGCACTGGTCAGAGTGTCCGGATGCTTGGGCCCCAAAACTTTCTCTCTGCTTTCTAGTGTTCGCCGATTCATGGCTATTGCTTCCTCATACTTCCCCTGGCTATAAAGTAACGAACTGATGTTGTCGGCACTGGTAAGAGTGTGAGGATGCTCGGACCCCAGAGCTTTCTCTTTGCGTTCCAGTGTTCGCCTATACATGGCCTCTGCTTCCTCATACTTCCCCTGGCTATGAAGCACTAAGCCAAGGTTATCAGCAGTGGTGAGAGTGTCAAGGTGCTTGGGCCCCAAAACCTTCTCTCTGCCTTCTAGTGCCTGCCGGCACATAATTTCTGCTTCTTCATACTTTCCCTGTCTATGAAGTACTAAACCAAGGATGCTAACACTGGTGAGAGTGTCAGGATGCTCATGCCCCAGGGCCTTCTCTCTGCCTTGCAGTGCTCTCCAAGTCATGGTTTCTGCTTCTTCGTACTTGCCCTCGCTCTGTAGCAGTGAACCAAGGTTGCTGACATTGGTGAGGGTGTCAGGATGCTCGGGGCCCAGGACCCTTTCTTGGGTCTCTAAGCTATCCTTAAACAAGAGTTCCGCCTCATTATATCTTCCTTCATTCTGTAGGGACTCACCTACCCTTTGAGTAAAATCGACATAATTATGGCGGATATTCCAGAATTCCCCACTATTTGTCAAATAGAGTGCATGGGGTAGGTAATCTCTCCACAGTGCTCGATACTTATGATCGGTAGAAGGAAAAATACTATTCAGCTGGTCTGATGTCTTTTGTACCCAAAGACTGAGCAGGCCAGCTTCCCTCATCCAATTCCGCATGGCGAGATGGACAAGTCGATGGAGGCTAAATGAACTGTTGCAGGCATGCTGGCTAATAAAGGAATATGCACTCAATAGACCTAGTGCATCCACTTTTTTCTTTGCCGAAGGTGCGGGTGGGAGAATTGATGACGGGATATCTCGTGAATTGATGCAGGAAATAAATGACAAGTAATCAGCTGCCAATTTGTCCCTTTCCTGGATCTGCTGGAAAGAAATCAACCAAGTTGTAAGCACTGGGTTCCGAATCTCAGCATATCGTCCGTCATCTTCAAATTCCTCACTCAATAGTTCAATGGCGCTTGTTTCATGCTCCTTTAATAGTGACAAATAATCAAATATGGCAATCCCATTTTCGTTGATATAAGCTGCGGCTTGGCTGATTGCAAGAGGAAGAAATTCAAGCTGTTCAAGGAGAGCAGTAGTGGTTGAATTGTCCCGCAACAAACCTTCTTGCACAAGTGAATTTCCAAGTATCTGAGCAGCGATGCTGTGATCCACGTCAGGAATAGATAGTACATTAGGCGATGCCAGCTTCACCGCAAGCTTCCGGTTACGGGAGGTGAAGAGAACCTGGCCGCCTTCACTGCTAGGCAGGATGTTCTTGAGAGGGGGCACAGTTGGACTCTCCTCAGTCCACATATCCATATCATCTGCGTTGTCAAAAATTAGCAGCCATCTTCCGGCATCTTTTTGACTGAGGTAGGCTTTGACTTGTTCTTTCACCTTGGCGGGCTCTATGACTGTTATCCCTAGGCTCGATGCAATGCCCAAGAAGGCTTGTTCCACGCTTGCATAATTGGTACACTGAATCCAAAATATAGAGCAACCAGGCACCTTCTCTCGCGTGCGATAAGCTAGCTCCAGTGCAATTTGTGTCTTCCCAATTCCCCCAAGCCCATGAATTGCAATCTTTGTCGGTCCTGTTGCGTGTATGATAAATTTCTCGAGGCGTTCAATCTCAGCCTGTCGGCCCACAAACCGAGGATTCCGAGGAAATGGGACCATCCAGTGGCACTTTTCCTTCGTGTCATTGCCGTGGCCATAACTATATAAAGGTACCACTCCCAAAAGAGCCTTGGTGTAAGCGGCAGCAGTAAGAGCCGCATACCCCTGCCATTGTTTGTGCTTATGGGAGTCACAATAGTCGCAAATTCCTCGGATGACCAGACATGGCAACTGATCCATCAACCCAGCTGCCTCCATTTCAAAGCAAAGAATGCCCAGTCCTTGAGCGATCGAATCTCGTGTCTTGGCATCTTTCATCACTTGATTCCCGGACGCAATCAAACCGTAATGAAGGAGCGGTTCACTTGTCTCTCGCTGCTCCCGTGTTACCAACTGGCCCTGATCACAGGCTAAACAGTGTGGATCTTTGCCGCCGTGGTCATAACTGGGCTGGAATAGCCAGTCTTGGTCCGGACGTGAAAACTGTCCTTGGAGATTTGCATGTGTCTGGAGAACCTCTGACACAGTTCTCCCTATTGAGACTCCTCCTATAATGTTCTCACTACGAATTTGAGATATCGCAGTCAGCAAGTATTGAGGCGGCTTATTGAGCGACCCGACGCGTTCAAAACATCCATTACGCAGCGTCTTCCCATAGTCATACTGGATCACGCCCCCCGAGGTCCCAATTGGCATGCTAATGACCACATCACCCAAACGAATATCAGCATTTTCGCCAGGGACACCACCCCCAATGCCTACCATCAACCCAAATTGGAGTGCTGCAAACGTCGAACGCATTTGAGCGAGTACCATTGCTGCGGCCGTGGTTCCGTAAACGCCCGAGGGGAGACAGGCTACCACAACATTGTGACCGCCAATACTCCCTAGAGTGTAGGTGTTGTGGTCGGAATTTGGTTGAGGCAGCTGAGGATGGAGCGTATCCAACATGGTTTTCGCAGCTACCATTTCCAATGGTAAAGCGCAGATCCAGGCGACCGTGTAGTCGTTGTAGGTGAAGGCCATTGCGATCGATCTTATCGTCCGCACGCATCCAATAACAAGCGAGACTTGAGCTGTCCTATAATTCGGTCATCCTTTTCTATGAGGCGTAAGTTCAGAGATCCCACACTTCGGAGAAATCACTCGAGGCTGAAATGGAGGGGTAACGAGCGGTTACGGCTAAACGAGGCGGCGCATCAGCAACCAATAGTCTACAATTAAATCCAAGTCACACTGATCCAAGTCAAAGTCAGTATTGCATGCTCAATTTGCTCATGTGGGTATAATTATTGAGTCCGATTTAACTTAATGTTACTCATTGAATGTGGGCCAAATGGGGCCTTCAAAGGGCCTCGTAGGTTTCGCTAGTACTACCTAAGTTGGCAATATATTTAGTTAGACCTTAGAGATTAACATGTCTCTAATACAGAGTACTAGGTGGCTAGGTTTTGTATGGTCAGCAGAGTTTCTCCAAGATATAGTTCTTGTTGATCTAGTTGAGCATCGGATTGAGTACGATTAGTGGAAACCTTTCAAATGTCTGTTGTAACATAGGTAGGAACTGCTATCCGAATTGATAGGTTCTTCACAACATTGCAAGCCCCAAAAGCCAGGTTTTAACAAGAACGTTAGACACAACTTGTGGAGGACTTTGGGCGACTCGGGCTTTCTATATCAGAGTGATATAAGATGATGGAGCTATGATGACCATGAATAGGAAATCTATGAAGATGGTGTCTATCTAGCTGTCTCTTAACACCTACACCACCTAATTAGGTGTGTGAGCGCTGACTAAGCTCTCGACGAGATGGCAGCCTAGGCAGAGGCATCAGGCTCTAACATAAGATACAGTGGCATGCGGCTTCTCCTTCCACCCAAAAACACACTTTTCTTACCAGATAACGACACGCACGGCTGTCCACCCTCGTTATCATCGCACTAAGTTGGCAAAGGAAGCGGGGTAATTGCCAAGAAACCGATATGATGTTGCCCCAATCTCCCCAGCCTTGACTCATCGAGTAGCAGTTACGAGGTGCCATGAGCCCTATTCTACTTATGTGAAACTTGCCTTGGTACTGATTCTCGATCTTGTAAGTATGTGTTTGGTTTCTAGACGATATATATACTGACTTAGGAATATTGGCAATTAGCTAAATCATCACGTCTCTCTCCTTAGGACAGGTAAAGACGATTGGCACTCTTATAGCGGTCAAAGACCCTATACCAGACCGTCTTACTGTCCTCCTCTTCATCGAAGCCCACTTGGCGACTCTTGGTCAGATCCAAAGTCCTGTCGAAACTAAAATGCATTAACCACGCCTCCAAGCCCTCGGCCAACCAAACGTTCTGAAGATGACCCTCGCCGCCCAATTTCGCTTCCATCTCCTTCAGCTCTGTCTCATGCTCTTTCATAAACTGGCTTGGTGGGGTACTCGGAGTGCTGGGATCGACGGGAGGGTCTCCAACCAAGCCAAAGTATGAGCAGATGAGAGGCCAACGATCAGCAAAAGGGTAGCCCTTCATGGTATCCGCCATGTTGTAGAGTTCCGCATTTCCTGCCTTGTCTGGATTCAGGGCAAGATGGATGGAAAATCGAGCGAATAAATCCTGGCCGCCGTCATTCGACAGGATCTCCCAGGACTTTGGAGAGCCAGGAAAGGGTACCCTGGCGTCTCGGCCGTTCACGTAGGCGTACAGAGAAAGATAGTTCGCAAAAAACGCGGCTATATTGTAGGCATTATCATTGGGAACGTACCCTACCTACTTGCATTGTCGTGAGTCATTAGTCAGATTATCTTTCCCTGTTATGATAGAAGAAAAAAAAGGTCCTGAGATTTTGGGTTCATACCACAATATCACATCGAACCTCAGCCCACTTCCATTTCTTGCCTTGCTGAAAAGCATTCAACGAATCCCGAAGCGCAAAATAAAACAACTGATCTCTCCAGGGATTGGGGAGCTCTCCAAATGACTCTTTATATGGAGCAGTGAATGGTCGTTCCGGCATGTGGATCCCATAGCCCTTAAGAAAAAAAAGTTTGAGAGTTAGAATGGTACGTATGCATTGATGAAGTTCTCTTGAAGCCAGTTAGGTTAGTTACCTTCGTTCCGGTAGGTAAGATCACATAGGATAGATTCGGAGCCAACGCTTCGATAGCCCCGAAGCCTCGCTGGAGCATTCCATTATTGATTTCAGTCTCGGTAGGGAAATCTCTATCGAATTTGTACGCTGAACAGAGTATGATGATTAGTTCCAGATCGCAACGCCTGCCAAATCAAATCTATTTGGTGCCACCTACCGAACCAAAATACGTGGGTCACAGTGTCGACATCGGGAATTTTCTGTTTCAAGAGCTCTTTCGTCTCTTCGACAGTGCCCTTAGTCAGATCAATCCCTGACACCAAGTTTAATTGTGGACGATCCGACCCGGCCGTCGGCCAGTGGAAGCTCTCTAGGTCTAATGGACGGTTCACCAGTGCGGTAACTTTGGCAAATGTGCCTTCTTTGGGGTAATTTTGAAGAATTTCATTTACGACGGCCCACCCGAGGATTCCTGACGCGCCAAAAACGAAGGCGTGAGCCATTTCTGTGGTTTGAGATGTATCTTTTTTTTTGTTCCTTCGTTGTTTATTTTTTTTTTTTAGACACTTCCAGGGGTGGTGTCAGTTCTTATTTCTCTGCTCCAACGCATACCCCTCTCCCGGCTCCCCGGATGCTAGATAGAGCCTTGTGGAGCAGGGGTTGAGGCGGCTTGCACCTAGTTACTAGCCCAGCCCACTTAACGTCTGCTGGCGTTGAAGCCAGGAACGGCTTCTCCACTGCTTTGCATCCATTCAATGATCCTGACTGTTTCCGCGTTAATACAACGGTACTTTACGCAAGATAAGAACTCAAGCTTGCTCGAATATTGCAATAAAACACAGGAGTACCCCCTTATCATCCATGTGACTATCAAGGAGCCCGGTATTCCCTCTTTGCCAACCTTGAGCAGGTTAAAGCATCCTTCCATCAACTTCCGGAAACCTAACCCTGTTGCAGTAGCTCTTCTCTCCCCCTGCACCCATCGTACATGTAATTTCTGCATGTTGTTTGGTGGACTCCATCGCCAATTTCTTACCCAACAATTGCGAATCAAACCCTTCTTTGTTTCGGCGGATGTGCTCCCCCATTCCTCACGCTCCTGGCAGTTGAGCAGCAACTCCAAGACAATGAAGATGGAAAGTCCGTTCGATGAGAACCCTCTTGTCCTCCGCAAGTAACGCAAAAGCAACCAAGCCAATATTTTAATACCATGCGACCGTTGGATGGCCTCCTGGCGACACAAGAATAAAGCATGGATACAAAGGCCTAAAATGCGCCAATTCGAACCGAGTTACTGGGGATGAATTAATCATAATTTGACGACAGACATTAATCTTCAAAGATCTTCAAGGGCAGTGTTGGAAATTGTGAAAAAGGGGTGTTAGACTAGGGGTAACCTACTAAAGTCAACGCTGGTGTACTCATCGGTCCGTCGCCGATCAACGACTGCCTGCTTCACCAAAAAAAAAGATGATTATGATGTCTGGGCAATTATTACCCCAAAATTAGACGCTACGATCCATAGCTTTTTTAGCGTTTGCCAATACATTTGGTGTCATCCTCCGGACACTCTCAAGCATCCGCGAGAGACTAGACGTTTCAGCCTTGCCGCTGCTTGCGCGCTGCTCGTGCTGTTGAGCCCTTTGAGTCCGCGCAGCCATTGGAAGAAATTCCACCTCAGGCGCACCTCAGGATTAAACCGTACCAAGGCCGCCATAACAATAGGCTGTCGAGGCCGAAACCCATCTATTAAAATACCCTTGCGAAAAGAAACCACCAAATCATCGCGGATTGCGACGTGCCGGGGTGTAACCTCAGGCCTGAGACAGCCAAGATCCATGTATACTTTGTTAGGTACTAGGTGCTCAGGACTAACCTACCTGTAATAGCCGTTTCGGGCCGGGCTCGATTCCCATCCAATACGAGGTCTGCAGGAGCACCAGGATGGTCTGATTTTCATCCTGTCAGGAATGAAGTGGATGGATTGGGCCAATCGTTCACTGCCGCTTGTAACATCCCGTGTCAAGTGGAGACCAACACCTGTCAACTTTACCTTGAGGTTCTCATTGAGTGAATCCGGCCAATAGTCGCTTCGATATTCATCTTAGCTTTGTTGAAAACCTGGCTGGCAAGAATACTTCAATCGACATGTGGAGCCCTGAAGAAAACGCAGCACATCCATTTGAGGGCGAAAAAAAGAAGGGTGACTTGACGTTCAAGAAGGGCTCGCGCATCATATCATGGGTTTTTCTTCCTGTCCCGGTTTGTTTGATTTCTACTTTCTTTTTACTTGTGCTTGAAAAGAAAACCACGCAATTAAGGAGGGAAACAACGAGAGGAGGGACAAACAGGCAATCAATCACCCAGTACAATGGGAACACTTCCAGCCCTCATTGAGGCTCGAGTCGAATTTTGTGTCGGTGCGGTAGTATTTATCGGGCGATGGTTTGCACGATTCCAAACCGCTCCACGCTGGGAAGGGGATGATGTGTTTTCCATAATCGCCTTCATATGCTGGGCGGTTTTGCTAGGACTAGTGGAATATCTCGGTACTCCCTCCCAATATATACTTGCCCATTCTCCTTCACGCCCCAGCTCGCTGATATGAAATACCACTGGATAGCAACAACAGGGGCTCCTGCAGGCATCCCGGAGCAAACCAGGCTACAGCTTCCACCAGCCATGATTGAGCAATTGACCAAGGGGGGCAAGGCGATGTACGTCTCGTTCTATTTCTATTGCGTCATGGTATATAGCTTGAAGGCCTGTCTGCTTTTCTTCTACCAGAGATTCACGTAAGTTGGTCCTGCCTGTGAAGATATGGAAATGCGCTTACAACAGAAACAGAGCCGGTCTACGATGGTATAAGTATGTTCTGGTCGTGAGTGGATGTGCCGCAGCAGGGTTTATCGCTGCGATTGTGACTCTACTGGCGCATTGTCGCCCTATCGGAGGGAACTGGCAGGTGCTGCCATATCCAGGAGGTACGTACACCAGGCAAAAAGCCACCCACTACCACACGACTCATCTCATTTTCTGACTATGCGCTAGATGAATGTAACAATGGATATGCTCAGAACATTGTTATTGCAGCAGGAAACGTTATGTATGTGATGATTCACCTCCTCTCTGTCTGTCTGCCATCAAACTGTTGCGCTGACCACGGGTTCGTAGAACCGATGGAGCACTTTTAATCGTGCCCCTTGCGGTGCTCTGGGGGGCAAAGATCGCCATTCTAAGGTAAGGATATCATTAGAATCTAAATGGCTTCGTATGTCACCAGCTGAGCTGACTCGTTTAGAAAAATCAAAATTGTGTTTCTGCTCAGCCTAGGCGGCGCTGTGATTGCAATGGCTCTAGTCCGCTGTATCCTGACAGTGAGAAATCCAGCCACAATTAACGCAAGTTCAATCTGGGCTTTGAGAGAATGCGTACATATACCCCACCCCACCCCTCCATCTACCACCTATCGCATATAGCTCATCTTACCTAACTAATATATGTTGCAACAACAGCTCGTCGCAATCATCGCCGTCAATGCCCCTATCCTCAACACCCTGTTCAAGCCATCCCGCTGGAAGGGATCCAGCCAGGAATATTCGGCCAATATCAGTGGGAGTCATGAGCTACAGCATAACAGGATTCGGCGAACCACCAATATCGAGCAGCGGATGAGCAAAGACAGCAGTACTGAAGATCTAATTGAGAACGAACGACAGCGCAACAACAATCTATGGGGTGTGAAGAAGACGGTCGAGGTTAGTTATCAGTTAAGATGAAGGAGTTTTTTTATTTGCTTGATTCTATCTCACCACAATGCTAGGTTTCAATCGATGGCGGTCGATCTATTCGTAAGTGAGGCCGAAAGCGTGCTGCTTCGCTTAGAAACCTTTTCAAGCGTCCTGTGCTATTATTGTCCACTATACCCAGTTTCAGTTCTTGATGTTCTCAACTTCCTCATTTTCACATTCCGATATCGGTATATAATTCATGTCGGTATATATTTAAGAATAACGTCAACTTCATCTTTACAGTCGATAACCTTTTGGGGGAGCAATCTCAAGATTGGGATAAAAAAAAAAGGATACATAGTTACGACCTAGCGATATATTAATTCTATGGATCAAGCTTTAAACATTATTTAAGTGACACTCAAAATCAAGCATACACGAACCGCAGAAGGCCTGTTGATTATATTTTATCAGAACATGGCAAATTTTTGTTAATTGTTTAATACCATAAGCAATGACCACCTCTCTAAAGACAAGAAAGACAAGATATTACTCGGATTAGGGAAACTTCGGAGCATTTGGACAATCTCAACATTAATTATGGCTAGCATTTAGTTCATCAAGAGTCGATAATTACAAATTTGTATCAAGTGCTCAGTCTTGTGATAATTTTCAATGCCTTAACTAGGCATCCTATCCTCAATCAGGGTAATACCAACCTCTGCGTCGACGTGCAGGGGTGTTATTTTTTCGGATTGAGGAGCTTTTCCAACCTCAACCGACAGACAATCCCTTGGTATATTGTCCAATTACGCCCACTATATCTACCAGTTTTCTGCGTTCACCGCCATCAGATCATGGAGATGGATGCCCAGGACACAATAAATGAAATTATAGACTCCTGCGTTCCTGAGGGACTCAATGGCAACTGCACCAAAGGGCCATTAGAGATAAATTAATGTACATAGCGGATCCTGTACTCTATATATATAAAAAAATTTTGTTTCAATAGTCAGGAAACAAATAGGATCTTTTACATGCTATCCGAATCTCATTTTGTCATGAATTATACCTACTTTCACCTTTAAACATTTTAATTACTTCCCTATTTTCAGAGTAGTAGATATAAATCTGTTCATATAAATCAGCCAATAAGGGAGATATCTGCCTTTAAATATCACTTGCCGTCTGTAACCCTCTAAATTTTAGTATCCAATAACATATGCCAAGAGCAAAGTTAATAATAATATAAATAGTGGACCAAACCCACATTGCTATCTATGGCCAATTATGCCTTTCTTCCATAAAGTGAGCAAAGCAAATTGTATCATTTTTCGGGCACATATACATACACCCTTCCATTCACAATCCCACACCAACAATAGGCCTACCGCCATCAAATGATGTTGACACAGTAGTGGCGGCCTCCATCATCAATATTTTGAGTATTATGTATTTGGGGTTTCTATTATGGCGCTAAGCCCATCAAGTATAAATTAAATGCTCTATTACATGGGCTTCAGAGAATATTTCTATTGTGTCAGCACAATTGTCTACATGTACAGCAGAGTGCTGATTCAGTCTTACACTTAGGAACTCCCTTAATTGTTGACTTAGCTCATGCCAAGGGATGCTCTGATATAAATAGCTTAATATAAAAGAAATCCCGATATATCTAACCATTCAGGACCACAAACATAATTGTATAATCAATAATTCCGGCCTAGCTAACTCTTATTATTATAGTGTCACGAAGACAAGGTTGTAAGTTATGAATTTACCCGCGTTTTTGCTAACTCTCTAAAGACCATCCTCCGCGCTTCCTATCTTTTCAAGAGCCCCCCCGCTCGTCGGTGCACTGATAGCCTCTAAATGCCCTCCATCGTGCCCCCGAATGTGTACTGTGTGGTGAATAAAACTAGCAATTTCATATGTTGCATCAAAACATAACATGAGAGAACCTGACACATTTCGTAGACCCAGACCCAAACTCATATCTGCTTTCCCCGGAATGGAATGTTTTCACTTTTATTGTCTACAGGCCCAAGCTCAGTGAGGCAGCCTGCGTGGTGTACCAGGGATGGCCCGATAGTTACCCCAATAATCTCTACGCCAACGGCCGCCATCCATAACGCCCATGCCTCCCATGACATCCCCACGAGACAGAAAAACGATCGGTCCGTCTTATAGGCATCGGTGATCTCTACCTTCATATTCATGGGCAATTGTCTGATGACGTCAGAAAAGGCCTTGAAGGCGTCTACCCCACCGTGAATTGTCAGCTTCGCCATGACATGTTTTTCCGTCGATGGGCGAGCTCTAAGTGGGAGTGGGGATGAGCTGGTTTGGCTGGTCATCTCGTGTCTTTGGAAGGCAAGAGTAATCGGTCCGACACTACCCAGGCAAGTTAGGGTAGGGTGGGTAGGTTTGGGGCCATCTTGCGTAAGGATCTTTTCAAACAGCATTGCCACTGTCATTGCCTGACCTTGGTTTCTTAGCGAGTGGGCCGCCCTATGGAGGCGCTGGGTAAAGGAAATTTGTCCCACACCCCTGGCGTTTGCGTGGAAATCGCTTGCTGCAAGAATTTGGGCGGTTCGTGGTAGGTCTTGTTGGTGTGCTCTTCCTCCAAAGCAACAATCAAGGATTGCCAAGACGTCAAGACGCTTAGTAAAGTCGTCGTCTGCGTAAAGGAGATCATGGATCGTCCTCCATGCAATACGCTTCTTACCAGTGACTAGGAAAAACTCATCATTATGCATCGTCCCATGTCCAGCATAATAAAAGACAAATAGTACATTTTGGTGAGTGTTGCAGTGGTTGAGAACTCATGGTAGACATAATAAAAGATTTTTGGTGGTAAAAAGGCTCGCGGTAGTAAGAGAAAATAATTATAAAAATTATTGCAGAAGAGAGAACCTACCTGGAGAAATCACTATAGTTATAGCCCTAGGCTAGAGACTTCGCGAGATAGTAAAGGAATTCCAGTGAATGGAATCACAAGGGGTAAATAGAGACCCGCCTTAAGTAAATAAAGACCCGCTGTGGGTGAATGAGCATGAAAGTGTTACTATCAACATACTTGCAAGATGAAACAAGTTGGTGAATGAAGTTCTGCAGGGCATCGCGGAATAACAAAGTAAACAACACTTTGGAAAAGGTTCGCGAAAAGCAACCAGAAATCCGAACAAAGGGCCTTCGCGGAAGAGCCCAAACAGCCTCAAGGAAAGAGAAAGACAATTCAGGGACTAGATAGTCTCGCGATGGTTTCAACGACTCCTCAATCGTACCCCTAAGGGTCCATCCTAGAGTTGGGTCATCAGCTTGATGAGTAAGACTCGTGCACTGAATACCAAGGCTCTTGGTCATCAAACTCTCCATTGTGCGGACGTCATCTGCGGCGTTGGTATCATCTGCGGCCCACTGGACGGAAATAGCAATTTGTTGGCCGTAAATATTTCCCCGAGAGTTGACAACATTTCGAAGCTTTGTTTTCAAATCAGGCAGACTGTGTACTGTCTCAGGCTCAGGAGAGATATCAGATGTGTTGGAACAAGACATTCCGATCAAGGTAGAGAATCGGCGAAGATAGAACTGATAGAAGAAAAGAGAAGATATAGATTTCACAAGGCAGGCGCGAGAATGGCGTTTGGGTTTGCTAAACAGTTAGCAGCTATAATGAAAATAGCTTGGTGGCACGTAGTTTCAATAGAATTTGGGGATCGAAAGGAACAAAGGCAGACTTGAACACCAAGTGGGGGAGTGAAGTTGAAGATGCAATGAACTATATATGACTGGACGAGAGTGCAAGAAGGAAACCTCGGGCAAAGGGAAAGTAGAGACTAAGGGTTGCCTGGAGAGAGCACAAGCGATCGTTGATGGAACAATGAGAGACAGATGGATCTTCTATTATGACGAGATTAAGATGTCTGCTGTGGTAGTTGAAAACAGGAGGAAAGCAGAAGGAACAACTACCAGGTATATGCCTATGCCTAAGCGAAGGCGGAAGAATTGGGCAGAACTGCACGTTCACCATTGACCAGCGGCCTTCGGGGAAACAAGATCAGACAAGCTACCTACCTAGGTAGGATAATGTCGTGACCAACTTGGAAGGCTCGCAAGCTCAACATTCGATAGAGGCTATTTTATGTAAAGCGCGGTCAAGTTTAATTACCAGGGCAGGACTGGGAGGCCACAGTCTTAGTTTGTAGGGGTATTCTCTATCGTCATGATTTCCAGGATACATTGGATCATGTCATGATGGCGTCGCAGAAGTTTATGACGGGGCCGTAGTTAGTGAACCTCGCCTTTTTTTTTTTTTTTACGGAAAAAAGGAAATTAATTCAGGCAACTTCGTTTGCTCTAATAATACTAGGTACTATCTATATATATATATATAATCAGTCTCTTGCAGCTTCATGAAACTGCGCCAGGTATCTCAATGATGAAACCGCAAGATCCTCCGGCATCACAGGCTCAGATATCCTAAATTTATTATAAATCCAGGTCTGTGCCAAGTTAAATGCAGCAAATAATTGCGGTGAAACCATATTTTGTTCAACAACTCGAATATCAAAATCTGGAAGCTTCTGTACCAGAACCTCCCAGAAGTCTATTTCCAGCGAAGGCGAGGTATCGGTAACGACAGTGATAACATCGTAAGGACAGTCACAATTCGATACGTGTGTGAAGAGATGGTTTTCCGCTTCTGCCAAAGCCTTTCGCGACCTTTCGATGTCGTTAGTAGTTAACAGGCCTGTCAGTGTGTTTAGGAAATTTCGCGCATGGGGAAATTGAGCCATTGCGCTTGCGCGGCGGCTAGACTTAATTCCACGTTGGGCACTTTTCATGTATGCAGTCCCCCGGCTGAAGTCGGTAATAGGCTTTCTGCTTGAAATTATAAACTCTAGTAAAGCCATAAGGTGTGTCTTGTAATCGCCCTCAGAACGAAACCCCTTCCCGCCAAGGAGAATCGAAAGAAGGCCGCCATTGCGAGCATAGACGTTTTCATTGCCTTTTGCATATCCCAAAATCAAGGCTTGGAGGAGAGGATCCCATAGCGGTTTAGCATCAACCTGGACCGTGGCCGGCATTTCTAAGGCAAGAGATATGTGTATTCTTAGCGATTGGAATTGAAGCGAAGGTGCAATATCAGGTCGGGTTGAAGCAAGTGCCAGCGCGGCCATCGAGTGGTTATGAGCGATCTGCCATTCAGACATTTTTAGGGCACAAAAAGCCTTTGAATTGTGCCAGTGAGTCACTTTCTCAGCTTCTCTCTGATCCAATGCTCTCTCAGGCTGACCTCGTTCTTTCAAAGCCAGAAGATCCATGTGCTGATAGAGTTCGCCCCAGTTATCTATGTGGCTCAGAATAGCCGACTGGAAACCTTCCATTAAGGATCTCTGGGCCTCATTCATAACTTCTAAAGATTGTTTGAGCATAAAGAGACAAAATTTTCTCGCGCTTACACGTTTCCACTCCTGCCAGGCCTGTTCAAAACTTTCTAAGGAGTTTTGAATTCCTTCCCCGCGTCTTAATGCAGCCATGACTTGGGATCCATAATTGGGAGGCATCAGGCTGCGGGAAGGAACGATATCTTCGTCGTCTTCTTCCAACATTTCGTAGAATTGAGGATCACGAAACTCTACCAAGTCGTCATTTTCATCAAAACCCAGAAGGCGGAACCTCAAAAGCAAGTCATCGTCCAGGGAGCTAAGGAGGCCAGGCCAGAGATGTGCCAGGTCAGACAGCATCTCGTTTATCCGGTTGTTTATCAAGGTCAGTTGGGTGTTCCTAGAATCAATGTCCCAGAATTCAAGCCTAGCTGCCTTTGACCTCACCGAAGTGATCTCATCGACAAGGCTAATGCTTCTCTCCAAAATAGACCAGGCCTCGTGGGATGAAGCCTTCCCGCTTAACTCTTCGTTTGGACTCGGGAGATATCGAAGCCAAGCACCAGCAAGATTCATATCAATGCCATCTCGAACATGGCAGAGAGATTGAAAGTCTTCCCGTATGGGGGGAAGTTGAGGACTCAGAAGTCCCAGTATCGTCACCTTAGATTCATCAAACTTCCTGATTAAAGCTTCTCCATCAGAGACTTGATCAGAAAACTCCTTCTCATGCCTAAAAGAAAGTCGATAGCGTGCAAGCCAAATGCATAGCAGGAGACTATTGCCGAACAAGTCGCCAGTGTGCTGGATAACTGAAAATGAGTCTTCCTCTGCTGCATTCGATAGAGCCGAGTCCAGTTCAACACGAAGTTCTTCAAGACGTCTGACACACTTCTTCCACACGGACAAAGACTGTTTCACCAAAGTATCATCGGCAACGTTTCTGCTCCTATCTTGGTAACACCAGATGAGAAACCCCGGAATAGGATTTTCATGATACCGGACAATCGGAGTGTTCAATCGGATATCCGCTGCAACCAAAAAGTTCAGGCGACACTTGTCTGCTTCTAACGATCGATCCCAGGACTCCATGCCGTCTTTCTCCTGTTGCATCCACTCTTCAACTCTTGTTTCATGATAGTCCACGAAATTGACGTTACGATATAAGTGGTCGACTTTAGGAATTCCTTTCCCCCAGGAAAATAGCCATGATTTCTCCCCCTGATGGCGGAGGAAAATCGAAAACACAGGGTGGATTGAATAAAGCTTTGTACCTTCGCTCAGAGGCTGCCCCATGGAGTCCAGCCATCCTTCGTCAGTTGTACTTGGTCCCAACATATGCTCTCCTTTGATTAGACCTAATCCCTTTAGGATCGGAATAAGATATTCCAAATCCCCTTCCAGTTGACCAAATTCGTCCATAAATCCCATTACCAGCCGGTGCTGCCTCCGGCGTGAGGGCTTTATTATTGACGCCTTTTTCGAAGCCAAAGCAGCAGCCTCTTGTTTAACCTGAAATCCCCGGCAATAGGAGACTAAACACCGTGGAAGATACTCACAAAATGGTGCGAATCCTAGCAAAATCATCCTTTCTGTGGAGGTGCAGGTCTTCCAAAACATTTTCGCAGTCTTATACGCGGAGTGTTCTTTGATTGCTCTTGAATCGACCTTTGACTGAGAAAGGATATCTTTGCCCATCAACATAAGCTGCATCGTCTCATCAAGCCCGGCGTCCTTGATTAGACAGGTTACTGCTTTAGCCAGAGCCGGTGCCACCCCACACCATCTGATTAATGTGTCAAGCTTTTCATTATCTTCTGGTCTCTTAAGTATAGTAGGAAGACTTGCATCCCAGCTCGCCATTCGCCGCATGTCAACAAAACTGAGATGTGCTGGAGGAAGCTCGTAGTAAATCTGACATGGAAATTCGCTTGTATGATGGTCATCTATGTACCAGGGGAGTCTATGTGAAGCAACAATCGTATACGCGGAGCTCTTTGATGCTAATTCCCGTAAGAAGCTTTTCCAGAGAGCGCACCATATCGAACCCAGCGGTTGCGGTCGGATCATTGACATATCAAGTGCTGGAAAGTGGTCAAACACTAGTAGTGGCCTCGGGTATAAGTGCAGGTCAAGTTCGCCGTTTTGGACCTCGAGAAGACTATCAAGTAAATCAAATAGTTCCGTCCTCGCCGATTTCCGGGCCGGTATCACTACTGTATAAGACCTTAGCTTGCTTATGATGAGTTCGCATACTGTCTCTGGTATACAGAAGCCGCATTCTCGAAAATCGACATATACAAAATGTTGTGAGATCATCCCAGTGAGAGTCCACCATGTCTGAAGGTGTTGGAGCAAAGTCGTTTTCCCAACCCCAAGCTTCCCATCCATGAGAAACAATCGGCCACGGCCGCCTTGCGCATTTGTCATAAGCATAGTCTCTATTCTCAAAATATCAAGGTCGCGCCCGGGTAATTCGTGGCAAGGAGTCGTCCATGAGGATTGAGCGGAGGGTTGCTTTGGTCCCCTTGAGACGACACTTCGCAACGGTAAGGCGACAGGATCATGATCAGCAGAGGTATAAACAACTGGGACAATCCAGTCTTGCAACTCCATGTTAATGCCAAAGCGGCCCTTGCGGACTGAATCCTTCGCCATTGCCGCTCGAGCAAAGGCAGCTGCCTCTGAGAATGAAAGGCCATCTCGCAGAAATGCGCAGTAGAAGCTTTTGACCAAAATAGGTACGGCACTAATATTCAACTGGTATGACATCGCTAAGACGATCGGTATGCCTTCGCGAATAAACTGTTTTGCTAAATTCGCTTTCAGACCAATGTCACTCCGAGCAGATTCGCAGGCGTTCAGCACAACATATGTGACCCCATGCTGCTGAAGCAATCGAGCCAGTACTTTGGAATTCACAAGCTCATCATTAGCGAACACGAGCTTTGCCCTATACTCAACAACAATTAGCAAGAGCCCAATGAAGAGAGTGCCCCTTGCGCTTTGAGCAAGGCCCAGCGCGTTCGTATCGGTTATCTATCCACTTACCCATTTTTCAAGCTTACTCGTCCATGAACATCGAGATGAACAAGATGAAACCGATTACCCTTTTCCTTTGCTCTCTGCAAGTGGTGTGCTAGTGCTTTGTATGTCCCTGGACGAACTAATTCCAAGTTGACATCGATCCCTGCAGAGCGAAGATTCTGGATGATTTCGAGAATCGGCAGGCCAACCTGACGATATTCAGCCTTATCTGTGCCTTCTGCCCGGGCTGCCAACAATAAAATGTTGAAAGTATCCGATGAATGCTCTGTAGGAGCTGTAGGAGCTGCGCGACAAGATACCCTTCGACGTATAATAATTTGCCCACCCTTATCACACAGTCGTTCAGTCCTTTCAAGGAGCTCCCATGGCAACGCGAAGAACGAAGAGTCGTCGGCCTCATCGTAGATATCGAGCGTCTTGCCCTCTGGAAGATCGTAGATTAACTCTTCCAGCATCTTCTTATCTTCCTCCTCTAGCTCTGTTTCAACCCTCGTCGCTCTCTCACTATTAAGTGGATCCAATCTAGGATATTCTTCAAGATACCAACGGAGGCGCGCCATCCTCTCACGGCCAACTTGGCGAACAGTTCGTTCATCGCTAGCCCAGGACGGCTGACAGCGCCATGGACCCTTTTTTGCAGAGGAAACTGGATCAGTGACTGCTTTAAGGGAGTGTATCTGTATATGATTCATGGTGAGATTTATTTCCAATGGTAAATAGCCAGCAACGAAGTTGTTTTGGTGAAGATAAGGGACAGAGGAAAATCTCTCCTGAGCGACCCAAAGCGCTCAGATTTCCCTTTAGCAGTAAAGTATTATAAATTACATGTCTTGCCAGAGTGAAAGAAAAAGAAAATAAACTTACGAGGAATAAAGTTATGAGGGTACTTTCTCTCTCTCTGTGTGTGAATCGCCTATTTTTTCTTCAGTTGAGGAATCCCCCTTTTATTGCTTTTGCTCAGCTTGCGGCCGAGTGCTCAGCCCTCATGGTATCCCATGGGCTCCCTTTTTGCCTTTTCTTTTCTTTTCGTCTTCCTTGTACCTTAGAGTTTAGAAGTAACGCCCGATTTCTCGTATTACACACAGCTAATAATATACTCCTTATGTGCGTAGTGGCGCAGTAGACCAAACCAAACATATATAGCACTGACGAAACGTCCAAGAATAACGACAACTACACGACCAGACAAACACAACATACATACACACATCCATACCTAAATAATTCTTATTTTTTATCAGTTTTTCTCCCAAAGATGAGCCCCCAACCCTCTTCTCGTTTCCTCCTTCTCGACCAACCCATCCAAGTGTCCGCAATCCCCCCATCCCAATTCCTAGGCCACTTCGTAGCAGACTACACCTCACCACTTGACCTATATGCACCAAGGGAACCTCCTCCATCCATTTCCAAATATATCTACGAATGCGGCGACGAAACGTCGGTATCGATCGTGATCCGATCCGCGAATTCCGAGTCCCTCCGCGCAAAACTACAATCGATTTTCTCCCTCGTCTCATCCCGCGACACATCCAGACAATGGGACGTCAGCTCGACGACTGTCAAGACCTATCGGCTTCGAAACCACGATGTCGTGTTCGATACGCTGTTAGCGGATGAGCAGGCGAAGAGGGACGTGAATGCGTTGTTCAGACGGGCCGGACAACGGACCAGCAAGGTCTATATGGTGGTAGGCGTAAAAGTCCTCGTGGACGCGAGTGTTAAACGGGAGACAGGCGCCACGGTCAACACGACCATAGGGGCGAATTTGCCGATTAATGCGGCCATGGCCTCGATGGGCATTGTCATTCCAAACGGGGCGAGTGGGGGTGGGAATCCCGGTGGGGAGTTTCGCAAGGGAGGAGAGTCATGTTCGACAGTGACAGGACAGCGGGAGGGAGAGCAGATATTTGCTATTGAGTATCGTGTTGTCAAAAAGGGGTTCTTGGCTGGACTGCGTGGCATAGATGCAGGCATTAGGTTTGGAAAGACTAAGAGGTATGGCTGGGGTGAGGGGACGATGGGCTCGAAGAGCTTGGATGATGATGACGATGATTCGATGACGGAGGATAGCGATGATGGGGGGGTGGATGAGTCAGAGAGACTTATTCCATTGAGTCGAGCTCATCTCAATCGAAGACATCATCAATTCTTAGAAGAGATGTGAGTGTGTTAGTCTCTTGCTACCTCTATCTCGGTGATGAGGCTACAAGATAGTTTTTGTATAAGGATCCCCCAACGGTCGGCCCTAAGGAAGTCAGTAACTCTAAATATTTATATAATAAAAGGTGTAACTAAAGTTTGGCTTGTTAATTAAAAGTGGTTTCAGCATAATGGCTCTGCTAAACGTTAAGAGATAGATTGCTCACGAATACACTAACAAAAGCCCTTCCGGCTTCTAAAATGTGTAAGCTAGCGATGAAAAATCAAATCCATAAAGACAGCACCAAAAATATCTCTTTAGACATCCGAAGATGGCTTCATACGCAATTTATCGTTCGTAGATACCCTTGACTCAGAGCTTTTCCCTAGCCTGGCCGCTTTCAAGACCGTGCCCCAACTTCAACACTCTGGCTATATTCCCTCCAAAAAAGTCCGCTTTAACCTCTTCACGCAGCTTGATATCAATTTCTGCAGACTCGACACATCTCTTCCAGCTAAGTTGTGGGAAGTTTGTTCCAAACATGACCTTCTTTCGCCCAATAGTATTCGCAAATTGGATCAACTCCTATATAGAGAGAGAAAAAAATAGTTCTTGAATATTTGTTCTACTATAGTAAGAGGAGGAACTTATTTACCTGAGGATAGTATTTAGGTAGATACGCAGATGTGTCGATGTAGACGTTTGGATGCTTCCATGCCACGCCAATCATTTCGTTCGTCCATGGGTAACCAATATGCCCACAGATTATAGACAATGAGGGAAATTTCAGGGCGATTTCGTCAATATACTGCGAGTAGCTGTTAGTCTTCTTCTTCTTTGCAGTTTCAAGAGTTGAAAAAAAAAAACATACTCACCGGAACTGGACGTCCAACTTCGCTCGGACACAGAGGACCAGTATGCCCAACCTGTGTGAGCTAAGTAGGGAGTAAACAGGCTTGTGTAAGTAGATCTAGAAGTATGTAGTATGTACATCCAAACAAAATATGTACGTAGACTTCAAAGGACTTGTTAGAATTCAAGAAGAGGGGCAGGTTTAAGAACTCACAAACGGAATATCAAGTTCAATGCACTTTACGTATAATGGCCAACTAATTCCATCCAACAAAGCATTAGCCATAATCAATCATAACATTCTCTCCCCCCTCTAAAAATACACACACACACACACACACACAGAGAGAGAGAGAGAGAGAGAGAGAGAGAGAGAAACAGAGGCAGAGAAAATTGCATAAAAACGAAGAAGAAAAAGAACGCACTAATGCCTATCCGTCGGTGGCAAAGCCCAAAGCCACGGAACTATACGAAGCCCTTTAAATCCCTCCTCTTTCACGTATTTCTCAATTTCCTTGACCGCACCGACCGGGTCGAGGAGATCTACACTAGCAATCCCGATGAAACGATCAGGGTACGCACGCGTGAACTCTGCCACCTCTGCATTGGAGAAGACGGCCTGCCCGGGACGATACCAGGCGCAGAGACAGATACGAGAGACTCCAGCAGCGTCCATCAGCTGAACGAGCTCCTTTGGGGTCCGTCGTCTAGCAAGTAACTCTGTATCTGAGCTTGATTGCTCAAAGAGACGACGAACTTCAGGAACGCCCTCCTAAAAAGGTCTATTAATTAGCAAAATATAGGAAGACTTCTGGGGGCATATTATGTATGCATTATTTTAATTTTTGACTAAATTTAATTATGAGGGAAGGTATAATACATGGGCAGAGAGGCTTACTTACATCAAGGGGGAAAACGGGGTTCGCCCAAGCGTCGATAATTGGATATTTCATCCTGTCTTAACGTGTCTTTTCGTTTTGTTTTTTCTACTCCTGTGCAAATTTACGTCTTTTCTTTTATCATCCGATTTCAGCGCAAAAAAAAAGATAATTATTCTGGAATGACGGAGGACATGTGAGCCTTGGCTATTATCCCCACCCTCTTTGCCTCGGCTTGGGTAGATCGGGAGGGGATCGTTCCTTCTCACCACGACTATTGGCCCAATCTACATGTACACGAGCCTAGTGGTCTGATATAAGCAAGCGTGGTGAGCTAAGCACTGCTGTCTGTGAGGTACTAATAGCAGGTCTAAGATAGGATGTGTAATTATAGAGAACCATTTACAATAAGTTAACGGTAAGGGTATCCTTATAGTATAAAGAGAAAAAATCTCTAATTTTAGAAATACGCCGTTTTATAGTTAACTAGTTAGTTATAGAAGGATTATATAATCGTCCCAAGGCCCATTATAAGAATAGATAGATATAGCTTAGAATACGTCAGCGGAACAAGATAATAAATAGGAAGAGCGGAGTGCATTAAATATGACTTCTAATATTATTCCCTATCAAATCTCTCCACTTTAAGACAGCGAGTGCCACCACACAGGGTGCACAGCACTCTGTCCGTCCCGGATAGCCGATAATGAGAGAGAATATCAACTATACCAACTTTCCGAGCTTCCTCTTCTTCCAGCCGGGTAATGACCGATCCGTCCGGCAGAATCCATGGATCATTCTGTGCTGACACACTCTTCTCGCCCGGACCCTTCTCACCCAGGACCTTCTCACCCAGACCCTTCTCGTCCCCCGCAGTCCTGGGCAAGCGCGTGTAGGCCTCTTCGTCAATTGCAATGTGCGTCAGGGGGGACATATCAGGTTGCTGTGCTCGCAGCTTCTCATGCCATTCGAACAGTTCGCGGACGACCAGGAACCTTTGTTCCGCCTGAGCAAGCTTCTGTGCCTCCTGTTGCTGCTTATATTCTTCCCAGTTCTGCGCAGGACAAGTATGGACCTCCCCTGCCAGAAAGTCTGCTAGCAAGCTCCAGGGAAGGTGCAAGACCTGCAGATGAGGGAGATTGGGAAGGACCTCTTTCTTTAACATTTCCAGCTCCTTGCGGTTGTGGATTGGGACAGCCAACTCCACCAGCTGTGTACATTGAGAGACAAACTTCAGCTGCTCCATTGCCATGGCAAGGCACTCTGGGGTCTGGTAGCTGGTGGGGAAGCCGGAATAGCAAAGTTTTCGCCAATTTTTATTATGTTCAATCTCATGTAGTGGGACGGAGTATATTGTCTTACCAGGGTAGTCTTCAAAGGCCCAATCATATTTGTCGGACCATTCAGAATGCTCAGATCGGAGTGAGATACCATATTTTAGCACCCGTAGTGTGTCCAGCTTAGGGCCGGGGGCTTGAGCCTGCTGCTTTTGGATAATCTGGATGAGTTGGACGATATCACGACTGAGTCGATCAACTGTAAGTGACTCAAGATTCCTAGCATTAATGAACATGCTAGGGACAATATGCCTATAAGGACCACACTGCAAATAATAAACACCGATAGAGCCGAAATTATCTAGCCGGAGAGACTTTAGACATAACATGTCTAATATCTTATATAGGTAGTTTTCTGTTGGTGGGAAATATCTATTAGAGCCTCCTACCAAGTAACGTTTCCAGGGCAGTGCACGTGCTCCAAGATGTAGGCTTTTAAGTTGTAACGGCGGTACATGAAGTAAATGAAACTGTGAAGCTATCTGATAGAGTTCATTCCCCAAATAATGGTCGTCTAAATGCCAGCTCAAACCCAAATGCTTTAAGCTAGGTAATGCGCTGGAAATCCTAGCTATTTCCCATGAATATGTATAGTCGCTAGTGGGGATATTATGTATTGAAAGAGATTCAAGTTTGGAGAGTAAAGAGAAGGGAATATAATCAATGTTTCGGGCAGTTGAACTAGCGCATAGATATAGCTCCTGCAGGTTGGGTAGCTGCTGGAGCTGCTCAGAGACGCTTAGATTCTGTTCTGGGATTGGATCATTCAGAAGACCGGACTCTAAGCGAAGCACCCTATACTTCTGTCAGCTGCTTTTTTTTTTCATCATTATTATAGAAATTCTCCCAGGAACATACTTAATGGAGCGTAACCATGGCTTTTCCTGCAGCAGCTCTAGGAGCCGCCGTGCGTCTGATTCCCGCTCCGACACTCCCTGTGCTTCAAATTCAAGACTGTACGCGCGGGAGTGGGCAAAAGTGGTCGTTTTAAAGCGAGACAGTGTGAAATGGCCACATTGAGTGGTAATCCCAGTGCGGGGAGAGGAGAGCAGCAGACGCTGGTAGTTGCGATGCATCTTATTGTCAAGACGACGATGGAGTTTTGCGATGGAGTTTCTTTTGTTCTTGGGACGGGGGTGGGGGGCGGTTCTGTGAACTCTTTAAAGGGGCATAATGTCTCAACTAGTGAGCCCTAACTAGTGACAGTCCCTGAAGCTAACCTTGCACTACATTCGATTCTCCCAGCTAGGTTAATCTAATGTAGAGTAACTAATATATTATCATGATCAATAATGGTTCACCTGTAACTAGCGCGAAGTGGCGCTAGTTTAGCCATGAAAAGTTCAAGCAATTAATTAATTAATGATCAACTGAACGGGAAATCCCGGCCGATTGTTAGTCATTCTTGTTTTCATCCCGTAAGGTGGGATCCTCTATTCGGTTTCCTATTTCTTTGGACGACAGTCTGATCACCTGCCTGTCTACATAACGAACGAATTGCTGGTGATTAATTACATATCACAGTAATCGATTTCAGGAGGTCGTCGTTCGTTCTTAGCTACGAATGTCCTCGATACCATTGACTGGGAGGCTTGCCAATGGAGCTCTGTAAAGTAGCTCTAGGTAAACGATGTACTGTACAATAACAGCCAGGAAAAATCCACGTGTTTAAAAAGCCAACCTGTAGAGTAAATCTACAAAGCCCCGACCCTACTCAATCAACCAGCTAATCTTGAACTTCAGACACTAAGTAATGAAATCTACTCTGCTAGGGAAAACGAGAACCTTCTTAACAAATAAGGCAGCCACAGATGATGAAAGAGCGAGTAGGGGTCAGGAACCAGAAAGCCATCACGCCCTCTTTCTCCAGCAATTGCTATCAATCGACGCCGGTTATATTGGAGTCAGGGGTGCTATCAAGGGCGACGCCGCTCCCAAACTCGAAGCGTCACAGGTGCTTTCCATTGCCACTGGAAGCTGCGTCAGTCTCGAACCATATAGAGGTAATTTCTCCGATGGCTGCGCGCCAATATTCACGCCATAGCCACAGGCCAGGTAGGATATTCATTAAGGCGGCAAGATTCCCGTTAAAAGTAAATTAGCTGATGCCTACTCCGCCCAAGAGCAGGCATATTAGGGCTTTACAAAAGATGGTAGTGTGGTAAGAATGGTTAACATTTAATGATCATATCACGCAAGGTCATGATACAGAATATGCCTGATCCTACCACATCCAAATACAACACATCCGCATATATCTCAAGCACAGGGCCTCTGGATAAGTATCAAGTACCAGACTAGATAAAAAGAAGCTCAACATAATCAAATGCTATAAATGAAAGGATGGGAAAAGAAGAAGATAAGGAATCAGAGGCCTGGGCAAGGATGTAGATGGCCATTGTAGTTGATAAGTAGATAGAAAATATGGGATGCAAACTATAGCGCCATAATCTTCACTGCTGCACGTTCCGCCATAGAGACAATATATGCTGTTGGGTTGGTGCTGATCATACCAGGGATAATGCTAGCATCCATGACGAACAGGTTTTTCGTGCCGTATACCTTAGTGTTGAGATCAACTACAGCAGAACCGCCGCTGCGGCCATCATCTGCGCCCATCTTGCAGGATCCTAGAAAAGGTGTTAGAAATTATGCATCTATACAATACTCGTGAAGGAAGGGAGCAATCAACTCACCCATCCAATGGTTTGATCCTCGGCCGGTCAAAGGCAAGCTATTTACAAAATCTGGGATGGAGATATCAGGTGTGGGGAATGCCCAAGTCAAATCAGTTACATTCGCGAGAGATGCTTGCAGACGCTCGATGCCCTGGATGACAGCATCAACATCATTTGCATCCGTCAGCCAGGGTAAAACCGAGACTACAGTGTTTAGTTGGCCGTTAATGGTTAATTTGCCGCGTGAGGTCATGCCTCGACCAACATATTGAGTCAGCGTCATAGTTTCTATTTCATTCAACCTAGTTAATGCGTGTCCAATTCCAAAATTAAGACGCAAGAAAGGTATACTCACGGCCATCCGGAATGTCATGGCTACCTTCAACGCGGGCTTGCCATTCGAGTTGGCGAGTCACGTTGTCTGGGCCGACAACTTGGTCGAAGAAGCTTTAATGAAAGTAAATATTTGATTCTCCGAAGCTGTAGAGAAGGGACTCACATTGGAGAGACGTTAGGAGCAGATTGGGCAAGGGGACCAGTTCGGCTGTCTTTGTTGGTTTATCAGTATTAGATAATGTTGAACAGAGGTTGGCTAACGCACTTAGGTAATTATTCTTATCTTCCTCAATTGGGTCATCGTAAGCGGCGTAAAAATCGTAGAATACAATATCTGGATGCTGTACAACGACCTCGGTCTATGGGTAGGCGTCAGTTAGTGTTTCGAATCATGAATGATATACCCCCATGCCCTACATTAGGATGATCCATTAGATTCTCACCAACAGGGAGGTTAATCCATTGTGAAGAATCAATCATGGTGTCGCCATCTGAGGTCGAGCTCTGCACAATGGCGAGCTGTTCATTAAGGCCGATTCCACCTGTAGTCATCGTAGGCGTTGACTATATTAGCCAAAAATCTATTTATATGGACGGGGGGTAGATTCCATACTTCGCCAGAGAATCTTAGGTGTTCCAAAGGATCCTGCAGAGAGGATGACTTTTCCTGTCGACGGAGTAACGTTCACGATTCCCTCATACCCTCCATCAACAGTAGGCTCGACTTCAACACCTGTAATTGTGTTTCCATCACGGATTACTCGGCGCACAGTTGTGTTTAGCCACATATCCATATTGTCGCGCGCATTGGCAGTAACGAGATAAGTGCCGAGGGGTCCGTTGCGCTGGCCATTAGAGAACATGTAAGGGGTATGGCCGATAGTGCGATACTTTAGGTTGGGCTTGTCAATAAATGAGACCATAGACCAGCCGGCATCAATCAACCCGTCCATTATGACATTCGGGCCCTCCTGAAGGTAAAGGGTGCCATCCTGAGAGGGAACGGTAGTTCCAGGAATGCGGGCAAAGGCCTTGTCGATGGAGGCCTTCATTTCGGAGTATTTCCAGCCATTTGGAAAGCTCACATCAAAGTCCAGATTATACGGCTATCTTTATTAGCGGCGCGTGTTCTTCGATTCAGAGTCAGATGAAAAAAAGCCTACATTCCACCATAGACCACTATTGATAGCGGTTCCTCCGCCCAATATACAACCAGACATTTGATCGTGGTCATCACAAGCGATACCAGCTGAATTGACCCAAATCTCATTACAGAGACCGGGCACATCAAATCGTGTCAAATCAGTACCCTCCAACCATGCGGGCTTCATAGTGCCGCCCCAGATTCCGAGCGATGGGGGCCCCTTTTCGATAAGCAGAACGCTATGACCGGCTTCACTGAGTCGATCTGCCATTGGAATACCACCTGCACCACCACCAACGATAATATAATCGTAAGTTGTACCCGCAGGAACTGGTGTACCTGTTGGTTCTGTAGTATTGCCACCACCACTGCCATCGCATGAGCCAGTAACAACATTCGTTGCCAGAGCAGCCCAGTCCGAGTAGGAAGCACTAACAGCATTGTCATCGAGAGTAGCAACCCAGATGCTTTGGGAGTCGTGCTGCACTAGGGTCAGGTCATCTGGGCAAGCTCCAGCCCCAGGGTTCTCTGCAGCCTGTGACCATCCCAAGACAAGTCGACCAGAACTAGTTTTAGCACTACCAGTAGTACCATCATTGTTCCAAGACAAACAGCCCTCACAACGGAAGATGAGTGTGAAATGAGTCGAGTTGATATTGGAAGAAATTTGAGTCAAATTCGCATCTCCCGTATATACGTCTGGCATAACATAGCCAGAGCCAAAGCGGAAAGAAGTAAGGACATCGTCTTCGTAGGGGTATGCCATCAGCAGCAGGTTGTTGATCATAGGACCCCCTAGGGAGAGACCACACCATCCCGTACCCTCGCCATCGGCAGAACCACAAGACTATTGTAGTATTAGATTACTTAGACAAACAATGCGGGAATTAGAAGTCTTAGTTTGGGATAGAAGAGGGGGAAGGCACCAGGTAACCGATGAACTCCGTCGCATCTGTAGTAAGGGCGTCTTCAGGAAGCGCAACGCCAAAGGTCATACCAGCAACAAGGGAGTTGGCAGCTACTGTCCAGGTATCGAAAGTGATACCGGTATCAGGATCCGTATAGACTGCTGGTGTGCCGGACTGTGCCTGACATGTCTGCCACACTGTGAGGAGATTAGAAGGGGAAGCCTGATGACACAGAAACCAAAAAGAGGGGTAGGGAAAGGGGTGAAAGGAAAACAGAGAAACTCACAAGCAGCTGCTGCAGTTAACGCAGCTAAACGACGGGGAAACAAGGTCATATTGAAACCGGGGAGGGGATATCCTCGTCAAATGGACGCGTCAAGTCCGCAAGCAGGAGAATAGCAAAGAATGAGACCTGCAGAATGAATATATACCGAAAAGAGGCCTTCAACCCATCAGGGGGGGCCACCCCAGTTGATGGTGTAACAGCGATAACGGACAGCTTCTCCGCCAAAGAGATGCAGGTGCAGATGCTTGTTGATCATAATTCTGGGGGAAATGGCGGGGAGGTTGGCAAGGAATGCTAATCTTGCTAGCATCGGGGGTATTTTCGAAAGGACAGGCATTTTGGAATAGCCGAGTACGAGAGATGGACAGGGATGAGATGGGATAGAAGGAGATGCAGGAGCCCACAAGATCCATAAGAAGACACGGGAGACAAATGACGGTCCAAATGCAGGAACCTGGCTTGTTTGATTGTTCGGAGGGAGATAACAGGCCAATAAAGTCCAACGCACTATGTATCACCAATGATCGACTAGAGAGCCGCTAAAGTCTTGTCCTCCTGGTCAAGTTAAATGAACTCCGTGACGGATCCGATATGAAGGAGTCAGTTGCCCCCCAGGGTCCAACTTTAAATACTTATTTGCCAGCCATTCACTCTCTTGGCGAGTTAATGCCGGATGGGGATATCCAAAATCCCCCGGGGCTTCAGGTCTCTCGGTCCGTCTTCCGCTTTGAATCCAATCATGAGGGCATATTCATTAAATAGTCAAGTTAATTTATATTTACTAAATGGGAGCTCGCGAATTCATTCGAGCGCCGGGTATATTCATCACCAACTAAACAAAAATTAAATTAGCCTACCCCTCAAGCACAAAGGGTTGTCGTCTTTCTGTGTCTCTCAGCTCAATTCTTTCCACCAAGAGCAAAATAGATCCCCATGCCCTGCTATGCCATGCTATGCCATGCCAAAAAAAAAAAAAAGCTTATATCAACAGAGAAAGCAAAAAAAAAAAAAAGAAAAGAGTTATCACGTAATATCTATACAATAAGTGAGAAAAAAGAAATAATTCGAGGGAGGTCCCCTCACGTCAGAAGTCGTATTGATCGTGAAGAAATCCTCCCGGCGTTAAATGCCGCCACCCGGGGAAATAGCGCCTAAATCCTGCCCATTTCACCCTCCGGGATGGGCGCCACAACAAATGCGGGGGAAGGACGCGGGGGAAAGGGTCGGAAGTCCGGGATTGAGGGCCCTCTCATCCTACCCAAATAATCTGGAACATTTATGACGGTAGTGGCGGCGATACTAAATGGATGGAAAATAGGGAATGACAAATGATCAGAAGTTGTTCATCCATCAGGTTTTTTTGTACTGGTATCGCTGCCAATTGTCCAAAATCCACCAATCAGCAACATGTGCAGCATCTCGTACCCATTGAATGACCTCTGGTTCATATTCACGGTCCGGATCGTGATGGGAGTCGTCGTGGTCGAGGTAATATGAGGGTGGTGGCGGAGGGCCCGGGCGATGGGGAGGGCCTAAAGGGGGAGGATGGCCGGGTCTCGGAAGTGGTGGTCGTCCATGGTTATGATCAAGACCCCGTCTTTCCATCTGTTCATCCTCGGACGCGTACCTCTCCCACAGTGTGGTGGTCAGGTCATTAAAGTTAAAGCTCTTTATGGGGTCAGTTTCCTGCGGATCTTTCTCGATATCAGTGAACCGCCACTCGACGTCGTCAATTAGGGGAACAACGATTCGCCAGGCTGGCCTGGCAGCTGAGCGAACTGCTAGCCAGGATCCACCAGTGTTCATGACACTAAACTGCCAGTTTTGTACACGGTCTGACTGCTGAAAGAGTGGTCGAATCATCGATTGTCCTTCATAAATACTCTGAATATCTTTTGCCGCATGAGTACTGTTCGGACCTAGCGAGGAGGACTCGATGAGAAGATCAAGAATCGTAGGTACTATCTGCAAGGAGATAACGGGATCCGCAACTTCAATTGCTGGAAGGCGGGGGTGGGCAAATACGATCGGGACATGAAAGCTTCCAATGTGTGGATTGCTATAAGGAGTGACGCCGCCGTCATTGGGAAGCGATAGACCGCTATCGCCCGTCAAGTTAGCTCTAAAACTAATAGAGATTTAAATTACGTGGGGAATGGTTTCGCAAAACTTACTGGTCGCCAGCCATCACAAGTAGTGTCTCATTTGCAATGCCCTTCTCCTCTAAAATTCCCAAGATCTCAGCCAGCCAGTTATCTATAAACCCAATAGTATTCAGGTATCGGTTGAAATCAGTATTGTCGTCTTCAAAAGCAGGGCCAGTCATCTTGCTAAAAGTGTCATTCGGCATTCCCCAAGGATGATGGGTCGTCCCCGTCAGGTGCGTCAGAAAGAGCCGGTTATGATTTGCCTCTGCGTCATCAATGGCATCACGGATGTATTCCCGAAGTTCGGTATCAGGGTATCCATAGTAATTAATCTCTCCGTAGGTTAATGGATAGTGTTTCGCGTCGGGGCTCTCAATTGTTTCTTTGGTCTGGATATCATGATATCCAAGTTTTGGTGTGAGTTTATCTTGATTATCATATGTATCTGTCACTGACTGCATCCACACTGAATGCCAGGGCCAGGTACGATAATCCTTTGTCTTGTTGGTAATATCAGATTGTTTGCTAAGAGCATTAAGTACATGGGGCATGCAGGGCTGGTAAATGTGGTTGTCATACTCGTGGTTGAAATCAGCAACCAGAGGTGTAACTCCACAAACCGTTCCAACCAGACTCTTGAGAGTGTATGTTCCTGTGGTGAAAGCATTACTTGCACTAATACCGCCATAGGCTTGCCTCTTTCCCTCACGGTATTTGTCAAACCCCGTGTCGAAACCGGTAAGATACTCAGCAGTGCGTGTCAAGTTGGCAATACTTATTTCTGCACTTTCGGGCATAGGCTTGTCATTGAAGGATTGGAGTATCCTATCCCATATATAAGAGCCATTTCGAAGAGGAAATACATCACTACGTGTACTTTCCAATTTCAGTAGAAAAACATGTTTAATGTCCACATGTCCGCTCGACAAAACATCGCGCAATGATTCCAAGACGGGCTCCTGAAGGTTGGATATATGCAAAGGATCTTCTGTAGGAGTATAGTGGACACGATGTTTGTTAGATACGTCCCAATCCTCAAATCCAGGAAGCGGAGTCTCCGGAAGCCAATCCCACATTGGCGGTGTTGCTAGGGAGGTGCGGCCTTCGAGCCAAACGTAGTCGGCTGGATGTCCAGCTTGATCTCCCAGCGATTGTCGATTCCTCCCTCCAAACGGTGTCACTGGCAGTGCGCCGGAGAGAAAGATGTACGAAGGATACGACGGTCGGGCGATGCGAAGAGTTGCCAGCAAGAGTAATGGGCCCCACACAAACACGCGCTTCACGACAGGCACGGGCATCCTCTCCTGCGATGTGCGCTGGGGAGACTCCAGAAGATATCCATCTTCTGACCCACCATCCTCGCTCTTGTCGTCACGATAATCCTCGCATGCGATCTGCTCATAATTTTCAGCGTTCGGGAGGGGCTCTTTTCGAAAGCGAATACGGCGGAGGTGGGTGTTCGTAAGGGCACGGTCGTAGAGGATTTTGAAGGGCTCAGCCAATACATGGAGAATTCCTCCAACAAAACTATGGAACGGCGTAGCGATAAACCAAGCAATGGCCACTAAAATAGCTTCAACAATCAAAAAACCCGTGAGACCGGTCAAGAGAGTGCGGATCGCAGCCGCATCTCGGTGGAAGGTCTTTGCTTGTTTCCAGTTAATTTCGGCGCCTGCAACGACATAGAAGGAAAGATTGGCCGAGGTCATTCCAGATAAGGCGATACTAGAAGGGGAAACAGTCCATCCGTCAGCATTAGCGCCCCCTAGTTACCTCTTCCCCTTACTTCCAGTACCAAAGGGCCTATTCATAGGAGGGGAGGAGGAGAGGCCGTACCTGAACGGAATTACTAAGCCTGCACCAATAGCATCCATCCACCGCCGGGAAAATTTTTGGGTGAGGATGCGCGTCGAGAAAGTGAACGCGACATCCTGGCTGAAAAAGGTGATTCCCCAGAGGAAGAATTTTGACGGCGGTAGAGAGTACAGGTGAGCATATATATGAAGAATTTTGGCACAGAAAAGCGCGAGGAAAGCGAGTGTGAAGAAGAAACAGCGAGTCCAGTCCCAGAAAGCGTCAAAAGCCTCCGCGGGCGATGAGCGGATACGCTGCCATGTGGATGCACAAGAGCGACATAGTTTAGTTTGTTGGTTTGTGAAAAAACCCATCTTCGCCGACGCACGAATAGGGACCCGGATTAGCAATGTGTTCGCCGCATATCACTCTTGTTACTCTGCGTTGGTCCAGATGGGAAGAGGGTAAGGAGATCGCAAAAGTCGCAGGTTAAAAAGTTAGAATGGAATGTAGAAGAAGGAGAGGGGGAGGGGGGAGAAAAAAAAAAAAAAGAAAAAAGAAAAGAAAGGAAGAAGTAGAAAAAGAAAAGAAAGAAAGAAGAGAAGAAGAGTCTGAGAGGAGAGAACCCAAATGGAGATTAAGCCGCTAGGGAAGGACAGGTTGAGACAGGGGGGGGGAAAGAGCCGAAGATGTCACTACAATAATGTACAGAACATGGTGATAATGGGGTCAAAGTCGAGGAATTTAGGCTGGTTCTGCGAATAAGGCAAGTGATGATCTGACTACAGATCCCACATCTTCCTAGTCATGAGGAAAGGCGTTGGAGGCTTTTTTGCCATGCCAAGGTAGGCGATGAGGTGTAACTATCCAACCAGAGTACACAGAGTCAATACTTTTTACTCTTTTTACTCGGAAGAACCCTCAAGAAGCAACAAAGCCCCTTCTGTGCAGTTAGTTTGTTGGTTAGTTACTTGACTTCGGGTCACTGTATTATTTTGGTTACTTAAAGATTCCACTTTTCAATGAAAGCCCGAACGATGAATGGGTGGCAGGGCTCACTTATGCTAGTCCCATTTATAGAAACAAATCATATCACAGCCGGGGGAGAGTCCCTGAATCGGAGCTGTTAAGCAAACCAATCGCTGTCAAGAGACCCTTGGACCCTACCCAATGAGGAGAACAGCCGGGCGGACTAACCAAACGGCTCTCCACTCTCCAATACAGCCTCAACCAGACTAACGCTAATGCTTGCTGTACTCTGTCCCCATGGCAGTCGCTGGTCATGTCATCCACATGATCGCAAGCTCATCATGTACTTTTATGTTAAAATGAAGTCTACCTACCGAGATACTAAGTAAAACTCTTGTTCATGCTTCTCCGACAGAACACATTCTTTCACTCAAAATTAAACTGCCTAGTAAGTATGCTGGAGAACTCCTGAAGAGGTGCAAGTGTGACCTCCTTCCTCTTTCCTCTTGGAGCAATCTCGGGTGTGGCCGCCCAGACTCTACTGGACCAAACTAGTCCAATCAACATCCGCTAAATCCTTGCCAAGCTCCCTGCGTCTTTCATGGCGCGTCCTGATTGGCTGAATTGTACTGAGCGGCTGGAAATTGATGTCTCAAGCTGGGAAAAATGGGCGGGGACATCATCAATCCACAATTCCAACTCACAGCACAGCCTAGCACATTTAACTAGCTCTCTTAGAACAGGAGAGTGTGGCAATGAGGCATCATCCTTCCGTAATAATACTAATACTTCCATCTTCTAAATAGATCCCCGAGCGTCCCTAGACTCCCTACTATTTTGCCCCGTTGCGACCTTAGTCTTTACGCTTAGACTAGGACACGTCACAAGGTTGATCTCTTTCTTCGGTGATTCAAGATTAATAATAGAGTACTCGGTAACTATGTTAACGAGTAATCCTCACAAGAAAATGGAGGGTCAAAAAAAAAAAAAAAAAAAAAAAAAACAAGTTCAGCAGTGAGATGTGTCAGATTCCCTTGCCACTGTTTCCAAAGTTCACTTTGCCAAGAAAACCGTCCAGAACACGAGCCTCAGTCTTCTCTCGTGTCCCTTTTGACTCCAGGTAGACGCGATGGCGAATGTGGAGCATGAATGAATTATTCCATTAAACGTCCTATTCCGATTTGACTTCAGAACTGATTCTTCTGGAATTTCTTGGTCATGAAAACTTTCCAGGGTATTCTTCGGGAATAATTAATCCACCGAGACCAGGGGTAACAATGGATCCCAAACTCCTGACCCAGGGAATCTCCACATTGTCTCAGAAAACCCCTTTCGGAAGAATTATGTCAAGCAATAAGTACCTTCTCTCACTAGTTACAAACTATGCCATTGACTAGTGCTGACCACTATTTCCGGAGATAAATTGACTAGTCATGGCTAGTAAGAACCACACGACACATGTATATATTAGGTCCATTGGATCAAAGCGAGAAAGATAGACATTCCATTAGATTCAATCTATCGCTGTTATCTTTCTTACCGATGGTCACATCAATGTCATCCCAACCAACCTAGGTAGACACCAAGGTCGTATGGCTCCATTACCATGTTAATCCCAATGTTTGCGGTTTGCTCGACTTATCCGACTCCATCATGTCATTCAATGATCCCCCTACATACCACCAAGGTAATACTTTATCAGTTCCCTCAAGTAAATCATCATCCATATTTCCCTTTCTCCCCTAGATTTACGACTTGACACGAATTACAACACACTGGTAAGAAACAAACCAGTTCTCCCTTCCAATACATGGTTCGTAGACACCGTCTCTCCATCCAATTTACCTAACCCCGCTTGGGGAAAGTATACTCCACATAATATATACTTCATGTCTAGCTCTAGCAAGATTATCGATAGTTCATGGAAGTAGAAATAGATATACATGCCGTCTCTCATGACCAGCCACGTGCCTATTAGAAGTTTAAGATGCATACAGGTTAAAATTCAACAAGAGAAGAAAAATAAACCTAGTATAAATATACCTCGAAGAAATAAATTTTTGGATTGACTATAACGCAAGCAATGTATTTATAAAGCTGGCTCCAAGGAGTAGCACCATCTGCCTCAAGTTCTCAATGGGTGCTCTATTCAAAATTAATACAGAACGCGTAGCTATAGTGGGGTCAAGAAAAAGAAATCCTCCTTCAGTTCGCAAAGCATGATGGCCAACAACCCCCCCCACAGATCTTACATATATCTAACAATCATTTGTTCTGATAAAATGTTTTCTTTTTTCAATTTCCTTATTTTTTTTTTCCCGTGTCGCCATCTCTCTTCCCAATATTTGGGCCCTATTCTCCAAGAGCTCCTCTTGATCATTATTGAGGTGATTGCGGGGTAGATGGACTTATTTTCCGTGTGGATCATGCCACCACCAACAAACATACCTACTCAGTACAACTTTGAAATGGATGATTTCCATTCCTTTCAATTAGCTGTGTAGCAATGCTTTTTTCGAGCATTTCTATGGCTTTGAAGAACCAGCAACAAGAAATCAGTCTAATCTTGTTCGATGGGCTTCCTGTGTCCCTTACTCGGTCCAAATGTCAACTTGCCAGCCCAATCGAAAAGCGACTCTTACAGAAACATTATAAATTTGCCTATCAAATGAGTTCGTCGGCTCATTAGTCCAATCGTTCATAAAATCCGGTGGATGTCAAGCATAAATCAGCTAACCATCCTGCCAAGCTCACTAAATCCTCACAAGCCGATCCACATCTATATACCGAGGCTCGTCGCCGAACCGATGCGGGGAAAGCAAATAGTCAAGCCAGCTATGTGCGATCTTTATCTCCTTTTGACCCTGCCACAAATTCTCTCTTCCTGGCTGATGGACGCAGGGTTGTGTTTGCTACTCCCAATATAACACCGAGTCTCCACTCATCATGGGAAACCATGCTGTCGGGAATCAGGATTTCACCGAGTCCACGGTGGTAATCATAGGAGCTGGCATTTCGGGTATGCAAGCAAGTTATTCAGTTATTCACCTCATCCTTTCCATTGTAGCTAGAACAGTTTTTGCTTTGTTCTTTGTCTCGCGCTCCAAGGGGTAGATTTGGCTAACGGTGGCATCATCTAGGCATGTGCATGGCCATTAATCTTCTCCGCCAAAATCATCATAACTTTGTGATTCTGGAAAAAGGCAGTGCGGTCGGCGGGACGTGGAAGGATAATAAATACCCTGGTTGCGCATGCGATGGTACGTATGCAGTTTGCTCTTAGATTGAAAATTTGAGGGGGCTTGGGTACTAAAACAAGTGCGAATATTCGTCATGATTAGTTTGGAGCTCCTTATACAGCTTCTCCTTCGAACAAAGATCTACCTGGTCACGCGAATTTCCCCAGCAAGAGGAAATTCTAGATTATCTGACCGAAGTTGCCGGAAAGTATCGTCTCTATTCGCATATTCGCTTCAACTCGACCGTCAACGAAGCTCGCTGGGACGAAGATGCTCGTCGATGGAAAATCGATGTCGGCGTCTCGGGCGCAAAGGACAGTCAGTTTCAGGACTCGTATATATTGTCCGCCAACATCCTTATATCCGCAGTCGGGCAGCTGAATGTACCGAGTTGGCCGTCTATCCCTGGCCGCGAGGATTTCAAGGGCAGGAGCATGCACTCAGCACGCTGGGACTGGACATACGATTTTACCGGTAAACGGGTGGCAGTCATTGGAAACGGTATGTCTCTAGGTACCTTTGGTGGTCTTAATACACCAAATACCTATTTTTCGTATGTTGTAGATATGCTAATAGATGGTTGGATAAATTGTCGTGCCAGGCGCAACCGCTGTCCAAATTGTCCCCGAGCTTGCCAAAACCGCCTCCCAAGTTTCGGTGTACCAGCGTACACCCAACTGGATCATCCCCCGCATGGATGTGGCCGTCCACCCCATTCAGCAGTTTCTCCTATCGAGCATTCCTCCAGTCCGATGGTGCAAGCGCGCTATAATGATGCGCCTCCGCGAGTTCAGTCATGACCCTCTTGTCAACCCCGACTCTTATCTCGGCCGCCAAGTTCGTGCCTGGGCAATAAGCGGGATGAAGAAGGGGCTTCCTGATAAGCCTGAACTATGGGATACTCTTACCCCCAGCTATCCCCCAGGCTGTCGTCGAGTTCTCACATCCGACGACTACTATCCTGCTTTGAACGAGAAGCATGTGAAACTAGAGACCCGGGAAATTCAGCGTATCACCGAGTCTGGTATTGAGACAGCAGATGGAGAGACTAATGACGTGGATCTCATTGTCTACGCGACGGGCTTCCGCACAGTTGAGTTCCTACATCCTATGGAGATCTATGGGGCACGGGGGCGGGCTCTGTCAGAGATCTGGAATGGAGGTGCTACTGCATACTATGGTGTGACAGTAGAGGATATGCCAAACTTTGGTGTGCTGTATGGACCTAATACAAATCTTGGTAAGTGCCTTTCTCCCAGCTCCCCTTGTAATCACTGGGGCATTCCAACAAAGAGCTCAATTTTTTTTTTCTTTTGTCCTTTGAAAAATTGAATATGGCATGGCGCACAAACTAACATGGTACTTACTCTCTAGGACATAATTCAATCATCCTCATGATTGAGGCTCAATCTCGATACCTCTCCGCACTCATCGAACCAATTATCCGTGCTAAAGAGAATGGCGCATCGTTAGCTCTCCAACCACGCCCAGATGTCGTGCACGCCTTCAACACCGACATCCAGAGACGACTAGCCAAGAGCACTTTTGCGGACCCAACCTGTAATAGTTGGTACAAGACCAGCGAGGGCCGAATTACAAATAACTGGCCAGGCACGGTGGTGGAGTATCAGCAGCACTTGTCACAGGTGAAATGGTCCGATTATCTAGTCGAAGGCGACCAAAAGCGAGACTACATTGGGCTAAAGGAGAGCGTTAATATCGGACGCGTCCAGGAGGAGTGGCCGCTGCAGAAATCGACAATGGTTATGGGTGCCCTCAGTGTAGCACTAGCTGTGGGTAGCTACTATTTCCAGGGTCCACAGTCTCGACGGAGACGCTGAAATACCAATACTTGTATATCTAGATGGCCAGGGTGTATCTTCCTTGCATTTTAGGAGGCTTTTACTACTGGCATGCTCTACAGTTCTCATGGTATCCTCAGCATCTGGACAGTTTCTGGAAACAGAAAAGCAATTTCCATTTCAAGGGAGATTTCATAGTGCCTTTCCGGTCGGTCATGGTTTGTGAGCTCACGACCGGAGTCAGAAGTATAGGGCCTACCTATGTATTAAACGCGGTGTATTTTGGTATAGACAGAAAGATTCCTTAGATTGTGTTTGTAAAAGAGGAAAACTGACTAAGAACTTAAATTCCATGTCATTTCATATGTCTACTTACAGCAATGCAAATATTTACTGGTCCCAAATGCTAGGTGTTGACTACTTTATCAAACTCTGGGATCCTAGCACGGGTGAGCTATGTCAGATTCATACAGGCCATTCTGATTCATTTTGTTCAGTTACTTTCTCGCTTAATGGCCAGCAGCTGGCATCTACTGATGGTGAGGCTATCAAGCTCTGGGACCCCAGAAAAGACGCTCTGCACCAAGCTCTTGACAGTGGTTCTTGTTCGATTTGGTTTATCACTTTTTCACTCGATGGCCAGCTACTCACATCCGCCTCTATAGACAAGACTATCAAACTCAAGGATTCCAACATAGGCGAGCTCTGCATTGTGGCACAGAGTACTAACCAATGGCAATTTCCTGGTCCTTAGTCATGCAAGTGGATGGATTCCTTTCTCTCAGGTGATTATATTCCCGATTCCCTCCCGGAGGAGGACCTAAGATTCCCATATAGTCTATATGTTTTTCCTCAACTTCTAGAATATCCATAGTTTTTTCACGGGTTTCTAGCTCATTATTATTCCTGATATTCAGGCTGCATGTATATAAGGTAGATTTGGGCAATATGTAGGGTTACTTCCCAGGGTAGAGGCACCAATTACAAAGTATGACATAGATATCTTTTACATAGCCCTTCCCCAACTGGATGACACAGGCTTTAACACAGAGGAGAAGATTATATTAATATAGTCTAGATCATTAGGAGCAATTTGACAAAGGTGGAAGATTCATAAAGCAGGATAGCTATTTGTTCATGCGTTGGATATCTACAAGTAGATGCTAGGGGGGCAATGGATAATAAGTATGCGAGGATGGATGAGAAAATATATTTAGCTAAGGTGACACAGAGCATTGAGCTAAAACCATTCGCACGCTAAACGTTTAGCCCAATCCCTCGAAAAGGAGAGATAAATCAACTGTAGAGGGCATCTCGTCTCTTGACCTTCTCAGAATACCCGGGCTTGTGAATGATTTTCGTGTCATTGTTGCTGCCCGTATGAGTATATACTCTAGAGAATTCTCTATAGATTGGAGCAAATAATAATTTTATAAGGTTAATTATCACAAAGCTGGACCACTGACCATCCAATTGGCAAGATGGCCGAGCGGTCTAAGGCGCTGCACTCAAGTGGATCCATCACTTCCTTGTACAAAGGATTGCAGTCTCGAAAGGGGCGCGAGTTCGAATCTCGCTCTTGTCAAACAAATATTTCTTTTTTCATTTTGCTTTTTTTGGCCAACTCCTCTTTCAAATATTTTTTGGTTCCTTTTTTCATTTAGGATTCCCCCCTCCCCTCACCATATCTATTTCCACCAAGCCGCAAATAGCTACTTCAGTGCATCCAAGCCCCCGCTTCCTCTAGAAAGCCTCTAGGCATACATGTAATACCTAATGATCCCTTTTTTGAAATATTGAAAATATAAAAACTAACCTAGTAGTTTACTTTTAGCATTGGTTAACCACCAATTATTAGAGGAACGGGATAATATGCTCGCTCCACCAAGAGCAAACATATTTCAAGTACCGTAGGTATTTAAGTAGCCCGGCTCTAATTGCTGGCTGCTCTGAGTATTCTTCGTATCTAGTTTGATCCTTTTCGATGTACCGATATAGTCTCTTATGTGTTTGTATGTTCCCCTGCTTTCTATGGTAAGGATAGCCCGTTGTCAATTATCCGTAGAAATATATATAATCTAGACTCACCTTCTATTGAAAATCAGGAAGGTCATTGAACATAATGAATGCCTAGATCGAGGGGCCTAGAAGAAGAGATCTATCATCAAATACCGTTATCCATTACATATAGAATATTCCATCTCCCCACATAAAATTATCCATTCCTTCTAGATAATTATGTAGTTCGATGTTCTTCTGTATTACCCATCCCGACGATTCCGCAGGTTGTTAGATGTCGACACCTTCCGAGGGATTTATTTGACTTTTACTTCTCTTGGCTATATTACCTATATATTTATTTACATATGCTTCCAAAATAGCCACGGTATCTTCTGGATAATCTCTTTTCTTCTATCTAGCTACCCGTTGACTGGACGACTCTGGCTTCACCTAAGCTATTCTTATTTATGTAACCTTTGATACTTGTAGCCATATTTGGCTGCCTATGACATCAAGCGGCAAGATGGCCGAGCGGTCTAAGGCGCTGCACTCAAGTGGATCCATCACTTCCTTGTACAAAGGATTGCAGTCTCGAAAGGGGCGCGAGTTCGAATCTCGCTCTTGTCAGCATTTCTTTTTTCTTTTTCTTTTTTTTCTACCACACCACCCACGACTAACTACTACTACTTACTAACTACTACCTACCCTACCTACCAACTTATTTTTTCAACTTTCATTTCGCAAGTAGAAACATTTAGTTAGGTAGTAGGTGTGTGGCAAAACAATCGCTTATCCTTGCTTCTACTGTATATTATTACTACTGAATATTTTTATCCCCTAACATATTTACACATCTGCGTAGATCAATAAGTTCTCGCTATATAATCAAACTCGCAATTTCGAGATCGTTTTGCATGTAGTTAGTTGACTATTCATTGTCATTGATTAGTAGTATACATCCATTTACTTCCAAATAAACAAGCCGCCCCCCTTCAGCCTGCAACAAAAAAATTATGTATGCCTTAATATGCTCATGTACGACGAGTTATTTGTATATGCAAAATACCTAGAAGCGGTGGATTCGAGACTGCTCGTTGACTTTATACTGTACTGGCGCAGGAGAAGCTTGCCGTAGAGGTGTCATCGTGGATTGCTTTGCCGGAAACGTACAATCCAAGCCCACACTATGTCTCCTAGTTAGCTCCTCATTTTTTAAACTAATTGTTATGGACTTTTATTTTTAAAAAATGGAGGGAGGGAAGGGCGGTTTTTGTGGGGAGGGGGGGCTCGAATGGAAAAGTACTGAGAACATACTAGTGTCCCTCCAATAACAACAATTATCAGATTAACCACTGTCAATATGACCTTCCTGGGGGACGAAAACCATCGTCCCCAGTTTAAATGTAACCAATAGATACCGCTTAGCCCGTAACTGAACCAGCTTGCAAACAGAGAACTGATTAGGCTGACGATGTTGCTGAAGGTGGGAATCCCCTCCGCAATAATCCAGGCGATGATCCAACAAGCGAGGCCGATTCCGATCCACGAACCGATGGCGAAAAAGCTGCGCTCGTGCATTCGACCCGAGTGACGGAAGAGACGGACATAAATGTACTTTAGTCCGACGTGACCATTTACCACACCCGCCCCGACGATCTGTTATTACAATCGAAATTCCGTCGTTAGTCTCATTCACTCCATTCAAGGGGCTAGGGGAGAACGGGGCCTGTACCGTGGGGATAGCAATCCCATATGCGACTTTCTTCAGGACTGGGCCGGCTGATCCTAATGCTGGAGAGGTAACATCGTTGCCAACGTAATAGTATATCACCACGGCAGCAACAACATAAAGAGAGATTTCGAAAAGCTGGAGCATACATAAGGCCTTAGGGAAATCCTTGGGTTCTTCCATTTCCGCAATGAGACCAAAGAAGGCAACGTGTGCGCAGTATGCAAAGACAATGTTAGTGACAGCGGTAAAGGCATGAACCAGGCTGGTTTCAGTGGTGATATTGATATCAGCGCCTCCAGGGAATTGTACGGCAACACCAATCATGGTGACCATAACAGCCGAAAAAATACTCAAAAAGGCTGTTTCTGTTAGTGGGAGTGGACGAACGAGTAGAAGATAAGAAAAAGAAAGTAATTGAATACATACAAGCTATGGAGACGTAGGTCATGTTTTTAATAGTACGTGGAAGAGACAGCACCAAGCAGATGATTAATCCGACGATGCTAAACACAATTGAACAGGTAGCATGGCCCGTGATTGTGTTCATCATGATGGTAAAAGTAACTAAATGGCTACCCATGATGAAGATGGAGAAGAGGATCTGACCAAGGCCGAACAACTCACGGCCAAATCGTCCCAGGAGGATCTCACCGGCGTCCGCGAGGTTATGAATATGCGGGTATCGCTCTCGGAACTGACCGATAACATATCCCGTATACAGGGCAATCAAGCCGAGACCGACAATCAAAATAACCGCACTACGTGCGTTAATGCGACGGAATCTAGATGACTTGGCCATGGAAGGGGATTCAGGCTTAGCTGAAGACATACGGGACAAGTCCCAACGCAGCTAGGGTTGCTGGTAGTGATAAAACACCGAGAGAGACAGATTCCGCAATCATAACTAGAAATTGTTAATTGTTGACGAGGCTGAGGTTATCTATAGAAGAAGGCGATCTTGAGAACATACACATCCCGCATTGCCTAATTTGGTCAGTATTACATGGCTTTGACGGCTCATTCTACATGACGAAACATCACACTTACCACCACTTTAACGTCTTGTATTTAACCTCTGCTGTGTCTTCGTTGCCGAATGGATCAGCGTAGGTGGACTGATCGACCACTTTGACGTCTTCATCCTGCTCACTAGCTTGTTCTTCATCTTTTTTGATAATTTCGATAGAATCGGGAGAAGTCTCCATGGTCCTATTCACATCCATCCGCCTTGAACCTCACGATTGTAGACACCGAATGATTCAATGAGACGTGAAGAGAAGATTCGATTTAACAATAAATACCTACCACCTTGCCTTGTGATTCTAAAATCAAATGTTGAATAGAGGGCATGCATGGGAAAAAAGCCGATATCCACCGTCTCTCGCCCTGCAGCAAGCGGATACCTGCAGGATTGATTCGACGGCAGATGGATAGACGATTCGTGGGAATAACAAGACGATCATGGGGACGGGGAGGAGGGTGATGGAAGGGTAATAAGTCAAATGAGGAGGCGTGAGAGTGGATGAAACGTTACACAATTCCCGCGGGGACTTTCTATGGTCGGGTTTCTATGAACAGGGTTATTGAGTGTGATTGTTGGTAGATGGTGATGCCACTGATCACCGCATGCAGCCAAATCCGTTGCCGACCCAAGATTCGATTGACGATAGGGAGCCGAGTCGCGCAGCTAAGCTCTCTCGGATCAACCGGGGAGGTGGACCCTTGAGGTACGGTCCAACCGATTAATTGGAATTCTAGGACTGTTTTTGGTTGAGCCGATGAGCTTAAGCGAGCTTGAAGTCTGGAAGCTTTCGAGCCTCGTGGTTTGGGTTGGGTAGCATTTCAACGAGCTCCGGCTTCGGCGTCGCCATTCTGCGTTCTTTTCTTCTTCCTCTTCCTTTTATTCGTTCGTTCTCGATTATGGCGTTATCAATGGGTGGTGTTTAATGATTCTTTATTTTATCGATTAGCTCATTGATACTACTGCAGGGAGTACTGCTGTTCTTACCTTTGATAAGAGAGCTGCTCACATTCCTTTTGTCGTTATAATCTTTCCTGCGTGGAAATGAGAATGGGATTCCTGCTATTTATGAATTGACTGTCAATAGGGTCTTCTCAATTCTCGAAGAATTTCTCGCTTCATTACAGATGGCAATTGGTGTCACCCACTTCTCTTCCCATTTTATGCACATCAACCCATTTTGATCATGTGGTGGTGTTGTAGCCTTATAGCCTTGTAACGCATTAACAATGTTCTCAATATTGATTTGATGGTCAGGATTTTAGTGATTCGACTAAGCCAACTAAGCTCGCTAGATTCAACCTAAAAGCAATTGTCTCTCTCTAAAATGATCACGCTAATTAATGCGGTTCTTCCTAACCAGGTTAAGCATAATTATCACTGACTCGACAATGAGGTTACACTAACCATCGTGCCGATCGGCGCATACCCACCACCACCTTGGTTTATCCCAGGCTTATCTTGGTTGTTTGTTTTGCTTCTCCCTCCCTCCCTCCCTTCTCCTCTTTCTTCACACCATAACAACACATAAATGATCCCTCATCAACATGCGTCCTTCCGCCCCTCTCTTTCTCGGGCTCACTGCTTTTAGAGCTCCATCCCCATCTCCATCTCCACCAACTAGCTATCCCGACCACCACTTCTCCGTCCCCCTCGACCATTTCTACAATGATTCACGCTACGAACCTCACTCCAGCGATCTTCTTGATCTCCGTTACTGGTTCGACTCGACGCACTACCAACCGGGAGGTCCTGTTTTCGTGATTGCGGCTGGGGAGACCGATGGGGAGGATCGTTTTCCCTTCCTGGCTCAGGGAATAGTAACACAATTAGCTGAGACCTACCACGGACTCGGCGTCATCCTCGAGCACCGCTACTATGGCGAGAGTTACCCGGTCGGAGATCTCACTCCTGAAAGCCTCCGATTTCTCACAACCGACCAAGCATTGGCAGACTACGCCTACTTTGCCTCACATGTTGTCTTCCCAGGGCTCGAACAGTACGATCTCACTGCCCCAGCCACCCCGTGGATCGCCTACGGTGGCTCCTACGCGGGCGCCATGGTCGCATTCCTCCGTAAGCTTTACCCCGAGGTCTTCTGGGGCGCCGTCTCCTCCTCGGGCGTCACGGCAGCCATTATCGACTATTGGCAGTATTTCGAGCCCATCCGTAATTACGGCCCTGTCGATTGCATTGACACCATCCAGACCATCACGGATATCGTCGATCGTATTCTCATCGACCATCCAGACAACCACACACTCCACACTCAACTGCAGGCCACCTTCGGCCTGTCCCCGCCGATCGACAACAGGGACTTTGTAAACCTTCTCTCGTCACCACTGGGCTCTTTCCAGAGTCGTAACTGGGATCCTGCAGTCGGCTCCCCGTATTTCCGCAACTACTGCGATAACATAACTAGCTCGGAGCAGCAGTACCCATATAACCCGCACGCGGCCACTCTCCCCAGTCTCTTCGATGTCGCCGGTTATGATTCTACTAACAAAACTCTCATCACCTCTTTCCTCAACAACATTGGCTTCCTCAACCTCTCCACCTCGTCCATCAGCGATAGTAGTAGCAGCAATAGCAGCAGTAAAACCCCGCTCCCCAAAACGTCTGATGTCAGCTGGAGCTACCAAGTCTGCACGGAGTGGGGTTACTTCACCACTGGGTCCTCCGTCCCGCCCTCCATCCGACCATTAATCTCCCGCCTCCTCGACCTCAACTACCTTTCTAGTTTCTGTGCGCCGCAATTCGGCATCACCAGTGCTCCCGATGTCGAACGGATCAACCAATGGGGTGGGCTGGATTTCTCGTATCCACGCGTGGCTCTTATCGGCGGCCTGGCAGACCCTTGGCGTGATGCCACTCCCCATGCAGAGAACGGCGTACCGCCCCGCAGGTCTACCGATTCTGAACCATATATCCTTTCTGATATCCCAGCGGATCAAGTCTGGGATGGGATTCGCGGATCGGTTCATCATTGGGATCAAAATGGTCTTTCCACCCAGGAGTGGGTTCAGGGACAACGACCGCCCTCAGGGATTATTGAATTACAGCGAGAGATTCGAAGGTTTGCTGGGTTGTGGTTGGAGGATTGGCAGGGGCGTGCGGATAATCATGATGGGCTATAGAAGTAGACTATGTCACTTAGGTCGGTATAGCTACGTAGTTACTTGGTAGCGTAGCTTGCTACTGTAGATAGTATACCCCAACGTCGGTATATACTGTGCGTTACCTGAGAGAGTATATAGGTATATGATATACGAATTATGTTATTAGTTAAGCGTATATGCTAGTAGTCAAATGAACTTCAATTTTATGTGCATCTTTCTATTCTAATTTGGAACAGCAAAAAATAAACAAAGGAATTAGTAAACCACGACTACACACGCAAGTGCAAGTATATACATAACATTACTGAAACAAAACCCCCAAATAAAAGGCGAAGTAGCACCCCCAAAAACAACAAAGCATAACCAAAAAAAAAAAAAAAAAAAGAAAAAAAGGGGAAGCCTGAATAAAAACTTCACATACCAACAAAAGAAACCACATCCAGTAAATCAATCAATCGCAAACCTCTTCTTCCCCCGATTACTCCCCCTCAATTTCTCCTGCTCCTCCTCCTCTTTCAACCGTTTCTCCTTTTCCTGCTGGTCCTTAAGCTGCTGTTCACTCATCTTTATTGTAGCATATTGATTTGCAACCCCCTTAACATTACCTTTCACATTTCCCAGAATCCGTGCATTGATGGTGCCCCTCAAGCGACCTTGTACATAAAGGTCGACCTGGCCGTCGATAACGTCATCAATACGTCCGTCTACGTACCGATTCACGTGGTGAGCGTTTTCTAGACGGTTTCCAGTGCCCGCTGATGGCATGGGTATTGGGGGGGAGGAGTGGGCACATACTGAACATCCGCTTTCGATTTGGGGGAAGTAGAGCTTTGAACAGGTTGGACAGCGGGCGGGGTGGCGGGATGTGATGCATTTGGCTGTTGGGGGCGCGTTGCAGATTTGACTATAGAGAGTTTGTTTTTTTGATGGTTAGTACCAACCTAGGTAGATATGTATGAATGAATGAATGAATGAATGAATGGATAGGTAGATGGGTATATGCTTTGGGGAAGGTGAAGGGGAGCTGGGAAAAGATTTTACTTACCACATGGGGAACTTCGGTTTGGTACCTGGATATATGAATCTCCCAATCTTCCTGATTACCAGAAGCACCGTTACCAGGATCAAAAGATGTATTAGATATTCCATGGCCTTTGGTGTATTTGGTGACAAGAAATGTGAAAGCATACCTATGAAAGACATTTAGGCAGGTCGGTATATAAGATGGTGAATTATGTGGTGGTGGTTTGGTTCGTTGGACGGGTTAAGGACCTGGTTGTATATATATATCTTGGTGAACGGAATAGATAGGTATGTAGGTTAAGTAGATGAATGGATCGTCGCGATGGTGGAGTATGAATGAATAAGGCTAAGGAGATATTTTTCTTCCCCTTTCTACCCGGGATAATATGAATCTATTTATGTTAGAATTGACCGAGGAGAACTCCGTATGGAAAATGGTTTCTCTTCTTTCTTGGTGTTTTTCATTTCATTGTTCTATTGTTCCAAGTCTCTCATATCAAGGCCTTTGTATTTGATGATTCTTTGAACGGGGATAGTGGTCTTTAGTTACATGGTCCCTTGTATTATAGGAGATTAATTGAAAAGTCTTTGTATCGCTCTTTTTTGTTATAGAATTGAAAGGCTTCTTTTGCTGATATTTCACTGATGTGCTACAAACGCCTTTGTTGTTCCAGGGTTGAGCTAGGCTTCCAATGTAGGTGAGTGTGAATTGAATTATTTTCAGCTCATAGGGAAAAAAAAAAGAGAAAGAAAAAAAAAAAAAACCTTGTTTTGGAGACTGAGCTCCTTTGTATGTATGTATACGCCGTAATCTATGGAGGTTTTGACGCTCTCGGAGATCTAGCCCCCGTATTTGAATACTTTCAGACATTTTCGTTCTGTATCTAAAAGGCTGTAGTAACAGGGAGGGAGCCGAGAACCCAATTATATCAATGCGGTGAATAGGACAAGACCAGCCTTTTGAGACGAAGAACCTGGGTAGCGATTAAATCGAAGACGATTGGAGGCCTGAAGGATGCTTTGGGCACCAACGACAGCATTTGAACGAGCTCATAAGTATGTTAGTATGGCCACGATGACGACAAATTTTGACCAGTCAAGTGAAATCCTCATTCGCCTTATGATGCGTTCTTTTGCAGTGTGCATATCTTTTCTCAATAATATTAGAGAAGCCAAGAAGATCAGCATCCTTTGCAAGCCCAACCAACCCAGACTGAGTAAAATTAATTCCTCTCACACCCAACAGAATGCAGCGCATACTGTCATGTTTTATTGGATGAATCAACCGAGAGAGACAATTGATACGTACGTGGATATTAGAACACAAAGTTTCAATTTCGGACAGCTAAGCTAATGGTTTGATATATATAAAGGTGTCTATGGGTGTGGACGTAGGTAGAAGGTACTGTTTGTACTCCCATCTTGCAGAAATGCATCTGATTAACTTGATCAACTCCCTCAAGACATAAATTGGTTAAAAAGTTCGACCTATCCAGCATGAAGCTTCAAATAACCCCTTGGCTCATCGCACTGTCCTTTGCTGCCGTCGCGACCACTGCGGCAGTGATTGCTAGAAGAAAAAAGAACACCAATATCCACCAGGAGGCGTCCCTTCTTTGGCCTTATAGTACTTGTCGCCGATGGGTGTGGAATGGGACTGTGGATGAAGATCCCCAAGACCAGCAACTATTCGTGGCAAAAGACAACGATCCCAGAAATGAATCCACTACTCTAGTTACATTTAAGATACCCGCTGAGCTGCAGGGGCGTACATGTACCCTTCTTTTTGACCTCTGGGACTGTGACATCTCTACAGGCACTCAGACAATTGATGTGTTCACCTCTGCGATACCGGGACGATACAGAGACCAACATCTGGGTCGTATTCAGATTCGAAAAGCCGGTTCTGCGGAGTGGATTCAGTCCTATCATGGAATGCCCACGTTTATTTGCCCCGCGGAACAGTTGATTGGGTTTGAGTTTGTTGGTGTCGGAGATGCGGTTGCGATTCGTTGGGACATTGGTGTTACAGGACCTCGTATTCTGGTGTTTTGAGTGTCTATTCATATAGATCTATATAGATATAAGAACATATATAAAATTTATAGACAACTACCTCTCCATCATTGCCTATACGCTGCTCCATCAATTGCCGAATATTATCCGTTAGGTAGCGTAGTATCCAGCGTGAGACTATGCTCTGATGGGCCCAAGATCTTCTCCCAATCCCGTATTTTGTGACACTGGTGCGTCGGCAACAAGTACAAGACACATCCGTGATATTGCATTATTTCTATTACCCCAAGTGGATGGCTCATTCCAAAGGGTCTCCTACACCCCTCCGGAAGACTTCAAGGTTAGCACGATGCTTCTCCGGTCGCCCAAAACAGTGTTTCTGATTCTCGCTGTAGAGCGGCAGGTAAATCTGGTAAAGAGTCTCCTGAGGATAGATAATCTACGGGGACAAATTGTTATGATTTGCCCTAATTGTGAAAGGTTACTGCTGCCAGTTTTGACCACAGAAAATGTATATCGCTCAACTGCGACCTGCCATTCTCTCGAGATGGTCGCATAGCCGGCGAGTTGACTTGGCGGGGGTTTCTTTAACGCGTGTGGGACGAGTGGAGATGGGCTGTACCCCAGATAGAAGATAATGAGGTCAATGACCTCCAAGTCCATGATGAAGCGTTAAAGTCATAAGTTAGATGAGCAAGTAAACCTCGTGACATGTCTTTCCGTCTACTGTTAAATACTCCGTGGCAGAATCAAACTAGCTCGCGTTAGATGAGGCTTTCTTGGCTGCTGTCTAGAGTTGCTATTGTTCCGGGGCCTTATGCCAACCCATCTTTAATAGTAGGTAGTTACTTGAGTGAGTGGATTTTGAAGGAGGACTGGTGATCTTTGGATGATGACTGTTTTTGACACGGAGAGACTTCCAGACGACTAGTTGATCAAAATACCCTGTTGGGTTTAGTGGATGGTGCTGTTGGGCATTATACCATTTCAGGAAACGAAGGCCTCGGGTCTCAATCCCGGTGCTGAATTTCGTTAAATTACTTGGATATTCCTGAAGCTGCGTCATTTGACGCTTTTCTTTTGGATATATTTTGATCGCAAAGCACATTTATTTTGCTTATTATCATCGTTATTATTAAATGCATTGATTGTTTGTAAATATCAAAATAATGGAAGTCCTGCAAGTCGAGACTCCTGAACCATCACCGGTTCCCCGCCGTTTCCTCAAGCTTATTAGTGCCGGATTCTCGTTCTTTGTAGCAGGCGTCAACGATGGCAGTCTGGGGTCCTTGATACCTTACATCCGCTTGGATTATCACATTGATACCAACATGGTCGCTATTGTGTAAGGATGTCACCAATGATTGATGATGATGATGATGATGATGATCAAACTACTTTCATACTGGCTCATTTAGCTGTACAAAGGGCTATGTTTAAGTTCCACGTTTTTTGATTATTCATTGCTGATTGGTCTACATCTAGGTATGGCACAACTTTTTGTGGCTGGCTCGTTGCCGCGCTTACCAATAGCCATTTAAGCCAATATTTCGATCTCGGAGTTCTTCTGGTACTTGGCGCTGTCTTCCAGGTGCTTGCTCATGCCCTCCGCAGCTGGGTGCCGCCATTCCCGCTTTTTGCTGTGACCTTCTTCTTCGCTAGCCTGGGTCAAGCATATCAAGACACCCACGCGAATAACTTTGTAGCTTCTGTGAAGGGCGCCCACCGGTGGCTGGGTTTTATTCATGCCATGTACATGGCTGGATGTCTTGTTGGCCCTTTTGCTTCTACCGCAGTTGCATCCTCTGGAACCGGGTCGCACTGGGCACTCTTTTACACCGCGCCATTGGGTCTAGGTGTTGTCAATTTAATCCTAGTTTGCATCGCATTCCAAGAAATGATAGTCATAAAGAGGGTAGATGCGAGTGAAACTTCCACCAGTTCTGCCTCAAGAGAGAAGAATGCACGGCTGGAGATGCAGAAGACTTTAGCCACTCCTAGTGTGTGGCTGATCAGTCTGTTTTTCTTCTTTTTCCTGGGTGCCATGATCACCGCTGGAGGTAAACTACCCTTCCCAGCTAAGATAAGAATACCTGCTTGTCCTGTTACTAAATTTGACAGGCTGGATCGTCGAATATCTCGTCAACGTTCGTAAAGGTGACCTAAAAAGTATGGGATATGTTCCAGCTGGGTATTATGGTGGGGGGTTCCTAGGGCGACTGCTTTTAGCTGAGCCAACCCATCGATGGGGCGAGCGCCGCATGGTGTTCATCTATCTGGTTCTTTGCCTAGCGTTAGAACTGGTTTTTTGGCTGTACGTATCCTAATATTTTGCAAAAACCTCTGAACGAACACTGAATGCTCCAGGGTCCCCAATATCATTACCGAGGCTGTCGCAATCAGTCTATTTGGGTTCTTCTCAGGTCCCTTCTTTGCCACAGTATGTCAATCAGTGCTTTGATTCCACACTAGCTAATATGATTAGGGAATCTCGGTTGCATCTAAGCTTTTTGCTTCTGATATTCGTTCGTCTGCCTTAGGTGAGTAACCGGCTTCTTTCTAGTCTGTGGTGCTTAGCCAACTAACAATCTGTAGCATTTGTATTTTTGCTTGGGCAGATTGGGGGATCTATCTTCCCAGCTATTACAGGCGTTATAGCTGCCCGGGCTGGAGTTAAAGTATTGCAGCCGATGCTTGTGGGTTTACTTGGTGCTACTGGTATATCGTGGTTAATGATTCCGAAGGCGAGACTGCATAATGAGTAGAGTGATAGCCCTAGTCGCAACCATCGCCCACCCCTCGATTGCATCTATTAGGCGATTGAAAAAGGACTCCTCCCCTCCTCCCACCTATGGTCTAGAATCCTCGCTAGCCTATGTGGGCGGATAATACGGACGTCACCATCACAATATCAAATCAACAATTTACATCGTGTGAATAGATTTAACTCGTCGATAGTGACACCAAGAGAATAGTGAAAAAGAGATAGGAAACACTAGGAAGCCGGGAATATGTTTAACACTTCGTATCTTTTTTTAAACTTTGAACCTAAATAGTTAATTACCTACTTGGGGAAACCGGCAAACCGTCACTAGGAATCAAATCCTGGCTTGCTAGCTGTTAAGGGCAAATCTTTCCCGATGCAACCATGGGGAGGGGGATGCGGGGGAATTGGCTACAAACTCATTACAATAATTATCATTGTTATCGTGCGCAAGAACGGGAACCATGGAATGAAGAAAAATAAGTATAAGCATAATCCCACAGATTGAGCATATCCATGGAATGGAAAGCCAAGGGTCTTGTGATAGCGAAGATACCAAATATCAATGAAAGAAGAGAGATATTAGAGGCTCAACTGAATCATAATAACAATAATTATCGGAAGCCGCGCTGATAACTTTTCGAGTCTCCACATCCGTTTTCCTCTGGTTACGAGCGGAGGTGGCTGCTTTTTCTCCAACTCAAATGAATCGATAAGCTATCACTTGGCGGTTTTAGTATCGCCATCTCCTCCCTTTTCGGGTAAGCTTTCTCGTTGATCTCTTGAGACGAGACCGACAAAAGATAGGTACTAATAGGACGATTGTTAGAAGCTCTTATCGCATCCCTCTGCTCATCTGAACTTTCTAACGCAGCGATCTTATCATGCGGAAAGGCACCGCAAGGGATGCAAGGTCGCCCTTACATAAAATGACCTCCATTCTCCCTCTTTTCTTTCCTCCTCAGCAGAAGGCCCAAGGATGGAGAAGAAGACACCCTCAGTTGAGAATAGTCCCGCTCCTAGTGAGCATGGGACGGTTACGCCCTATGGAGAGACCAAGCGTGGCCTCTCCTCACGACATGTACAGTTGATGGCTATTGGTGGTACTATTGGTACTGGTCTGTTTGTTGGCATTGGGACATACTTGCGTGATGCTGGCCCCTTGTCTCTAGTCCTAGGATATCTTCTCTATGGGCTTCTGTTCATTTGGCCGTGCAACTTGTGCGTGGGAGAAATGTGCGCCTATCTGCCTATTCGAGGTTCCATCTTCGAACTGGCGGCTCGATATGTCGATCCAGCCTTTGGATTTGCCATGTAAGAACCCATTCCCCTGATAAAAAATCTCGGGGGCGTTTCTTGCTAATTTGTGATTAACTAATTTCAGGGGTTGGCTTTATTTTTACGCTGGTGTCATGCTGGTTTGCGTCGAATACTCCGCTGTTGCAACCGTTATGCAATTCTGGAATACGAGCGTCAATCCAGCAGCATGGGTGGCGATGGCCATGGTTGTTTGTATCCTCCTTAATGTTATCGCAGTGAAATGGTATGGTGAAAGTGAATTCGTCATGTCCTCGACCAAGGTCTTGCTACTCATTGGCCTTATCTTGCTCACGTTCATCACCATGGTTGGTGGAAACCCAAAGCACGACACCTACGGATTCCGCCATTGGGAGAATGGCGTAATGCATGAATATTACACGAATGGCAACACTGGGAGATTCTTGGGCCTTGTGAAGGTCATAATCTATGCCGGGTTCTCGATGGCTGGACCAGATCTTCCCGCGTTGGCCGCGGGGGAGATTCAGAACCCACGAACCACGATTCCTCGCGTGGTGAAGATGATCTTCTACCGAATTGTGGGATTCTATGTGATCGGAACCCTTGCTGTCGGTATTCTTTGCGATTCCCGCGATTCACGTTTAATGAAAGCTATTGATAACGGAGATGCGGGCTCTGCTGCTTCCCCATGGGTTATCGGAATTGAAAACTTGGGGATCTACGGCCTTCCCGATTTCATCAACTTCCTCATTCTCCTGGCTGGATGGTCCTGCGGTAATGCATATGTATACAGCTCGAGTCGAACCCTTTATTCGCTCGCGAAGGACGGTCAGGCGCCACGGTTTTTGCTGAAATGCACCGCGGCCGGTGTGCCTATATACTGTGTTCTCATTGTTTCTTTAATATCTTGCATCACCTTCCTAGTAGCTAGCAACTCCTCTGTCACTGTATTCTACTGGTTTGTGGACTTGACAACTTGTGCCTTTGTCCTAACTTATACCAGTATGGTCATCATCTTTCTCTTTTGGTATCGCGCTCTTCGCGCACAGGGAATTGACCGCAAAACCTTCTTGCCATGGTGCGCACCACTCATGCCATACTGGGCCTATGTTGCGCTTACGATTGGGTTGCTTGTCACCTTATTTAATGGGTTCACCGTCTTCTCCCCTTTCAGCGTCCAGGGATTTATCACCTCCTACTTTGGCATTGTGTTGTGGGTTGTCATGTACGCGTTCTGGAAGATCTGGCATCGGACTTCACTTGTTAACCCGGCTACGGCGGATATCTACTCAGGTAAAGCTGAAGTTGACGCTGAATGCCGGATTTGGGAAGACGGTGACTATCAGGAAAAGCGAAAGACTGAGTTGGCCCAGATGCACTGGGTTCGACGCTGGTGGGAGAAGATGTGGTAATTTGATTTTCACTTACGTATTCTTACGAGCGTCACTATGTAGCTTTTTTCTTTTCTATTCTTTTCTTTTCCTGTTCTAAACGTCAGAGATGAATCCAATTGAAGCTTAATAAATTACGCTTTCGAAAACGCTGGATATTATACTTGGGAATAATAATTCGTGAAATGGCTATATCAACCAGGCTCTGCTTGGGTTGCAACTCGCACTTACTGCAAGGCGCGCTTCATTCTCCCATATCTAATTTGATAATTTAACTTGATATTTTATTGTTGGTAATGTCAATTCAATTTCTTCCATGTGTACAAACAAAATAGACGGCCCTGATGTGTGCATGTAGACTCGATTAATATTTACAACGACCACAGTATCCACAACCAGACGCAGAACAGGCAGTAAAATCCAGCGCATCATCAGAGTCATCATGCCAGGTACCGGAAGCAAATCCTTCCGCGTAATTCTCTCCCTCACTCTCTTCTACCGCTCTATCCTCGACACCGTCTTTGTGTCTCTTCTCAAGTTTCCTAGCTACATCATCTTCTCTTTCCGTCTTCTTTCCCTCAATTTGAACCCCACCAAGACAACCATCAGCCAGTCGATTCTTCATCGAATCTGAGAGACAGCAGTTAACCTCACCCCCTACCTCCCTGATTTCCAGAATGCCACTTTCCCCATCAGAAACAAGTTCAAAACGGCCGTCGGGTTGGCCACGAGCAAAGGCAATTAGAGTGCTTAGCAATGCCCGAAACCGGGCAAGGGACTTGTGCTCGCTTTTCTCCCATTGCTGGATATCAGCACGGATATCTCGAATACAAACCTCATCGAAAACTCCATTGCGATGGAAAGCCAATAAGAAATTAGGTATCTGGGCCACCCACATACGGGAAATTTCCTCTCCCAGAATGTTATCACCCTGGCGCCGAATCGAACGTGTTTTCAAATCGAAGACCGCAGATTGTGGGACCAGGTGGCCGCCTTGCTCAACAACAAGATCCTTACCCTTCTCCGCCACTTGGGTAGTAACGGTGCTCTTTTGCATAGAGGAGACAAGAGTCTCATCCACATCCACCTGCTTCAAGGCCTGCTGTGAGCGTGGCTGATGCAAATTCGGGAGATAGCCATCCCCCTCGTAACGGATCACACACGACAACCCGGCGAAGTTATATTGCACCAGCCTCTGGTGAGATTCAGAGCCCTTAACATCTCGTCCCCAAGTGGTATTTGCTTCTGGGAAGGTATGCCCATAGCCATATACTCCTGGGATTCTCTGGGTTGGTGAGTTCTCACGTCGCACGAGGAAAAGAGTGGAGCCAACAGCCTCGACAATTATTCTGAACTTTTTGTCAATATCGCGTGAGAAGCGGAGGAGATTTCCCATCGTGCTACCGCAAGCGACGATATCGATGTCGTCAATCTCAAATTCAGGGTTTTGTTTGAGGATCGCCTCGAAGGACGGATCGAATACGTGAGTGGCATATCTCGCAGCATTCTGATCGCAGAAGTATTCACCAGAGTCTTCGGGAAGCTTAGATTTCGGTGCTGGTGTCCATGCGGGAGGGGCCCCTATTTTTTTTTTTTTTTTTTTTATGTTACAAAGAGGACGATAATAAAAAAAGGTCCAGTCATTCTTTTCACCAGAGACTTTGTCTTTTACTTACCTGGAACGAGAATAGTTGGGCTCTTTCGATTCAGCCAGTTAAAGGTTCCAACAACCTGACATCCAGTGATCTCTGGAGCTTGTTGGCTTTCTGTAGACAGAATATCGAGCCTGCTTCGATTGATAGTCACTAAAATCGACCCTAGGGCTGGTGCTGGAGGCTCAAGAGTCGTGGGAGCTGGAGCTTTTTTCCACCAGTTGCGGTTGCTCGCTTTTCTAGGCCCCGGTCGCCGGTAACCTGAAGTATAAAGATGGTTGGACATTTTGACAAGCTTAGTATGAGTACGTGGCGTCGAGTGGACTTTTCTGGATGTTGGCAGAACTATGAAAGAGAGGATCTTGGGTAGATGTGCAGGCCAGGGGCACTAATAAATAGGATATCCCCTCTCTTACCTTTATGTTAGGGAATTATAACTTAGCCTTGCATAATTTCACCTGTGTGAGCCTTCAGTGCCGCTTTTATGTGATTGTGTTAGTTTTTGGTTGGCTGATTTCATGGATTGACGCCGCTTTGCAGCCCAGAGCAACAATACTAACCTATTTAAATGCCAATCAATTGATTTCAGCCTTACCTAGCTACCTACCAACAAAGCCGGAAATGCTACCTAGCTCAGCCTGACATGAAGGCTGAAGCTCCCTACATTGTGTGCCCCGCACTTCATTTTAAGTATTGCTATCTTTCAATCCCCAAATTTTTTCCTGAGCATTCTTTCATAACGCACCTTGCTTTCACCTAGGGAAGAACCGGAGGCTAGCTTTCAACAGTCAATAAAGGGAAAGGAGAAGAAGAAGAAGAAAAATTGATTCAGAAAAAAAAAAGATTATAAAATTGATGCGGCTTATATTGGTATATCCCACCCTGATTGCTATAAGTGACACATTCGACTCTCAACATGCCTCCCCAATCCCGTACTGCCCGACTAGAGAGATTATTTTCTTCAGTTGCAAATGGAAAGTATTCAATTAAAAGCGTCGAGAACTTTATCCTCCTACTAGAAGCTATTTTAGAAAATAAAAACCATGCCTCTTGCGTTGAACGTATTATCGCCAGTCCCTCCGCATACGATGCACTTCACACTGGATTGCGGTTCAACATTACACCCAGCTTCCTCAATAGCAAAACAGCTCAATTTTTCACATATCTAGCAGAGCCATCAGTGAAAAGGCTCTGTCACGGCAAATTTCTATACAAAATGCTGAAACTCGTGGTTGAGCCGCCTACAGTATGGAATGCTTTTATGGAGTCTTTTCAGCGGCGCCAACTGACTGAGCCTGGACTTCTGGCCTTCTCCTGGATGCTAATTGAGCTTTTGACGCTGCAACCAGATGATGATCTCAATTTAATAGAAGACGCCCGAAAGGTTGTTGATGACGGTTTCCTTCTACAGGCCCAGTCCAATGAGATCCGTGGCTATGGTTACAAACTCAAACAAGTGGTACAAATCAGATCAGCAAACAAAACAGCATCCACTCCTGATCAAGAGTTTGCCCCTGGAGGCCGCCACGATAACGACTATGCTGATTTTCGCCAAATTGCCATTTATCCAACGGCCGACGAGTTTCAATCGATTGCTCGACCATTCTATCGTCGAGCGGCGGAAATCGTTAAGCTGCCCGTTGAGACTCGCACGGGAATCCATATTGATAACCAGTTTCGGCTTTTGCGGGAAGATATGCTTTCGGAGATTCGGGAAGAGATACAAATCGCTAGTGGCAAGAAAAGGCGCCGCAATCTGGCCCCATTGTTACAGAGGCTCTCACTGGAAGATGTTTCTTACGGGGGCAAATCGAACAAACGACAGCACCCCTGCACGTTGGTAATTTCTTGTGCTGCTGGATTAGAGGCATTAAGAGCCCTGAAAGATAATAAGGAGCGCAAGAAATTCCTCGAAGACAACCGGAACTATCTTCGTCACCAGTCGTTTGGGTGCCTGCTACGCAATGGAGAAATTATATCCTTTGGAAATCTCGATCGACAGATTGATTACCTTGCCCAGGAGGTCCCAAAGATTACACTACAGGTCATTGGAGAAAAGGCGTTGAGGAAGACTTTGTTATACTTCAAGATCTATAAAGACATTCAGTTTCTCTCGGTTGATGCCTCGGTGTTTGCATATGAACCCATCCTGAGGTGTCTTGGGGAGAAAATGGAGCTATCACTGGCCAAGGAGCTACTTGAATACGAAGAAGGAAATCCAATTGATAGATGCAATACAATCCCGGAGGCGCTGACTGACTCCATTCGTGATGGTAAAGCTACACTGCAGAGCGTGTTAAATACTCCAAACCCTATAACACTTGATCCTTCGCAGTTGGAGTCATTCTTATCAGGGCTTACGCAGAAGGTTAGCTTAATCCAAGGCCCACCAGGTATGCTCTCAGAGTGTCCGCTTTCATGCCATCTATAAACTAATCAGGGTGGCATTAGGAACGGGAAAGTCTTTCGTTGGTGCCCTTTTGGCAAAAGCTTTACTTCAACATACCAAGGAAAATATCCTTATAATGTGTTACACCAATCACGCCCTAGACCAATTTTTGGAAGATCTTCTTGATATTGGAATTAATCCCTCCAATATTGTACGGCTTGGATCGAAAAGTACTCCACGCACAGCACAACTATGCCTTTCTCAGCAGAGTTCTTCCGGTTACGTACGAAATAAGACAAGGTGGCAGCTAATTGACAGGCTGAAAAGTGAATTTCAAGATATATCAGAATTATTAGACCCTACATTCAAAGAATACAAGAACTTTGAATTAAACATTGGGGCAATCCTCGAGTTCTTGGAGTTCGAGCAGCCACCTTTCTTTGAGGCTTTCACCCCGCCAGATCAGGATGATGGCATGTCTCTTGTGGGAGAGAAGGGGAAGATAGTCAATTTCAAGTACTTATACGATCAATGGTCCCATGGAAAGAGTCATGGACTCTCCAATCTCAACCACCTTGGCGACGAATCGCGCCGCGTCTGGGAAATGGACTCCGCTGCACGAAAAATTCAAATCGAATCCTGGACTCGAGCTCTCGTGGAAGAGGATGTCGGTAGGGTCCAACGCCTCATGTCTAGACTTGATGACTGCCAGGAGCGCATTGAAAACATGTGGAACGAAAAAACCCGCAGTATTCTCCAATCTAAACGCATTATTGGATGTACCACCACTGCGGCAGCAAAGTATTCTATGGATCTTAACACAATCTCTCCAGAAATTGTGTTACTGGAAGAGGCGGGTGAAATTCTTGAATCACATGTGCTTGCTGCTGTTGGACCTCATACCAAGCAGCTGATCATGATTGGTGATCATAAGCAGTTGCGCCCCAAAATCAACAGTTACGCCTTGTCTGTCGAAAAGGGCGAAGGATATGATTTAAACAAGTCACTCTTCGAGCGGTTGGTGGAGGCAGGTTACCCACATTCAACCTTAGCTACCCAACATCGCATGGTTCCAGAGATCTCGTCACTTGTACGAAATCTCACCTATCCTGAGTTGCTAGATGGTGCAAAGACGTTGAATCGTCCACCACCACGAGGGCTACAGGACCGGGTCATATTCTTCGATCACAACAACCCAGAAGATACACTCAAGGGCGTATCCGATCGTCACGACGGAGACACAAAAGGGAGCAAACGAAACTTATTTGAGGCCGAATTTATCCTTAAAATTGTCAAATACTTGGGTCAACAGGGATATGGAACGGACAAGATAGTTATCCTCACACCCTATTTGGGTCAACTACACTTGCTGCGAGACAAACTCAGCAAAGAAACTGATCCTGTGTTGAATGATTTGGATTCATATGATCTAGTCCGAGCAGGTTTAATGACTCAAGCTAGTGCAAACTACACCAAACGGCCTATACGGCTCTCAACTATTGGTACGAAGCTTTAAATCTACTCCCATTTGTCACCCAGAACTCACAATTGCAATAACAGACAATTACCAAGGCGAGGAAAGCAATATCGTCATTGCGTCCCTCACACGAGGCAACAATGCAGGCGACATAGGTTTCATGTCGGCCCCTCAACGATTGAATGTGCTTTTATCTCGAGCTCGAGATGTCTTAATCATGGTTGGAAATTCTAAAACCTTCCTCAGCAGTCGAAAAGGCAAAGTGTTTTGGCGGCCATTCATCGATCAACTCAGTGAAAACGGGCATTTATACGATGGCTTTCCGATAAAATGTGAACAACACCCTCAAAAGACAGCGCTTATTCAAACTGCAAAAGACTTTGATACAGAGTGCCCCGATGGTGGATGTGAACAGCCTTGGTAGGAACTTTTTTTTTTTTTTTTTTTTTTTAAATTCGGATAAACTTGACAAATACTTATCTAAAAGCTCGTTTTAGTGGCACCAAATTGAATTGTGGAACCCATGATTGTCCATCGAAGTGCCACCAGTTGGCTGACCACTCGAAAATGAAATGCCACGAGTCAATCAGCTGGGTTTGCCCTCAACAACATCCAGTCACCCAACCTTGTTTCCGACAGCAGAAAACATGTAACATTTGTCAAGAAGAGATACGTGCCAAGGAGCAACGTCGGGTCAAAGAAGCGCAACTGGATCAGATACGTCGAACCCGACAGGAGGAGTACAAGCGTCGTTTAGCTCAGATTCAAGATGAAATTGCCATTGAAAGGCGAGCACAGGAAGATAAACGCGACGAAGAAGAACAACAAAGAGTTCTCCAACAGCAGCAAGAAGACTTGGCCAGGATACGGGCTCGCAATAAGGAGATTGATATGAATTCTGCTAAAGCGCGTGCTTCTAGCTCGGATAATTCTAGCGATTCCAAACAATCGAGCAAGACTTCATCACAGCCTGTCAATAACCACAAAGCAAAAGAGTCCTCGGGAACCGGAAATTCAAACAATCGTAGTCCGTTATCGCCTTGTGAGCAACGTTGGAGCATTCAGAAAAAGTACGAGGGAGCGCAAAGCAAGGAACTTGATGAACTTATGGGAATGATTGGCCTCGAGAGCATCAAGGACGCGTTCCTCAACATCAAATCTCTGGTAGACACAAAGATACGGCAAGGGGTTGATTTCAAAGGGGAGAGATTTGGCTCCGTATTGCTTGGAAACCCGGGCACAGGTAGGTTAATTCGACATTTTGGCAAATGTGGGAACTACTGGTCTAACAGATATGATTCTCTAGGTAAAACAACAGTTGCCCGCATTTATGCCAAGTTTTTGACTTCTATGGGTATCCTCCCGGGGAGCTTCTTTGATGAAACCACCGGATCTCGACTGGCCAGTGAAGGCGTTTCTGGTTGTGAGAAAAGGATCGAACAATTGATTAAGAAAGGTGGAGGCGTGCTGTTTATTGATGAAGCATACCAGCTAGCTCAAAGTGCCGGGGCAGGCCCCCAGGTGATTGATTACTTGCTTGCAGAAGTTGAGAACCTGACCGGCAAAATCATCGTTGTTCTCGCTGGTTATCAAACCAACATGGAGAAATTCTTTGCTCATAACCCAGGTTTACCGAGTCGGTTCCCGCGCACGTTTACGTTTGAAGATTATGACGAAAAGGAACTTCGTGCAATTCTCGAATTAAAAATCAAAAACAAATTCAAGGGAAGAATGAAGGTCGAAGGAGCAACGGGTGGCTTGTTTTGTCGAATAGTTGCCCGGCGTATCGCCCGGCAGAGAGGACACGAAGGGTTTGGAAACGCCCGAACGGTAGAAAATACTCTTGACCGGATACTTGAGCGCCAGGCCAAAAGGATTGTACAGGAGAGGGCCAGCAGAAAGAAAGCCCCTGATGACTTATTACTTACCAAAGAAGACCTTATCGGCCCCGAGCCATCACAAGCACTTCAGGACTGTGCCGCATGGAGGAAGTTACAGGACATGATCGGTCTGTCAGCTGTGAAGAAAACCGTTTTGGCGTTACTGGACAGCATACAGAACAACTACCAACGAGAACTACGGGAAGAGCCGCTGGTAGAGTTTACCTTGAACCGCGTGTTCCTCGGGTCTCCAGGTACGGGGAAGACTACAGTTGCGAAGCTATATGGGCAGATACTAGCGGACATTGGCTATCTTTCAAACGGAGAAGGTACGAAGAGACCAAAATAACTATGCTCATACACTTTAATATATAAGTGTTGAAAAAGCTAACTGATTGATCTGTAGTCATTGTGAAAAACCCAGCGGATTTCGTCGGTAGCGTCCTAGGAGAATCCGAGAAAAACACAAAAGGAATTCTAGCATCTACTGTTGGTAAAGTTCTAGTTATTGACGAGGCTTATGGACTCTTTGGAGGTGGATCTCGCAATGCAGGGGGGCCACAGACAGACATATATAAGACGGCTGTGATAGACACGATTGTTGCGGAGGTTCAGAGTACACCTGGCGACGACCGCTGCGTGCTGCTCCTTGGATATCAAGAACAGATGGCGCAAATGTTCCAGAATGTTAACCCAGGGTTATCGAGAAGATTTCCGATGGATTCTGCTTTCGTTTTTGAAGATTTCTCCGAAGCTGAACTTGGAAAGATCCTTGACCTCAAGCTGAAACAACAGGGCTTCACAACCTCAGATAAAGGGCGAAAGGTTGCGCTGGAAGTTCTCGCTCGTGCTCGCAATCGCCCGAATTTTGGAAATGCAGGAGAGATTGATATTCTACTGAATGGCGCCAAAGTGCGCCAGCAACAACGATTTTCTACTGGTGCCGAAAAATATGCTGGTCCAGTTCTAATGCCACAAGATCTGGACCCTGAATATGACCGTGGAGAGCGAGAAGAAACCAATATTCCGCTGTTGTTTCAAGGTACTGTGGGCTGCGATGAGATTGTTCAGAAATTAGAAGGATATCGTCAAATGGTCAAAAGTCTAAGGGAGCTAGATATGGATCCACGAGACCAAGTTCCCTTCAACTTTCTCTTCCGTGGGCCTCCAGGTAAGATTTTACAAAACTTTTATCGATGTGCGCATAATAGTAAGCTAATATGCACTGAAACTCCGGGCCTACAGGAACTGGCAAAACAACCACCGCAAGGAAGATGGGTAAAGTGTACTATGACATGGGGCTACTGTCTTCTGCCGAAGTCATCGAAAGTTCAGCCACGGACTTGATAGGACAATACGTGGGACACACTGGACCTAAGACACAGAGTCTGCTAGAGAAAGCAATGGGGAAAGTGCTGCTTGTGGACGAGGCATACAGACTTGCTGACGGGCAATTTGCAAAAGAAGCAATGGATGAGATTGTGGATTGCATCACCAAGCCAAGGTTCTTCCAGAAGCTCATTATTATTCTAGCCGGATACGACAAAGATATAAATCGTCTAATGGCAATTAATCCGGGGCTAACGAGTCGATTCCCGGAATCGCTTGAATTCAATGGGCTAGGCCCAGAAGATTGCCTTCAGCTACTAACCAAATTGCTTCAGGGCAAGAGGGTCGATCTACTCTCAAAGTTATCTATTTACGACCTGACTGCTCTCGAGAACCCAAGTGATGAGCTCCGGAAGAACATTTTGCTCCGTTTCAAGAGGCTCCGGGAAAGCCCCAACTGGGCAAACGCACGAGATATCCAAACCTTGCATAAAGCTATATTTGGAGAGGCACTGAAGACTATGAAAGACAAGAAACTGGTCGTGTCCGATCAACTTATCATCAAACATATCGACAGCATGATATCTGATAGAACCAGCCGAGCGGTTACGACTCCTTCTCCTTTAGAGGCTTTCTTCCAGCAAACAAACATGCGGGCGGCCGAGAATCAACAAAGCAACACCCCTTCTGTCACCAAGACATCGACCAAAACAATGTGTGCGGAAAATCATTCAAAAACAGAAAAAGAGGAAGAAAAAGAAGAAGAGGAAGAAGAAGGAGGAGGAGAAGAGCCAACTTCCCCTCTAAGCCCTCCGCCGTGCGATAAGTCTCCATCTATCCGGGATGATGGCGTGTCGGATGAGATCTGGAACCAGCTCCAACAGAACAAGCAAGCCGCAAGAAATGCAGATAAAGAGTTCCAGAATCTCCTATGGGAAGAGATTGAAGCTAAGAATGCAGTTGAGGAATGCAAAGCTCCTCCTCCTGCTCCGCAAGGTGAGATCGACGATGAGAAGAAAAAAGAGCACGAGAGACAACGCCTTGAGGAACTAGCAAGACGGGCGAAACTAGAGGAACTACAGAGAAAACGTCAAGCGGCGGAAGAAGAACGGAGGAAGGAACAAAAAGCTCAAAATAAACTTAGATCAATGGGCGTCTGTCCTGTGGGCTTTCGATGGATTCGGCAGACAGGTGGATATCGGTGCGCAGGAGGGGCACATTTTGTCCCACATTCAAGCCTGGGGATATAAGAGAAAAGTATTCTTGGTAGTTTGATTTTCTCGGCTTTTGATTTTCTCGTTATCTGTTGTGTTTTCTACATCAAATACTGTTGTCCAATAACATCTTATGTTCATAAAACTACAGATCATTCCTCATTAAGAGGGGGCGACTCCTTGCTACGTAACTCCATCCATTCCCGAATGGGGTCCCATTTTCGACAAGTATGAGTTTGCCCAACCCCAATCGCAACAGGCACATCGTCCCACGAGAACATAGGGACGGGAGAAAGATCCGCTTGGCACTGGATAGACTGTCTCAGTTGGTCCAGGCAATGATCGATATGTATCCGCTCCCAATCCGAAGGGAACTTTGGGGAATTCTGTGTGATGTTCCGCATAGCCGAGAAGTGGCTCTCATAATACTCTTTATCAAGCTGCTTCCGCACCTGATTCAGACAGTGCAGCGAATGAAATACATCGAATCTAACCCGTCTCTCGTGTCAGATGAGAAGAGTTCTGGTCAAACTATATACAAACTGATTTTGGGAGCCTCGCGGCTACAACAAATCCCGGAGTGTGAAAAGTAGAAGGAACTTACTCGAAATAGTATTTGCCTTTTGGTCCCATTTCCCTCAAGAGTGGGGTGTATGGCTCTGCCTCCTCGTCTCTCATCACTGGAAACTCTCCTAACCGTTTCGCGGGCAGGTCAGTCTCATCATTCTCCCCTCTCTCACTAATAAACTCCAGAAGATTCGGACAGATAGAGAAGAATCAAGGGAAAAAGTATCAGGACTTGAGGGGGGAAAAAAAAAGTTAAAATCAATCTCCCACCTCTCAACAACTCATCCCACGCAGCATCGATTTCAGGACTTGGTATCCCAAAATACTGTGGTTGCATAGTTTCCGGTCCCGACATCTCTCGATAGATCTGTCCTATCTCTTCATCATACCAGAGTTTCCCGGTGAAAACTCGCTCTTCGTAGCTGATGAACGGGTGTATATCCAATAGATCGGTTTGGAAGGGTCCGTGACTGGCGTAGGATGATGATGTTGACGACTCGCGTCCACCACCATTTAGTTGGAAAATCACATAAGAGACGAAAAAGGAGACTATAGTAGAGAGGATCCAGAGAAATACAAGCAGACCAACGTTGATGGTGATGCTTGTTGTTTGATTGGAAGATGGTTTCTGTGATTGTTGTTGTTGCTCTTCATCATTATTGTTACCCTCGTTGTTGGTGTTGTCGCCGAGTTTGCGGTATCCGGGGGACTTGAACCAGCTGTAGGCTGTTGTCATAATGGGCTAGTTAGGTATGTAGGTAGGTAGGTAGGTAGGAAATTTGGAACTTGGAAATGCTAACTTACTGTGATAGTAATGACATAATAGATGCTAGTAATTAAGGTATGATTTCAAAAAAAAAAAAAGGGGGGGGGGGGGGGGGGGTAAGTGCACAAACCATACAAATTTTAAAGTTATAGCGTGGAATGCAAACAAAAAAAAACAGGCATATAATTAACAAACACATTTTGAATACCGGTGAACAATTTTAACAAAAAGCCTGTAGTATTTCAAAATCAGGCAATAAAATGGAAAATAATTTTTAATTATTATTTAAAAAAAAAAAAAT